>QEPC01010816.1:2480914-2518603 GCA_003113815.1 Sphenodon punctatus | reverse complement strand
AGAGAGAGAGAGAGAGAGTCAGATAGGTGGGCTGAGATCATCTAGCCAGAGGCCAGGTGGCAGGCTTACAGCTTCCCAATGCCACCCTGCATTGTGAGGTCAGTCAGATAGGCCGGCCGAGGCCGTCTAGTCAGAGAGAGAGATAGGCAGGGCGGGCATCGGATATTGGGAGAGACAGCACCTCAGCAGCAGCAGCCCAGATTGAGGAGGAGCCCCATCCCCAAACTGCCCCTGGCATGGGATGGCATATGCCACTGCACCACTAATCCATGTCCAAGGGCAGCTTGGGAAATCCCAGCATCAGAAGGTTCACCTGGGGGAACAACAACTGCTCCACCAACTTGGCCCCAAGGCCGTTTTTAGATGAGCGCGGTGGCGCCCGCGCTTGTTTCTCACAAAAGCCGGCAGCCTGTTCCACATGTGACGCTGCCGCCAAATACACGCATGTGCGGGCGATGCGCTTCCATTTCCAGCCATGTATGACCAGCCTCGATTGCCGACCCGGTCAGTTCGCGCCCGGAAATGAATGCGCATCGCCCGCGCATGCGCGTATTCGGCGGCAGCATCATCATGTGTGGAATAGGCTGCCGGCTTTTTGAGAAACAAGCGCGGGCACCGCTGCGCTCGTCTGAAAATGGCCTGTCTCAGGCGGTGCAGTGATCAAATGTCCCCCGCCATGGAGAACACCCGCTCTCTGGAGACACTCACTGGTGGGCAGGACAAGAGACCCTTGGCCACTTTGGAGAGGGCCGGCCACATGTTGGTCTTGCTGGCCTAGTAGGCCAAGGGATCGCTGCGTGGTTCGATGCACGCCTCCTCCTCCAGGTAGCTCTCCACTGCTGCTGAGGCACTGTCGTACCCCCTCACGTAACTCTGCCTGGGCACCACGTCCACCACTGCCCTCAGCCACGCTGCCAGCCCTGCTGTGCACGAGCCCATTCTCACCAGAATGTCCTGCACATACGAGCTGCTGCTGCTCACAATAGGGGTGCTGCTCCTGCTCAGCCGGCACCTGGTGCTGCTACTGCCCCCCTGCCTGGGGGCAGGGATATACCCCAGCGGCTAAAAGGGGTGGCTGCTCCCACTCCCACCGTCCCCAGTAGCATCCTGCTGCTGCTGCCACGCACCCTCCAGAGCCTGCTCGGCCTTCCGACCCTCTCCACCAGGTCACCCTTCCTGTGCCCATAGAGTGCTGTCTAGCGTGCCACGCTGCCCTTTACCCTGGGGTCCAGCATGGTTGCCAAAATGCATTCTGCCCGCTGCAGGATCTCATCGAACCACGCCTTCAGCTGCCGCACCAGGTCAACCATCTCATACGCCAGCTTCCTGCACTGAGGGCCAAAATCGCACCCTGGAGAATCTCCTCCAGCCTTCTGAGGAGGCTCTAGACCAGAGGGGTCACCTGGCTGATGGTGGCCGTGGAAGAGTTGATGGTCTCCGTTACGGCCAGAAATGGTCTTGGCGTGAAGACCATGTGAGCCAGTATCTCCCATTCCACCCCATCGTACCCTGGAGGTGCCCCACTGTCCCTCACCAGTTGAACCTGATGCAAGGCGGTTTTCTGCTCAAGAAGCAGGAAGGTCGAATTCCACCGGTTGGACACATCCTGCACCAGGAGCCTTGCACTTCCTGCACTGGGGAGCCTTGCTCAGCCTGCTTCACCTGGAGAAGGTCGTTGCCCTTCACGCTCCGGTTAAAGAAACCAGCCAGCTTCCTCCCCTGATTGAGCAGAGAGCTGAGGGTGCCTGCCACAATCCCCTTTTCCCCCAAGCCCAGAACATTCTGACCACCAGGTGAAGGGTGTGTGCGGCGCAAGGGATGCTGGTGAAGCCCCCCTCATGAACTGCCCTCAATATGTTGTCTGCATTGTCCATCACCACGCACCCCTTGGTGAAGGGTGCGCCTGGCATGACCCACTCCCTCACCATGGCAGTCAGGGCTGCCTTGATGTTCCGAGCAGTGTGTCGGCTGTCCATGACTTCTGCCTGAAGCAGCACCCACCTATACCCTGCTTCGGGACCCCTCCTGCCACTGCCAAATGCTGCCTCTGGGTCCTTCCACCAGTGTGCCGTCACTGCCAGGTAGGTATGTTGTGCATTCCTACTCGACCACAGGTCTGTGGTGAAGTGGACGGTGGCACCCCCAGCCCTTGCCATGCTGCTCCCTCACCTGCTCATTTAAAGCCCGGTAGAGTATGTCTTTTTATGGTTTTGGCTTAGGCTGCAAATAAATTTATAAATTTATTAATTTATTATTATTATTATTATTATAAAGCCTGGTAGAGGACTGGCACCACCTGCCGACTCAGGGTGGTGCGCGAGGGCTGCTTAAACTGGGGGGCCAGGAACCCAGTCAGGTGCCTAAACCCCATGTCCCCAACCACTGAGAAGGGCTGCCCATCCAGCACGATCATTTCCCCCAACATGCACATGGCTTTTAGCTGAAAGCCACGCTGCACTTCACGTCCTGCAGCTGCTGATGGACTTGGCAGCTGCCCCCACCCCAGCTCCTCCATGGTGCACTGACGCTGCTGCTGCTGCTGCTCCCCCCTAGCATCGATACCGCTCCTGCTGCTAGAGGCAGCTGTTAAAGCAAGACGCTTGCCCGCTGATGGAGGAGAACGACTGGCTGCTGAAGTTGGGAACCCACTGGCGTCCACTGTCCCTGCCTGCCCACTTAACAGCACAGTGCAGTGGCATCCCTTCAGGTGCCTCGCCATGGCAGTTGTGCCAAGGTTCATGAGCACCTGCCCACGCTTCTCCACCTTCTGGCCCAAAGTGCACTGCACCTCCCAGGGATCATCCTCCCGCACCAACTTAAAATGCACCCAGACAGAGAATATTTTGCCCCCTCCTGCCTTCTGGCCCGCACCAGGTGACGCACTGCTGACAGAGCTGCTGGGAGGGGCAGATCATGCTGGCGACACAGATCTTGGAGGGACAGCCATCGCCTCAGCACCAGACATCTCCTCCGCAGGACTCGTGTCTGCCTCTCTGTCCCCAATCTGAGTGATGTCCTGCGAAGGGTAGTACTGGGACCGTGAGGCTGATGGACTGCCCACCATGCTGCTGCCACTCTCCCTGTGCCCTCTATAGCTGCTGCTGCTTTTGCTACTCTTCCTGCTGCCATTGCCTGGGGATCGGGCCCTGCCTTTAGCAGCTGGGGTGAGATCCACCAGCCCTGGACTGCTGGGGATCACCTCAATAATGGGGGTCCGGGACACTGGTAGCTCTGGAGGAACATCCAGGCCCGAAGCACCTGCACCTGCAGCAGTAGCAGAGACAGCTGCAGCCTCCTGGACTGCAGACCTTCTAGTGCCCTGCATGGCAGTGGAGGATGCTGGCAGGAGGTGCCACCAAACCACACCCCTAGTGCCACTGCTGGGAGCCTCTGAAGCCTGACTGCCAAAATCAGGCCTGTGCAGTTTGGGGCGTGGTGATGGGCTCGGGCTGCTGCTGCTACCACTCTACTGGCACAGCCCTTGCCACCTCTGCCACGTGCCCCATTGCCCACCTTACGGGCAGCAGACCGGCCTCTCCTGCTTCCCTTCTCTATTTCTCGCACCCAAAGAATGCACTGGAAGAGTTTTTATTTATTTATTTTATTTATTTATTCAAATTGGTAATCTAATATTATATATATCTATACTAACTCTAACTCTATTAACTATTCTGAAACCTATGGAACTAAATGGAATATTATCTAATATCTACAAAGGCCTAGTCCTAAAAACACACTATAAAATAGTAAAACTGAACCACTACACACTATCTCTATCTATCTCTATAACTAAGCTAACTCCAACAACTATCTATCTATAGTAACTATCTACATATATATATGAAATGAAACCTAAATCAATCTAACTAAGGCTATACTAAATAAATCCAAAAACAGGGGAAGGGAATCAGGGATGGAATATATACAGGGAGGAGGGAAGGATTCAATGGAGGGGAGGGAGGTAAATGTGTGGAAATGGGTGAAATAGGAGGAGGATGACAAGGGATTGGGAGGAACACAAACTGCTGGGAGAGGGAGACTTCTGAAAACACCTGCTGACAGGATCAGTGGCTAGCTCAGAAGGAGTTGGAAGGGAGGAGGGCAATGACTTTTGTTACTTGCTTCACCCACCTTACCACAAGCCCCATTAGCTCTGTGCAGCCTAGCCCATGGCCAATCGCAGACCAAGCCAGTGGTCTGAGGAAAAGAGGGATGGTGACTGGGCAGGCTGGTTGCTAGTCCAAGTCTCTCCACCCCTGGTGCCAGGAAGTCTGCTCCTCAGCTCCCCGCCCCCGGGCCTTCCAGCCCTGTTTTTTTCTGCCCGAACACGCCCAAACGCAGCCAAACTGTTCGGGGGTTTTGTCGTATGGTCCAGCCATTCGGTTCAGTCATCCGAACAGGCTGAGTTCAGGCTGAATACCGAACGTCCAAACCGCATTCGCACATCCCTACTTGGCAGCTGAGGGGCAGCCTTTGGCAGAGGTGTGTGGTCCTGGGACAGGCTGTTGTTTATTATATTTTAGACAGACTTTGGATGATTTATTATAATACAATAATTCCTATCAGTTCAGCTTTCCTGGCTCCAGCCCAGCAACAGAGCTTGCGACACCAGCAGTAGCAGGCAGGCAAAGCAGCAAGAACAGGTAAGAGAGCTTTGGTGAAGTATTTATCATATATCAATATTGTGTAAAAAAAAGAGTGAGACTGTCATTCTAAAGCTTTTACCAGAGTCAGGCAGCTATAGGGATCCTTTTGCGTGTGGTAGCCAGGTACTCTGGTCTGCTGTGTATTAAAGACAGATTGCTCAATAGAATCTCCCCATCAGGGCATTAGCAAGGTAAGAAACATCTTAAGTTTTACTGGAGATTTTCTCTCATTTCTGGTATGTAGACAGTTTGTCTCCTCTGTGGATTCAGGGATATTATTTCAGTTTCAAGTCCCTATTGAAGCTTTGCTCTGATTTCTTTCTGGCATGTAAAAGGTTTCTCTCCTGTGTGGATTCTGGGATGTTCATTGCGTGTCAAATCTGTATTGAAGTTTTGCTCATATTTCTTTTTTCACTTATAATTTTTAATTTGCTTATAACATAACAAGTTGCTTTCATTTCTGACATGTAGAAGGTTCCTCCTTGGTCATTCTCTGGTGTGTGGCATTGGAATTTTGCTCTGTGTGGGTTCTGTACTTGAGGGGAAAGCATCCACTACAGTTTGTGATGGTGTGGGTAAATAGGTTAGGTTGTTGAGAGTCACTGGGCATTTTTACACACACCTTAAAGAGCTGGTCTTTCAATCTTCTGGGTTTACAAGTCCACAAGTAAGTTCCGGATGCATTCTTCACACACACACACACACACACACACACACACACACACACACACACACACACACACACACTGCCCTGAAGCAGTTCCTGGATGCATTCTTCACACAAACACTGCCCTGAGGCAGCCTAATGTAGCCGCAACTGTAGACGTGAGGTGCTGCCATGGAAACCAAGTGACCACAGCTGCCTGGAGCAAACCAGTTTACCAGGAGAACTTTTTACACACAAAAGTTTTGGGAGAAGTTCTATGCAGAAGTTCAAAGAGCCAGATGTTTAAGATCTGGGTGAGTGATTTAGACACACAGAAAGTTCCGGATGTAACAGTAAACATGCAGGAGAAATGTGTGTGTAAAAACACCCACTGTCTCTGTTTCTCCCATCTGTTAGAAAAGGACAGTAAAGCACCTGAACACTGACAAAGCTATATAAATGGTAGATGTAAATATTTGTTGCAACTCTAGAGCTGGTCTAATGCAAATGACATGAAAGGAGGTGGTCACATCAGGATATATATTAGAAGAATTGAAGTATCTCTTTATGAAATGAGGGAATTAGGGATGGGCGAACATGGTTCGGAAGTTCGGAGTTTGGACCGAACTCATTCTGTTCGGTTGACCGAACCGAACTTTCAAACCGAACTCAAATTTCAAACTGAACTGAGCCAAACCGAATTTCCGAACTCCGTTCTGTTCGCCCATCCCTAGTGGCAACAAACACCGAAAAGACCTGGTTTTGAATGGCCAAACTTGGTTCGGAAGTTTGGAATTCGACCGAACTCAGCCTGTTCGGTCGACCGAACGGAACTTCCGAACCGAACTCGAATTTCAAACCGAATTTCCGAACTCAAATTTCAAACCCAGCCGAACCGAATTTCCGAACTCCGTTTTGTTCACCCATCCCTATAGGGAATGGAGTCTAATGTTGAGGGTATGGAAGGCCTGTGACATGCCTTCTCTTGGGGTCGCTGGATGGAAACAGCACTACCTTGTAGGATCTGGGTGGTTCCGGGTGAATTCAGAACCAGCTCCCCTTCCTCACGACCCTATTAAAGGGGTTCCCCAGGAATGTTCATACTTGAGGGGGTGGGCCAGAGTCCCAAAATGGGATGGAGCCCCAGGGCAGTTATCTTGGTAATCCCTTTCTTTGAGAATTTGGCACAGTTTGTGCCTAGTGCACTGGACTCGGAGTGTTCTTGAAAAGGAAGTTCACTCACCCATTCCAGACTGTTGTGTTTTAAATAGGGATGGGTGAACAGAACCGAGTTCAGAAATTCAGTTCGGTTTGGTTCGAAAATCGAGTTCAGTTCAGAAGTTCGGTTCGGTCGACCGAACTATTTGAGTTCGGTCCGAACTCTGAACTTCCGAACAAAGTTCGGAAATTCAAACTCCATTGAACTAAATGGAATATTTTCTTATAGGAATGGGTGAACAGAACCGAGTTCGGAAATTTGGTCCGGTTCGAAAATCGAGTTCGGTTCGGAAGTTCGGTTCGGTCGACCGAACTGGTCGAGTTCGGTCCGAAGTTCCGGACCGCGTTCGTCCATCCCTAGTTTTAAATAAAGGTGTTGTTTTAACCAATATCTGTGTCCTGTGCATCTTTCTTCCATGTGGGGACAAAACAGATTTAAATGTTCTTTGTTGCACATTGCACTGATGGGTTACATTGCAATTCTCTGCATTTGTCAATGGGGAGTGGGCAGGAACTATTGGGAGTGGGGGGTGGACCTATTTTCAGTGTGCAGGGCCTAGGAGCCCCCGCATTTTATCTTTGCCCTGAGTCCCGCAATTTGTAAGGCCGGCCCTGGTTTTCCCTATGAGGGTTTTTCTGCTTGGGGGTTGGAGACTGGTCATCAGGAGCTGGAGAGGGCAACCTCCTTGGGGAAGGTAGAGAGTGGGGAAGCTTTTGAATCAATTAGGGTCATGTTGGGCATGGGGAGGTATGGCAGGGAGGGAAATAAATACTTTCAGGGACATCCTGTCTTGGGATATTTAAAGGTTGAGGCCCATGGGTGCTGCCCGTCATGCGAGGTCAGTGGCAAATAAGACATCAACCAACATTGATTGTATTCAGGATGAGGCCACTGACCTTATATGCATTACAGAGCCCTGGCTGGATGAGGTATCTGGGCCAGATGGTGCCATCCATGTACTCTGTGCAGCATCAGCCCAGGACTGGGGACCAGGGGGTGGAATGGTGCTGATCTGTAATGATACCTTGGCCTTCTGAAGGTTTCTGGTGCCTGACTCATCCAATCTACAGTGTGCCCACCTTGTGTTGGATTTGGATGGGGACTAGGGATGGGCGAACGCGGTTCGGAAGTTCGGAGTTCAAACCGAACTTGACCAGTTCGGTCGACCGAACTGAACTTCTGAACCGAACTCAATTTCCGAACCAAACCACACCAAATTTCCGAACTCGGCTCTGTTCGCCCATCCCTAAAAGATAATATTCCATTTAGTTCAATGGGGTTTGAATTTCTGAACTTTGTTCGGAAGTTCGGACCGAACTCGAATAGTTTGGTCGACCGAATTGAACTTCCGAACCAAATTTCTGAACTGAACCAAACCGAACCAAATTTCTGAACTCGGTTCTGTTCGCCCATTCCTACTGGGGACAGTTTGGGGGTTCTTTTGGTGTACCAACCACCCAGCTGTACAGCTGCTTCCCTGACTGCTCTAGATGAACTGGTCTCAGAGGTGGTGTTGAAATCACCTAGACTTCTTGTCTTGGGTGATTTCAACATACACGCTAAGGCTGGTCTTTTGGAGGTAGAGCAGGAGTTCATGGCCACCATGACAACCATGGGTCTATCCCAAATAATATCTGTCCCCACACATGAGGCAGGACACACATTGGATTTGATGTCACATTTAATGTCAAATCCACACATTGGATTTGATGCCTGGAAGCAGGGTTTTTTATTTTTGGGGGTGTTGTTACAAAACCGTTGTCATGGTTGGACCATTACCTACTGAAAGCCCATATCCCTGCCCTCCTATGCCCTTTATGGGGTGGTGGATTGGTTAGGTTGGTCTGCCCCTGGAGACTAATGGATCCAATTGGTTTCCAGAACTCTCTGGGGGATATACCTACTGACCTTGATGGCTACTCTGTCGATGACATACTCACCTTGTGGAATGATATGCTGACCATGGCAATCGACATAGTTGCACCCACATATCCATTCTCATCAATGCAACAGCAGAGGTCTGTGATATATGGAAGACCTGAGATGGTTGAAGTGGGAGGGTAGGCAGTTACAGCGCAGGCGGCGCTCAGGTCACACTGAATCCAACCAGTTGCGGCACAGATCATTTTTGAAGGACTATGCCATGACTGTGAAGGCAGCAAAGAAGGCTTTCTTCTTCACTATCGTGTCATCTGGAAAGTTCCAGGTGGTGAGAGGTCTGGTTAATCGCTTCTCTTCACCACAAATCAGAATCATCTACTGCCCACTGTGATATTTGTATTAATTACTTTGCAGACATAGTCACTTGTATTCATCACGACTTAGGCACTGCTACTTTAACTGCAGAGTCAGAGTTTAGGGTTATGGAAGCTCAGTCTTGTCCTGTTTGTTTGGATCAGCTTTGATTGGTATTTTCCACCAATACAGAGGATTTGCTTGGAGTGAGGCAGGCATTTAGGTGTGAATTAGATTCTTGTCTTTCCTGACTGGTGAAAGCCAGCTGGAAGACATTGAGGGCATTGCTGGCTGGGGTTGTCAACGCCTCTCTTATTCAGTTTAATTTTATTTATTTATTTATTTATTTATTTATTATACTTGTACTCTGTCCCTCCTGCTTCTGGCAGCTCGGGGTATGCTTATACCAACAGAATATAATACCATAAAATACAATATTAAAACAGGTTAAAATAAGCAATACAATAAAAAGCCAAAAAAGTGTGCAAAAAAATAAAGAACCCCCCTCCAGTCCCCAAACCTCCCCTTAACCATCCCCCCTCTCAATGCCTAGTGGGAGAGCCACGTCTTACATTGGACGCCGGAAAGTGAGTAGATCTGAGCTGAGGTGGATACCCACCAGGAGCAAGTTCCACAGCATTGGGGTGGCCTCCGAGAATGCCTGTTGGTCACCATCCACTTATAGTTTGGAATCTCCAGGAGGGTGCCTCCTGACGATCACAGGAGCTGCCAGAAAATGAGGCAATCCTTCAGATAGCTAGGGTCCAGGCTGTTTAGGTCTTTATATGTCAAAACAGCACCTTGAAGTAGACCTGGAAGACAAAGGGCAACCAGTGCAGAACTCAGATCACCAGTGTAATGTGCTCCTGGTGACCTGTCCCAATAAGCAGATGGACCGCCGCATTCTGCACCAGCTGCAGCCTCCGGAGTGTCACCATGGGTAGCCCCACATAGAGCACATTACAGTAGTCCAGCCTCAAGGTGACAAATGCATGGATGACAGTGGTGAGATTGGGGTCTGAGACATATGGACGGAACCATCTCACCAGATGTAACTGGTGGAAGGCACAACAGTTGACACCTGGAAATCCAGGCGCAGCTGCGAATCCAGGAACACCCCCAGACTCTGTACTTGAGATGTCAACACAGGGTGGACCCTATCAATGATGAGTGACCCCCTCCCCTTCCCCAGATCAACAACCCCACCAACGAGCATCACCTCTGTCTTGTCGGGATTCTGCTTCAGTGGGCTAGACCTCATCCAGTCCCCTACAGCCACCAAACATTGAGACTGCAGGGCCCGGGTCAGAGAAAAAGGAGAGGTACAGTTGAGTGTCTTCAGCATATTGATGACAACAAACATACCCCCTATCTATGCACAACCTCCCCCAGTGACTGTATATACACATTGAACAAGAGGGGGGACAGAATGGAACCCTGCGGGACCCCACATGGGAGACCCCTATGTGAAGATGTACAGTCCCCTAGAACTAACTGATGAGATCTATGTGCTAGGAAGAAACAGAACCACTGCAAAACCATCCTGTCCACCTCAGCAAGGTCCCGCAGAAGAGTCACCAACACATCATGGTTCACTGTGTCAAAGGCCACTGACAGGTCAAGTAGGCCCAGCAGCAAGTAGAACCAGCAGGATGGAATGTCCCTTATCTAGCTTCACTCGTAGATCATCAACCAAGGCCACAAGTGCAGTCCCAGTGCCATAACCTGGACAAGGGAGGGATCCAGAAAACTGATGCAATCCAGATGCACCAGCAGCTGATGGGCCACCACATGATCAATAACCTTCCCTAAAAAGGGGAGAATAGAGATAGGTCGATAGCTCACTGGGGAATCGGAGATGGTTTCTTGAGAAGAGATCGGACCACTGGCTACCGGCAACCTATCCTCCCCAAGAGAGGCATTGATAACCCCAGTCAACAACAGCCATACCATCTCCCTGCTGGCCTTTACCAGCCAGGACAGGAATGGATCTAGTTCACATGTCGTAGCCCTAACAGACCCCAGCACATCCCCTGAATCAGCAGACGTCACCAATTGAAACTGATCCCATAAACACTGACCAGACAGGGCATTCATAGCCTCAGGCTCTGCCACTGTACCCAAAAAGGTGGAGTTGAAGTTGTGTTAAATGCAAGTGTTTTTATCTGCAAAGTATGCCATAAACATGTCACAGCGGGCCTTGGACAACTCTAGGTCCAGGTGGAGACAGGCTAGACTGACCAAACCCCTCACCATCTGGAAAAGCTCTTCTGGATGTGATTTGGCAGACACTACAATGGTAGCAAAGAACCTTTTCTTTGCTGCCCACACAGCCATGGCATAGCTCCTTAAAAATAATCTATGCTACAATTGGTCATCTTCAGTGCGACTACAGCACCACTGCCGCTCTAACAGCCTCCCTTCATACTTCAGCTGCTCCAGGGCCTCCATAAACCACGGAGACCTGAGGTGTCAACGTGCCAGGAGCAGAGACCTGGGAGCCACCTGATCAATAGCCCCAGCCAACTAGTCATTCTAGAAGGCCACAAGGATATCGATGGAGTGGTCACCGAGGTCTGTGGCTGGGCAATTCCCCAAGAGCATTCTGGAATCCATCAGTCTCCAAGGGTGGACCGAACTAATTGGTCCTTCACCCCAGCGATCATGTAGGTGTGCCAGGATGAGAAACCGCAGGAGGTAATGGTCCAACCATGACAAGGGTGAACTAGTAAAAACCCCAGTCCTCGGGCCCCCCACCTCAAGGTCAGTGTAGAACAATAAGTCCAGAGTATGCCCCCCCACCCATATGTCGGGCCTACTACCACCTGGGACAGGCCTATGGTTGCCATGAACTCCAGCTCCGCACCATGCAACCTGGCATGGATGTTGAAATCTCTCAAGACAATAAGCTTTGGAGACTGCAAGACCCTCTTCAGGTGGGTAGGATGCTAGACACTCTTTAAAATGCAGTTGTCTATCCTTTGCTTAAGAAACAATCTTTAGATGTTGACTCCTTGGTCAGATATTGCCCTGTCTCTAACCTTCTCTTGTTTAAGGAAGGTTATTGAATGTGTGGTTACCCAACAGCTCCAGGCTCATTTTGACACTATTGGATTCCTGGACCTATTTTAGTCAGGCTTTTGTACTGGGTATGTAGAGGACACCGCACTTGTGGCCTTGGTCGATTATGTATGCCTGGAGATTGACAAGTGGGAATTTCACCCTGTTGATCTTGTTAGACCTTTGAGAAGTCTTTGATACAGCTGATCATGAGGCGTTGTTGACACGTCTCTGGGATCTGGTGGGGGTGTGCGGGACTGTTCTTGAGAGGGTCTGTTTGTTCCTGTCGGTGAAGTCTCAGCAGGCAGTGATGGGTGATTGTTCATCATCCCCTCATGACCTCCACTGTGGGGTTCCACAGGGTTCCATCTTGTCTCCCCTCCTGTTCAATGTGTATATGAGGCTGCTGAGTGAGATCATTTGGAGTGTAACACCCAGCTCTGCCTCTCCTTTTCATCCAACCCAGGACCTGCAGTCTTGGTCCTTACCTGATGCCTGATGGCTGTTGAGTACTGGATGAGGATGATGAGCCAATTGAATCTGAATTCTGACAAGACTGAAGTGGGGAGAACTGAGACTCCTGTTCTTGATGTGGTCCGTCCCCTCTACTCATTCAGGTTTGCAGCCTTGGAATGTTTTGGACCTCTTGCTGCACCCAGATCCTCAGGTTGCAGGGGTGACCAAGAGCGCTTTCACCAACTTCATCTGGCCTTTTCTTTCTGATTTTGACCTGGCCACAGTCATCCATGCTTTCACCACCCCAAGGCTAGATTACTGCAGTGTCCTTCCATGACCCATTGCGGCCCCTGCAATCGGCCGGGAGCACCTGTACTTGCACCTTTTGTTATATTTTGGATTGTTTTTTAGAAAAATGTGGATAGGGAATTGTGGTTTTAATTGGTTTTAATTGTGTTTAGTGGGGTTATGGGTACGGGGGATCAGGAGTGGGCGATGGGAACCTGCGGGCACTGTCTATTAGCCTTGTTCATACAACAACAGCTTGCAAGGAGGTGTTCTCAGTTGCTGCCCCATTATTATGGAACTCCCTTCCCCCAGATATGTGGGTATCTTTCTCAGTCATGGATATTATTCAGGTACTTGAAGGTCTACCCAGAAATGTGAATAATCCTCGTGAATAATAAAGTCACTACCCATTTCAGCTCTACAGAGAACTTTTTATTTACTATCCATCCCAATGCAAAATTCTCATAGGCTTCTTTCCTTTCAAGTGGGTTTTTACACACAGTGAGAAACCAAAATGTACCTGAATCGCTCTATCTTGTTCTGTCAAAAGAAGGTGGTTATTACTGACTGTTTCCTTGAAAGTGTGTGCAAAACCAAGTTGAAATAGGAAATACTAAGAGCCATAGTTTATGTTTAGCACTGGAATAAATGTAGGCATTCCATTTGTTTTATAAACATCTTTTTATCGGGGTATATTTTTTTCCTCCTGTGCTAACCTACTTCATTGATCTTTTAGTACTTTTTGCTAAAAAAAGAAATCGTTAAGTAGAAGCAACATTTTTAAGGCATATGGTTCACATATACGGTGACTGTTTTGTTTTGGCTTCCTCTTGGTTAGGCTAAAACTAAGACTTCTAAGAATGCTTTATGAATACTTGCCACATTGAATAACTTCTTCCAACTCAAGACTTTGCTCTAAAAAAAGTCCTTTTGTATAAACAAAAATGATGTCATACTAAGGGGGGAAGAAAAGCCTGACTGTTTAACCTGGACGATTGCTAAAAATGATAAAAGTTTAACTCTTATTTCTAACAATGAATTGTTTTTCTAAGTCACAATGACTAACACCCTTTTTCACTTTAAACAAGCCATTCTAAGTTCCTGTTGAAATAACAGACATCCTAGTCTCTTTTTGTATGAGACACCACTAAAAGATCAAAAATAAAACTCAGTTTTTATTTAACCGCAAAATTTTAACAAATAACCAAGGCCATTTTTACATGGACGGCACCCACACATGAACACCCAGAAATCTGGGTGTTCATGTGTGGGTGAGTTTCATGGAAATGCCGTGGTGCATGGATGCAGTCTCATGCACACCCACCTTCACACATCGCGCATACACAGAGCAACCGGCAGAAACGGTGATTTCTCCATGCATGTAGATGCATGGAAGTGAGTAGAGATTGGTGTGCGCCTATCTACACACTCCCCCCACCCACTGAACCCACACCAGTGCAAACACTGCCACCCCCACGCGCACATGCCCGTTTAAAAAGGGCCAGAATTATGGGGCAGAATTGCAGAGTACGGTAGAAACACTCTTATCTGGCTATACCTCAGGGATATGGTTTCGATTTGAATTAGAGAGGTGTCTTGATTAGGGGTGAAACAAGCAACCACTAGTATCCGGTATCCAGACAGTTATTGCAGTATCTGATATCCGGTCGAATACCTATGGTAGTATCCAGCGGTTTGCCATTTACTCAGATTACCATTTACTGAATTACCATTGATTGCCTACCATTTATAACATTATGGTTTAAATAACGTATTATTTTAATATTTTTTTTACTCCCTCCCTCTCTCCAGACTGGCCTGGACAGAGGGTAAGTGGTATGCGGTAAGTAGTAACACAGTAAGCGGTATTCCGGTTTGGCAGTTAGCCTGTGTTGTTAACAGATTGTTACTGGATAACTATAAAGCTACCCAGAACACTGCAGATACTTTTTTTCCTATCAATTTCAACTCTAGTCTTGATAGGGGAGATTCCACTGTAACAATAACATGATGTGTTTGAGAATTGCAGGGGACATAAGGCGACTGGAAGGAGCAAGATTAGAGAGCTCTGTATAAGGGATTTCTACTGTGCTACCCAGTATTGTTCAGTGGCCGGGTAGTGAACATGTGGGCTGCAGGTACACTCTATTCCATACAGCATGAAGGCCAAGTTCATTAAGCCTCAGAAATCTATGCTAAATCCTAAGCTATTGAGCAGATAAATTAAAAAATCTTTTGTACCTTCTAATCAAGTCTGTAAGGCCTGCAGACTTGCTCTTAAAAGTTACATTTAATTAAGGAAGTAATACATTTTACTTAGAAGCAATGCCTTGTTAGATTTGAGCTCACTTCTTTGAGAAGTGTTTTACATCATCTTAGTGGCATTGGAGACGCCAGCGTGCCCTGGGAGGTTGGCTGGCATAATGGATTTTCCTGCTGGGTTGACACGCTTTTGATAGATGATGTTTGATCAGAACTTGCCCTCATCTCATATCCTGCCACTGCATGGAATGACATACAAATGCTGAGTTGCTAAAATTAGAGAAGGGTTACACCAGGACTCGCTTTGCTCACCTTAGACTCACATCTAGACAGAAAACTACCTTTCTGCACCCCCCATCCTCCTCTCAATCTGCTACTTTAAACATAAGCAGAGCTCTGGGGCTCCTGACTACCAAACAAGTGAGCAAGGCGCCCCTTTGCCCTTGTCATAAATTAATGCCTTGATCAAATTTGGAATAAATTAGAATAGTCAAAAATTAAATCTTACTAAATTAGGATCTTCCCCTGTTGTAGCGAAGCAGCAGCACGTAGCAATATTGTGGAGACATGCCTGTTGGCTCTCCAAGGACTTCTGTTCATTGGACAAGGTGGATACCTGGGTCTCTGTCTCAAAGGCACTGGAGTAACCTGAATTAAAACCCGGGGGGGGGGGAACCCCCCTCCATTGAAGTTCTGTCCCAAACACTACCACTCTGCTCTCTCCTTCTCCCCAATAACAACCTTCTGTCTTCCCCAGCAGCCCCAGATGTGGCAATCCATGTCCAATCTGAACCCCCAAGGTCCTGGCACCCCCGAGTCTGTCTTCTTCCCCAGATCCCCTGGCAACACCCAGGTCATCCTCCCAATTCCCCCAACATCCCCCAGCAAACCCCATTCAGCGTCTCAGCATCCCTACCCCACCCTTCAGCAGTGCTGAATAGCTGCTCCCACCACTACCACTTACCCCTGCAGCTGCTGCTCCTGAGGTCACCACTTACCTCTACCTTTGTTGTTGTTGGCACTTGAAATTTTTCCCTCCCCTTCACCCCGAACATGCCTTCTGATTGGCTGCTGGGTGATGACTTCATGACACAGCTATAATATTGGAAATATGCACAGATACCAAAGGGACACCCATCCTCCCCTATAATTACATCCCTTGCCAAAAGATTCAAAGGCCCTTTTCAAATGGGCTGCAGTGGGTGGAGGGATGGGTGTGTGCCTATGGTGGGTGGAGGTTGGTGTGCGCCCATTCCCGCAGTATTCCCATGGGCGTCCACACATCTCCCCTGCACCCACCACAGTGTTCACACAGGTGCCCCCCCGCACAAGTGGGGGGGGGGGGGTGCTCCCATGTGAAAAGGCCCAAAGACTTGTGGCAAATGCAAGCATTTTTAGTAAGGAGACATATTATGCCATTAATTTTTTGCACTCATTCTTCTATTCCCCTCTAGCCAATACCTCTCTTTCCACTTGTCCCCCAGTGATTTTTCCCTCGTCTTCAACATACTTATTACTAGGGGTGGAACACCGGAGAGAATACTGGATACCAGATTTACCAGTATTGTATCTCCCCAGTATCAGAATTACCAGTATTGGCATACTGTTTTTTTAACATTGGCCAGTTTACCCCTTTTTTTACATTCATGGCCATTCAATGACCACGAGGTAAAAAAATGGTAAAGTGGCCAATACTAAAAATCTGGTTTGACAATACCGGTGATTATTGGATTAATCCAATACACCTGATTATTGGGAGTACTGGATTAATCCGATACCGATATTCCCAGCCCTACTTATTAATTATTTATTAATTATTATTATTATTATTATTATTATTATTATTATTATTAGCAAGCATTTATATAGCACCAGCAATGTACCTGGTGCTTTACAAAGTAATTGAATAGACACAGTCCCTGCCCTAGGGCCTACAATCTGAGAAACGGGGGGGGGGGGATACGAACGAAGGGGAACAGAGGGAGAAACAAGGATCGTAACATTCACGAGGATGCAAGGTTCCAGGTGCACGTGCTTGACTTGGTTATATCAAGAATGATGGCTGGTTGGTCCATGTGGTGAGGATATGAGTACACAGACCTCAGGTAACAAATTGTACTGGATGGAGGGTATCAGCAGGAGTTAGGTGAGGGGAGCGAGACGTTGGGGACGGCAGAGAGGAAGAGATGGGTCTTGAGGAGGAATTTGAAGGTACGAATGGAGGGGCCAAGGTGGATGTGGGAAGGGAGGGAGTTCCAGATGTGGGGGGCAGCTAGGGAGAAGGGACAAAAGCCGTTAGGGGAGCAGAGGAGGCATGGGAGGGTGAGAGAAGGAACAGAGGAGGCGCGGAGTTCACGGACTGGAGTATGGAGGAAAATTAGCACAGAGAGGTAGCGGGGAGAATGCTTGTGAAGAATTTTATAGGTGAAAACTAGGAGCTTGTGCAGGATTTCTTCAGGAAGGGGGAGCCAGTGAAGAGAGGAGAGGAGGGGCTGCATGTGGTCGAAGCGACGGGCGAGGTATATGACCCTGGCAGCAGAGTTTTGGACAGAGATAAGGGGAGAAAGGGGAGAGCGGGGGAGGCCAGTGAGAAGGAGGTTACAGTAATCAAGGCGAGAGATGACCAGGACATGAACAAGGGTTTTGGCAGAGGAGACAGAGAAAAGGGCGAATCTTAGCAATGTTATGGAGAGAGAAGCAACATGATTTGGCAACAGAGTCGGGTGTATCAGATTAATCTGCTAATCCAATAATCACCGGTATCAGCATACCGGATTTTTAATATTGGCCGCTTTACCAGGTTTTTTACAGTGCGGCCATTGAAATAAATGGCCACAATGTAAAAAAAAAACGGTTAATCGGCCAATGTTAAAAATCCAGTATGCCAATACTGGTAAATCCAATATCTGGGAGATCTGATACTGGTAAATCCGGTATCTGGTATTGTCCCCGGTGTCCCACCCCTAGTATACATTAGTAGTGGCTCATTGCTGTACACAGCCAGCTCAGTCTGAACTGCTGCAGCTGAAATTTGAGTTTAGCCCCATACTCCCCTATGATTGGCCAGTTGGTAAGCCCCACCTCTTCTTCTTTCTCCAGAGCTGAGTCACAGTAGTAGCTGAGGCTCAATGGTCATAATGGGATGAAATATTACTAATGCAGTGTCCACCATTCTTGCTTTTGTTCTACTTTCTGGCCCTTTCCAATCCATTGTATCACCTAAGTCAATGAACCTTCCATCAGCTGGTGGCCCAGTAGCCCTAAGCCAGCTTGGATCACATGGAAGGGGTGAGAGACATCACTCTGGCCTTGCTATAGCCCTTGTATTTTTTTTGACACATACCCTGTATGCTGAGCTGAGATCTACAACCCATTTTGCAAAGACCATACAAAAGAATGGAATGAAGGCTTCCAGGAAATAAAAACTTCTGCTCTTTATTGATGAACTCATTAAACATTTTTGAATGGATATGTTTAATAAGAAGTTAAAAATAGGGATAGTTTGAATAAAAATTATTCTTGGCCTGAGATTTTTTGCTTTTAGAAGAATCATCTGGTGCTACCTGTATGCCATTTCAGACTAGAATCTTCCAAACTATGGGTTGGAATTGCAAATGCAGCATGCCATCTGCAGATGGGGTCATGATCTCAAATGATACCTGATACACTCTGCCTGCCTTTGGTGCTTTCTGGGGTCATGGGATTATATTTACGTCTGTGGGACCAAGCTGGGGTGGGCAGAGTCATTCTTGAATGGTTCCGCTCCTTCCTGGCCAGGAGAACTCAGTGGGTGATACTTGGGGAGTGTTCATCATCTCACGTGTGGAGTCCCACAGGGTTCTATTCTGTCCCCCCTCCTGTTCAACGTGTATATGCAGCCTTGGGTGAGGTTGTGAGAGGGTTCGGCATACACTGTTATCAGTATGCCGATGATACACATATTTACCTCTCTTTTTCGGCAGACCCAGCAGTCTCGGTGCTCACCCGGTGTCTGATGACTGTGGGGGACTGGATGAGGACAAGCCATCTGAAGCTGAATCTCCAAAAGGTGGAGGTGATGCTAGTGGGTGGGGCTGAAGGTGTGGTGGCCCCTGTTGTTTATGGGGTTTGCCTCCCGTTGGCTTCCCAGGTCCACAGTCTGGGGGTACTTCTTGATTCGCAGCTCTGCCTGAATTTCCAGGTGGCAGCTGTGGCGAGGCGAGGAGTGCCTTTCACCAATTACATCTGGTGCGATGGCTGCGGCCACATGTCTCAGACACTGACCTGACCACCATCATCCATGCCTTCATCACCTCTAGACTGGACTATTGCAAAGCACTCTACGTGGGGCTACCCGTGGTGACAGTCCGGAAGCTGCAGAATGTGGTGGCCCGTCTCTTTAAGGAGACGGGTCGTCACGAGCACATTAAATTGGTGCTCTGTTCTCTACACTGGCTGCCTATTGCCTTCCGGGGTATATTCAAGGTGTTGGTGTTAACCTATAAAGTCCTAAATGGCCTGGGGCCTGCTTACCTGCAGGAGTGCCGCATGCCCCAGGCCACAATGCCGCCCTTGAGGTCGGCTGGGGGCGCCCACTTGAGGTCCCCCAGGTATCCCGGGTGACAATGATGGGGAGGGCATTCTCGGTGGCCGCTCCTAAGCTGTGGAATTCCCTCCCGACAGAGGCCCACCTGGCCCCGGATTTCCCCTCATTCTGGAGACAGTGTAAGACCTGACTGTTCCGCCAGGCCTTTGGGGAGGGAGACGGGGAGGGTGGGAAGGGTTGGGAGATCTAAATCCACTCTTTGGTAGTTCTTATAAATTTTATGTATTTGGTTTTAAAACTTTTTGAATTATTTTTATATTATTTAAAATATATATTATATTGTGCTTTGTAAGCTGCCCCAAGCTGCCATGTGGGCAGGAGGGAGTGGGGTAAACGCAACACGAAATAAATAAATAAATCAATAAATAAAATGGGGTCACAGGTCAAAAAATGGACGAACCAGTGACCTAGCCATTGGGCCTACGTGTGTCTATGCACATAACAAGAGACAAAAGAGGTGATTAGAGACTTGGGTGGTCAGGAGTTTCATCTTCCCGGGTTCAAGTTTACTTCATATGGGAAGAATTTCCAGAGGGCTTGTCAATGGGTTTTCCCCCCCCCTCTCCCCTCCCCCCATTCAGGGCCCCTAACCATCATGCATCACAGAAAACTGTAGCCTGAAAAATCGGTATTGGAAATATGAAAGACTAAGGCTGAAAAAGACTTGGCTCTAAGATTATCATGTCCATTTTAAGAGCTGCCATTTGAAAAGGTGCCAGACCTGAATCACTACTTTACCCAACCAAGAATGAAGGGCTATTGAGATTCTGCGCAAGGTTCTGTTTCATATGCTTCATTCAATAAGGCAATCAAGATGATTAGGGAGTGTAGAAAAGGCTCATTAATGGCCAAGGCAGACACTGAGTCAGCCTTTCATTTATTACCAGTGCATCCGGATAGTTTTCATTTACTGGGTTTTTAATTTGAAGAGGTGAAATTGATGTGAATAGACACATGCCTATGCATTGCACCATTTCTTGCTCATACCTATAAACTTTCAATAGATTTCAGTGGGTGTTAGTGGCATAAACAAGGCAGGAATTCATGCAGAGTTTCAGGACTTGAATTTATTTATTTATTTATTTAGGATGAGAGGGTTCTAATGGTTAGTGACGTCCAGGGATTTCATAGTTAATTTGTAGAATAAAAGCCCAAGGTCTCTAATAAACGCTAACATTTTGGTCCTTGCAGTTTGCCACAGTTCGGCTCTAAGATCTGGGCAGTGAAAGGAATTAGTGGAAGAGATACTGCAGACCAAAGAAAAAACTAGAATGAAAATGCAATCACTTGGCATCTAAATTTAGTGCAGTTCTGGCAAGCCAGGTTCTCTTGGCAGCGACTCTGGCTGAGATTGCAAAGTGGCACCCATTTCATTAGGTTAATAAGGCATGTGAGAGAAGAGCTGCAGTTTCCAGCTAAGTTGAATAGAAATATATTAAAGCAGATGTTCTCCAGTGAGTCCTTCCCCCAGTTTAACGCCATCAGTGATTGTAAACTAAAAGTGTGGAACTTCTGACGATTTCCACTTGCAAAACGACTCTATACAACAGATTTCCACCCACAACTAAGGATGGATTCTTAAAAGACTGCAGCTCCCATTTAGAATCACAGAACTGCTCCAAGGCAGGGAAGACCCAGCCTAATTCCTACATCAGGGGTGGGGAACCTCAGGTCTGGGGCCAAATGCAGCCTACGGCAAGTTTATATGTGGCCCCTTTCCACCTGGATCTGGCCCTTGAATCCAGTTCTTACCTCCAGTCACTGAAAAACTGAGTTCAAAGGAAGGGAGCAGAGATGAGGTCATGCAAACAAGGACAGAGGACAGTTCCATGGCACAGATCCATGATGTGGGCCCTCCTTTCCTTGAGTCCATCCCTTAAGCACTCCCACCCCAACTTCTGTGCAGCCCTTGGAGCTTGTGCAAGCTTTAAAAGTGGCCCCCGGGAGGAAAATGTTTCCCCACACCTGCTCTGTAGCATCACAGACTGATACGTGTGTATTACAGAGTCCTGGCTGGACACTGAGTCAGGGCCTATTCTGGCTGACCATGTTCCAGTTGGGTACTCCGTGCAGCATCAGCCACTGCCAGAGGGATGGGGGTGGGGGTGGAGGGTGTAGTCATTGTTTTTAGGGAGTCTTGGTCCATTAGGAGATATCCAGTGAAGTCTATGGGTGTTTTCACACACACATTTTTCCTGGATGCTTTCTGTTACATCCTGAACTTTCTGTGTGTCTAAATCACTCACCCAGATCTTAAACATTCGGATCTTTGAACTTCTGCATAGAACTTCTCCCAGAACATTTGTGTGTAAAATGTTCTCCTGGTAAACTTCTTTGCCCCAGGCAGCTGTGGTCACTTGGTTTCTATGGCAGCCTGTCACGTCTACAGCTGCGGCTACTTTAGGCTGCCTCAGGGCAGTGTTTGTGTGAAGAATGCATCCACAAACTGCCTCGTGGCAGCGTGTGTGTGAAAAATGCATCTGGAATTACTTGTGGACTTGTAAACCCAGAAGTTGAAAAATCCGGAACTTTAAGGTGTGTGTAAAAATGCCCAATGTCAGGTATCGAGGGCCTCTATCTTGTGTGATTTGGCAGTGCTGCTAGTATACCGTGCACCTACCTATACAGTGGCATTCCTGCACCCTCTAAAGGAGCTGGTTTTGGAGGTAGTATTGCGGTCCCCAAAGACACTAGTCTTGGGGGACCTCAATATTCATGCCAACACCAGCCTTGGAGGGGTAGAGCGTGAGTTCATGGCCGCCATGGCAACCATGGGCCTGTCTCAAGTGGTCATTGGCCCGACACAAAATGGGGGGCACACCCTGGACCTGATTTTTTTGCACCAGCCTTCAGGCGGGGGATCTGTTAATGGGGGAGATGTCAGCAGTGCCCTTGTCATGGACGGATCATTACCTCCTATGGGCTTGTCTCCCAGCGCATGTCTGCCCCATGAGAGGTGTGGAACCAGTTCTTTTGGTTCGCCCCCAGAGACTAAGGGAACCAGAGAGAATCCAGAATGCTCTTGGAGAGTTACTGTCTGATCTTGACAACCACTAGTTCGATGACCTTGTGACGTTTTGGAACATCTTGCTGAGGCCATCAACCAAACGGATTCTAGGTGTCCGCTACCTAAGCGTTGGCACCACAGGCCTCCTTGGTACATGGAGGATCTGCAGTGACTGAAGTGGGAGCAACGGTGGTGCTGTTCACGTGCTGAAGCCAACAGATTGCAACATAGAGCTAGTTTAAAATCCTATGATGTGGCTGTGTGGGCAGCAAAGAAGTGGTTCTTTGCTGCACTCATAGCATC
The DNA here is from genome assembly GCA_003113815.1 of Sphenodon punctatus. NCBI lineage: Eukaryota > Metazoa > Chordata > Lepidosauria > Sphenodontia > Sphenodontidae > Sphenodon > Sphenodon punctatus. The sequence goes on along the minus strand of QEPC01010816.1, from coordinate 2,495,896 downwards.
TGCAAAGTCTCGTCCAGCAGAGCTTTTCCAGGTGTTGAGGGGGCTGGTCAGTCCAGCCTCCCTCCGCCTGGAACTGGAACCTTACAGTGCCCACTGTGACTTGTTTGTTGATTACTTTGTGGACAAAATTGCTCGCATTCACCATTACTTCGACATCACACTTAATACAATAGGAGAACCAGAGGTCATAGAAGCCCCATTCTGTCTGGTTTTGTGGGATCGGTTTCAGTGGGTGTCACCCGCTGATGCAGAGGATGTTCTTGGGGTGGTCAGAGCCACCTCTTGTGAACTGGACCTGTGCCCGTCCTGGATGGTTAAGGCCAGCCAGGGGATGTTGGGGCTGCTCCAAAGGGAGGGGAGGGAGGGTTTTTGTTATTGTTCGAGAGGGCAGGGTGCTGAGCTGCCTCAAAGAGGCGGTGGTGCGGCCTTTACTCAAAAAACATTGCTTGACATTGGCTCCGTTGCCAGTTATTGGCCGGTCTCTAACCTTCCCCTTTTAGGAATGGGTTGTGGCTCGGCAACTGCATGGGCATTTGGATCACATCAGTTTTCTAGATCCTTCGCATTCCAGCTTTTGTTCAGGTTAATGGCACTGAGAATGCACTTGTGGCCTTGGTCGACAACCTCCACCGCAAATTGGACCAGAGTTGATCGACTCTTTTGATTCTATTAGATTTGTTGAATGCTTTTGATACCATTGACCACAAGATGTTGATGACCCGCTTGTGGGACCGAGCTGGGGTGGGCGGGACCATTCTTGAATGGTTCCATTCCTTCCTGGCTGGGAAAACTCAGCGAGTGGTGCTGGGGGACTGCTCTTTATCCCCCTGAGACCTCTCATGTGATGTCCTGCAAGGTTCTATTCTGTCCCCTCTCCTGTTCAATGTGTATATGCAGCCAGTTGGTGAGATCATGAGAGAGTTTCATGTTCAGTGTCATCAATATGCTGATGTGATGACACCCAACTCTACATCTCCTTTTCATCAGACCCAGGCCTGGCAGTCTTGGTGCTTTCTCGATGATTGGGGGCTGTGGGGAACTGGATGAGGGCAAGCTGTCTGAAGCTGAATCCCGACAAGATGGAGGTGATGTTAATGGGAAGGGTGGTGGGGTTGGTATTCCCCATCATTGATGGGGTGCACCCTCCACTGGTCTCTCAGGTACATAGTCTGGGAGTGCTCCTCAACTTGCAGTTCCGCCTAGGTGGGGGCTGTGACGAGAGGCGTGTTTCACCAGTTACATCTGGTGCAGCAGCTTCGGCCGTATGTCTCAGACTTTGACCTGGCCACTATCATCCATGCTTTCATCATCTCAAGACTAGGCTATTGTAATGCGCTCTATATGGGGCTACCTGTGGTGATGGTTCGGAGACTACTGCTGGTGCAGAACGCAGTGGCCCGTGTCCTTATGTGGACATGTCGCTGTGAGCACATTACAACAGTGCCCCTTTCTTTGCACTGGCTGCCTATAGTCTTCCTCTTCCGGGCCCGATTCAAGGTGTTGGTGCTTACCTTTAAAGCCCTGTACAGTCTAGGCCCTACCTATCTGCGGGACCGCTTCACTCTATGGGCACTGCATCAGCCCCTGCAGTCAACCAAGAGCGCCCTTCTCAAAGTCCCCTGAATATTTCAGGGGGCAAATATGGGGGGCCATTCTTGGTGACTGCACCAAGAGTGTGGAACTCCCTTCCAGCAGAGGTCCGTGTGTTCCCGAACCTCTCCTCCTTTAGATGACAATGCAAAACCTGGCTGTTCCTCCAGGCTTTTGGTGAGGGAGATGGGTAAAGGGAGGGGGGAGGAGGGTTATGGAGGGAGGGAGGGGTTTTGTTATTCTTTTAGTACCCACCATTTGAATGTTAACATTAGTTGTTATAATATATTTATTTTTGTATTATTGTATTTATATTTGAACTTTATATTTTTTAGCCTATTTATTGTTAACCGCCTCAAGCTGCTTTTAGCAGGAGCGGTGGGATAAAAATTCATATAATTAATTAATTAATTAATTAATTAATTAAATAAATAAATAAATAAATAAATAAATAGTTGCCCAGACATTCTTACCCAGTATGGTAGATTGTTCTCAGGGCTAACCTTCAGGCAGGGCAGTTGCCCCTGGTCCCAACTGGTGGGAAGGGGAGGGTGTGAAATGCTGCTGTCAAGAGAGGACCCCAGACTGGCCCCAGGAGCCCCCACTCATCTCTCCCACCACTCCTGAAAAGCCCTGACTCCTGTGGGGAAAAGCAGGAGTATCTCACCTGCTACACATTTCAAAAGTGGTAGCAAGCAATGGGTGTGAGGTTCTTGGGGCGGTTCTTCCTGCCAGGCATGCTGCTTGACTCCCCCTGCCCCCCTTCATCCAGGCCCTGCCTATTCTAAGGCCATGCCTAGCTTAGAGGGGCCTCAATGGAAGATGCTAAATCTGTCACTTATAGCTTTTCACACAGATACTCTAACACTGATAAAATGGATGTTACATTTTATTATATATGCTGCAGGGCACCCATAGAGCACACCTGCAGCCCTGCAACATGTATAATAAAATGTAACACCATTTTATCAGTGTTAGAGTGTCTGTGTGAAAAGGGCCATATATTGGGGAATGAGGGGAGAGGAGAATATCAGTAAACTGGAGCAGTGGGGCAAGTTGTGGCACTATGGCGTGTCGGGTTGTGCCGCAGTACATGTACGGTGGGTGGGAGGAGGGGGTAAATGGGTGCACACCCATCTACACCCACCTCCACTCATCTACATGCAAAGAGCAACCGTCGTTTTCGCCAGTTGCTTCATGCGTGGGGGTTGGGTGGAGGTGGGTGTGCATGCATGTTCGCAGGAGTGCAGGAGTGCGCACTCATTCACACACACCCCACCCACCTGTGGCGGAGTTTATATGAACACCCAGAACACCCAGAAATGGGTGTTAATGCATGGGTGCTGTCCTTGTAAAAAGGGCCAATGACAGAAATCCGGCTAACAGCTGTTTTTTATTTGGCCCCTTTCCAGTTCCTGTATCTGGCCAATGGATCCAGTCTCTACCTTCAAGAATGAAAGACTGAGGACATAGAGAAGGGACCAGAGATGAAGGCATGCACTCAAGCATAGGGGATGGACCCACGGCAAAGATCCATGATTTGGACTTTCCCTTTCCTTCTTCTGTCTTTACCATGCCCCCTCCATACTCTTGCTTCTTCCACACTCTTGTCTGGATATTCATGCTACAGAACTTAAACTATTTTAGTGGCCTGAAAAATGGAAAAGATTCCTCTATATTGGTCTACACCAAGGGTGTATTGTGTTCAGTTTTGCTGTACACAGTTTAAAAAGACAACTGAATAATTGGGGAGTTTTCAGTAAAGAGTTCCAAAGATGATCTGAAGGAAGCACTCTAGCTACAGATCATGCAGGCCTATCTATAAGCGTTCATAGAGACTGGGACTAAAACGAGATTTCACAAAAACTGGAATTCCCATCAAAATCACTGTTCCCAATACCATCTCTGTCAAATCAAGAAACTATCAATACTCGTCAATGTCTTGATCAATATTTCATTTCCCAATTTACTGATAATGGGCTTACCAGCAACCTGTTTACTGGCTTGTCATTTACCTCTTTGCCATCAATTTCAAATCCCAAGAGGTATACTAACATAATACCACATTTCTTCTATCTTCTCTGCACTCCATTCTCCCTTGTACTTCCCTGTCACTCATTGGCTAGTACACAGATTCCTTTACAAATCTGTAATCCAGTTGAAGATTGGTCAAAGCAAGGGTAATAACATGCAACAACAATTCCAAATGGAGGCCTGGAATGGAGGCACTGTTTTTTATACGGTGGGCATCTTTAGACATAACAAAGATTGGGTGTCAAAACCCCTAAGCATGTGTTTGACCGTTGTGTGTAAGCACCATAATAATCTCAACACCAATTTGGCCACCCATTGAATGCATGATGTGAACATTATTGCATCACAAGGACAATTTGCATGTCCCAGCTGAAAACGTGGCCAATGATGTGTCTAATGATATCACGTGGCATGTTAGCAGGTACAACATGGGGAACGAGGTGGAAGCACTTGTGTGCTGAGATCGGGTGGCGAGCAAAACACCAATTTGCCCCATGATGGGCTGTCTGTCTAAGCAGCACCACATGGTGAATAGGGATGTGCGAACGCAGTTCGGAAGATCGGGGTTTGGCCCAAACCCAGCCAGTTTGAACAGTCGAACAGAACGCCCGAACAGAATATCAGAACCTCTGAACAGTTTGGGCACGTTCGGACGTGTTCGGATGAGTTCAGGTGGGAAAAACCTGGCTGGCAGGTCCAGGGGGTGTGTGTGTCAGATGAGGAGGGGTAGAGAGAGGCTTCGACTAGCAGACAGCCTGCCCAATCACCATCCCTCTTTTCCTCAGACCACTGGCTTGGAAGTCTGTGATTGGCCACGGGCTAGGTTGCACGGAGCCAATGGGGCTTGTGATAAGGTGGGCGCAGCAAGTAACAAAAGTCATTACCCTCCCCACCTTCCATATCATTCTGAGCTAGCCACTGATCCTGTCAGCAGATGTTTTCAGAACTCTCCCTCTCCCAGCAGTTTGTGTTCCTCCCAATCCATTGCCTCCGCCTCCTATTTCACCCATTTCCACACATTTACCTCCATAGTTTCATTTATTTAAATTAGATTAGATTAGATTAGATTAGATTAGATTAGATTTCGGTGTTATACCCGGCATCAAGAAGTAGCCACTCCAGCCCCAGGTCCCACCATCAGGGTTCTGGGGCCTATGTTACAGGCAGGGAGGGCTGTCCATCCACTTCATCCAGAAGCTGCCACTCTAGTCCCAGGACTAGAGGGTTCTGGGGCAGTCATTCTGCTCACGGGGAGCTATCATCCCACGTCATCAAGAGCAGCCACTCCAACCCCAGGACCCACCATCAGGGTTCTGGAGCCTATGTTATAGGCAGGGAGGGCTGTCCATCCATGTCATCCAGAAGCTGCCACTCCTGTCCCAGGACCCACCATCAGGGTTCTGGGGCCATCATTCCACTCACAGAGAGCCATCGTTCCACTGCATCAAGTAACAACCATTCCAGCCCTAGGACCCACCCTCAGGGTTCTGAGGCCTACATTACAGGCAGGGAGGGCTGCCATTCCATGTCATCGAGAAGCTGTCACTCTAGTCCCAGGACCCACCGTCAGGTAGGGATGGGTGAACAGAACGCGGTTTGGATGTTCGGTCATTTGGTTCAAAACCCGAGTTCGGGTTCGATGGTTCGGTTCAGCCGAGTTTGGTTTGGCCAAACTTGGCCGAACATTCAAAAATAGCGAAACCGAAATGAAATCAAAACCAAAACCTAATTTTTGGCCCTGGAAAGACGTTTTTCCTGCCCCCGAACTCATCTGAACTCATCCAAACACGACCGAACTGTTCGGTCATTCGAGAGTTCGGTTCGGACGTTCGGTTCGGATGTCCGAACAGACCGAGTTCAGTCTGAATTCCGAACATTCGAACCGCGTTCACCCATCTCTACAGTCAGGGTTCTGGGGCCGTAATTCTGCTGATGGGGAGGTGTCATTCCACCGCATCAAGAAACAGCCAGCCACTCCAGCCCCAGGACCCACCATCAGGGTTCTGGGGCCTACGTTACAGGTAGGGAGGGCTGTCATTCCACTTCATTCAGAAGCTGCCACCCCTGTCCCAGGACCCACCATCAGGGTTCTTGGGCCATCATTTCGCTCATGGGGAGCCGTCATTCCACTGCATCAAGAAGCAGCCACTCCAGTCTCAGGACCCACCATCAGGGTTCTGGAGCATACATTACAGGCATGGGGGGCTGTCCATCCACATCATCTAGAAGCTGCCACTCTAGTCCCAAGACCCACCATCAGGATTCTGGGGAAGTCATTCCGATCATGGGGAGTCATCATTCCACTTCATCTAGAAGCTTCCACTCTAGCCCCAGGACCCACCATCATGGTTCTGGGGCCATCATTCCGCTCATGGGGAGCTGTCATTCCACCACATCAAGAAACAGTCAGCCACTCTGGCCTCAGGACCCACCGTAAGGGTTCTGGGGCCTATGTTCTAGGCAGGAGGGCTGTCATTCCATGTCATCGAGAGCTGGGGTGGGGGAAGCTGCGAAGTCCATCAGCAGCTGCAGGACGTGGAGGGTGGTGTGGCTTTCAATTGAAAGCCACGTGCATGTTGGGGAAAATGATTGCGCTCGATGGGAAGCTCTTCTCGGTGGTCAGGAACATGGGGTTTAGGTGCCTGATTGGCTTCCTGGCCCCCCAGTTTAAGCTTCCTTCACACACCACCAAGAGTCAGGCTGCCACTGATGCCTGGCAGCCTGCAACACCCGGCCAAGTAGGGGTGCCAGCCATCAAGCCCTGGCAGGGCCTCTGCCGCTGCTCCGCCAATGCCTGGAAACCTGCAATGCCCAGCCAAGTAGGGGTGCCATCCACAAAGCCCTGGCCAAGCCTCTGCCACTGCCTGGCAGCCTGCAACACCCAGCTGTGATGGTGACTAGAACTGGAGAATCCAGCATAGAGCAAGCAGAACTGGAGGCCTGCCAGTGTGTCTGTTTATGATATTAAACAGCCCAAATCCCTGCTAGGTCTACCCTTCACTTCAGATAGGGTAACGTCCACAACAAAGGACACATACCCGTCCAAGTCCAATTGCCCCACATGCCACGTTTCTTGGAACAAAATAATGTCAAAGGATCTAATGAAACAACCAAAATCATTATCCATTAATTTGGCTTTCCAACCCAAAATGTTCCAAGAAACTATAGAGATAAAAGACTTCCTATGGGGGCTGGCCATCATTCCTCCACTTCATCTGTGGTTGCAAAACCCAATTGGTTTGAGGGGAGATCAAAATCGTCCATCCCCAATATTGAGGGAGAGAGAGGAGGTGCAGGCAAAGGATCCATCTTAACTGGACATAATCCTGAAAGATCAGAACCAGTATTATCGAGCACTGTGCATGACCACTTCCCATGTGCCCAAGCACCCAGGGAAGTGGCCTCATGCATGCTGAATATTTTGTGACACAACTTCTTTTACCTGCTCTGTTACTAAGACCACTTCCCCTTGAGGATGGTACCCTTCTAAATAAATAGTCATTGCAGGCTGCCAGGCATTGGTGGAGCCATGGCAGATGTCCGGCCTGGGCTTGGTGGTGGCTGGCACCCATACGGGGCTGGGCATTGCAGGCTGGCATCCTACTCGTCAGATCTCAACCAACTCTTCTGCAAATTGGTCAAGTAGTCTTGCCCGGTGGTGATTCATGTGACCAGCCAGCCACCGCCTCCCATGATGGTGACTACAAATGGAGAACCCAGCATAGAGCAAGCAGAACTGGAGGCCTACCAGCCTGCAATGCCCAACCAGGTAGGGGTGCTAGCCACCAAGCCCGGGCCGAGCCTCTGCCACTGCTCCACCAATGACAGCCTACAATGCCCCACCCCCTATGGGTGCCAGTCACCAAGCCACAAGCCTTCCTGGCCTCTGCTGATTCTGACGCTGACTCTCTGCCTGCAGGCCATAACAACACATGCCACCCCACTTTGGGAACTGGCAGGTACTACTTGGCCAGACATTGCAGGCTGCCAGGCATCGGTGGAGCAGTGACAGAGGCCCAGCCAAGGCTTGGTGGCTGGCACCTCTAATTGGCCGGGCATTGCAGGCTGGCAGGCATCCAGTTCTGCTTGCTCTACGCTGGGTTCTCCAGTTCTAGTCACCATCACAGCAGGAGTGACAGGGCTACAGTAGTGCCTGCCGGTGCCCAAAATGGGTTTGTGCATGTTGTCATGGCCTGCAGGCAGAGACGGGCAGCTCAGCAGAACATCTGCTTTCAGAAGCCTTTGGGTGGACAGCAGCATTGCTCATTTGTAGGACAGGACAGGAGTCAAGAGACCCCAGTTCTAATTCTTGGTTTGGAAGTTGTTTGACCTCTCTGCATTTTTTCCCAGTTCTAAACCAGAGGGCTACCGTTCTGGGACCTCACCAGAAAAATAACCTGTATGGGAACTAGGCTTGGGGTATGCAGTTCCAATTGCTGTTATGTATACAGCCTCTTTTCAGGGTAAAGAAGAGGACTCTTAAATGCTTCCCCTTCTTCAGAAGAACTTAGGCTCGATGCTTGGCCCCCGGGGATGCCCACCCGATTCCCATTGGGGCATGGCTGGCTGACCGTCTGAGACCCACCGATGCCTGCCAGCCTGCAATGCCCGGCCAACTATGGGTGCCAGCCACCAAGCCCCAAGCCTTCCCGGCCTCTGGTGCTGCCTCTGGGTCTCAGACAGACAGCCTTGGTGCCACGGGCACCCCCAGGGGCAAAGTGCCGAGCCTGCCTGCCCGGGCAACCCGGGGTGCCAAGTGCCAAGCCTTCCCGGTCTCTGCTGCTGTGTCTCAGACCGCCTGCCATGCCACCAGGGGCACCCCTAGGGGTCCCTGGAGTGCCCCAAGCCTCCAGGCAGGAGTGAACTTTCCGAACATTTGGGAGGCCCCGAATTCTGCCGGACCAAACTCCTTGAACCTGAACAAAGTTTTTAGCCCGAACATCCGAACATCCAAACTCTGTCATGTTTACACATCCCTAATGATGAAGACAGGGCCAAACTGGTGTTCATATCAAGGTCTAAACACATATTCAGACACCCGTTGATGTTATGTCTAAAGAAACCCACAATCTAGACAGCCAGGGGGAAGTTAAGGGGTGGGTATTCACAAAGTGATTGGCTCAGAAATGTGGTAAACAATTATAAGACAGAAACACATAGGGATGGGCAAACAGAATGCAGTTCGGATGCTCGGTCGTTCAGTTCGAAACCCGAGTTCGGGTTCGATGGTTCGGTTCAGCTGAGTTCGGTTTGGCCGAACTTGGCTGAACATTCAAAAATAGCGAAATCGAAGCCGAAACCAAAATGAAATTGAAACCAAAACCTGATTTTCAGCCCTGGAAAGACAGTTTTCCTGCCTCCGAACTCGTCTGAACATGACTGAACTGTTTGGTTGTTCGAGAGTTCGGTTCGGACATTCGGTCCAGACGTCCGAACAGACCAAATTCGGTCCAGACATCCGAACATCCGAACCACGTTCGCCCATCCCTAGAAACCCAGAAGTAAAACAGTATCATAAGCAAAGCAGTAAGTGGTAAATGAACAGCACAAAGTAAACCATAAGTGGAAAAATGGTAAATCGGGATAGTATCTTGTGGTATTTCAAGAATAGAGAAATTGTATCGTTGTCAGTAAATGGTCAGGAAATCTTATCCTGTCTCCTGATATGGCAAAATTACTCATGAGTAGGCATTTATTTTATTTATTTATTTATTTCAGTTTTCTTTTATCCCACAACCCTCCTGCTCACAGAGTAGCTTGGGGCAGCTCACATATGCCATCAACAATTCACAATTTAATTTTCATTAAAAATACTAAAAATACTACTAAAAATACACTAAAAGGGCAGCACCAATCCCACCCCCCCTTAACCCACCCCACCCTATCTGTCTCCCTTTCCAAAGGCCCGACAGAACAGCCAGGTCTCACACTGTCTTCAGAAAGAGGGGAGGTCTGGGGCTAGGCAGGCCTCCATTGAAAGGGAATTCCACAGCCTGGAAGCGGCTACCAAGAAAGCCCTCCCCATCGTTGCCACCCGGGAAACCCGGGGGACTTCGAGTCAGGCATGTCCAGCCAACCGCAGGGGCCGCAATATGACCCGGGGCCTGAGGTGATCCCGCAAGTAAGCAGGGTCCAGGCTGTTTAGGGATTTATAGGTCATTACCAATACACTGAATTGGGCCCAGAAGATAATAGGCATCCAGTGCAGAGAATGGAGCACTGGTGTAATGTGCTCACGATGACTCATCCCCATTAGGGGATGAGCCACCACATTCTGCACCAGCTGCAACCTTGTGACCATCTCCAAGGGTAGCCCCATGAAGAGTGCATTGCAAGTCTAATCTAGAGGTAATAAAGGCATGGATGATGGTGGCCAGATCAGAGTCTGAGATATACAGCTGCAGCCGTCACACCAGATGTAATTGGCAAAATGCTTCTCTCGCCATCACCTCCGCCTGGGAATCCAGGCGGAGTTCTGAATCGAGGAGCTCTCCCAGACTACAGACCTGAGTGGGCAAAGGGGGGCAAACCCCATCAATGACAGGAGCTACATCCCCTCATTCCTACCCATTAACATCACCTCAGTCTTGTCAGGAGTCAACTTCAGACAGCTCGTCCTCATCCAGTCTTCCACAGCCACCAAACCGAGACTGCCGGATCTGGGTCTGCAGAAAAAGAGAGGTAAAGTTGTGTATCATCGGCGTACTGATGACAACACACGTCAAACCTGCTCATGACCTCACCCAAAGGCTGCAGCTGCATGTACACACTGAACAGGAGGGGAGACAGAATAGAACCCTGCGGGACTCCACTTGCAAGGTCCTGGGAAGATTAAGAATACTCTCCAAAAACCACACACTGAGTTCTCCTGGCTAGGAATGAGAAGAACCATTGAAGAACAGTACCACCCACTCTGGCTCGGTCCTGCAGTCAGTCCACCAACATCTCATGGTCAATGGTATCAAATGCTGATGACAGATCTAATAGAATTAAAAGAGACAATCTGCCCTGATCTAATTTACGGCATAGGTTGTCAACCAAAGCCACAAGTGCAGTCTCCATGCCATACCCAGGATGAAAGCCAGACTGCTAAGGATCAAAAAAACTGACCTGATCCAGATGCCCTTGAAGCCACCACCCATTCAATAACCTTCTCTAAAAAGGGAAGGTTAGAGACTGGGTGATAACTGACAGGGGAGTCAATGTCAAGAGACACTGGGTGATTTCAGACGTTACGGGGCCCTTTGGCCCCGTACCGAAATCACTGGATTCATTCCCCCCCAGGGTCGCCCCATAACGCCATATCAGACGTGCCGGGGGGATCCCGGCGGGGAATCTGGGAGGGGACGGGGCTGCGCGGCGCAACGTGCAGCCGCACGGCCCCGCCCCCTCCATGCCGCCAAACAGACGTTCGGGACACGGTGACCACAGGTGGGTATTCACCGTGGTTCACCGTGATCTCGTAACATCTGAAAATACCCATTGTGTAGCTGCTTATTTAAACCCTAATAGAGACATTTATTTGCATGTGCGTACCCTCGATTTTTATCTGCCAAAATGAGTAGGTGAATTTTACTTACTTGGTTTGCATGCAAAATGTCCATTTGTACTTTGTACTCATGTAGGTTTCTGGCTACTTGTCCTGCCACAGAAAATGATGTTTTTTGCATTAACCCTAAAAAGCACTGAAAAATATTGCAGGCCTATTTTTAAGAGGTCCACTGACCAATCTGGCCTCTGTGTTCAGGCTGAACATTTATGGATTGCAGCAATCATTTAAACAGAGAAGGCTATGATGAATCCTGAAGAACCTCATACCCTACATAGTGGCATCCTATGGGTTGTTAAATATTTCTGTTTTATTCCAGGTCCAATCCCAGGCTTCTTGAAGTTAGAGCCTGGTTAGCACTGACTTCTTTTTCAAGAGAATTGTAGCCTAATGGATCAGATGTTGGCCTTGGCCCTGGGAAACCAGGGTTCACATCCTGTCTTAGCCATGAACTCACTGGGTGGCCTTGGGTAAGTCATTGGGTGTTTTTAGATAGACGGGCTGCCCCAGTGTTGACTGTACCAACCCACTTCATCCCTGGGAGGCCTGTCTGTGTAAAGGTGGCCCCCCCAGATGTACAGGTGTGGTAGGCTGTGCCTGCTCTGGGACAAGCCTACCTGTGACTCTCCAGAACACCCTGGAGTGCCAGTGACAGAGAAGGCTGCCCAAACCCAGGGCACCAGCTAAAGCAGAGCAGCTGTCTGTCTGATGCATGGACCCACACTGCTGTTCTGCTTCCAGTCAGTCATTGTCCCAGGCAACACCATAGAGTTGTGGACAATCATGTACAACTCTCTGCGGTGTGTGGGGCACTGCGTGGGCAGAACACTTGTCATGGAACCTGCTGGATCCATCAGATTCCAACCCAGATGAGGCTGGACCCTGGGGCAGCTCCAGGGATGGGCAGCCCCATGTCTGTCTGAAAACACTCTCTCAACCTCAGCTCCCCGTTTGTTAAAGGGAATAGTAATGGCCCATCTCACTGTTGTGAGGGTGACCTAGATAAGGATCATAAAGTTCTTTGAACAATGAAAATGCTATAGAGATGATAAATAGTAGTAAAGAGGATTCAGTGATGAGTAGATACTGTAGCAAAAGGTGTACTGTTTGGAGCATCAACATGATTCCATAGACACCAAATGGGCACCCAGAATTCAGCAAACGTACCTTGGGGGAGAAATAAGAAGTGGCTCACAGCTGCTGTAGAAATATATTCTTATTAAAATAAGATAGACATTCTGTGTGTGAGGTCTTTCTTCTAAAAGATGGTGTTGGTCTAGCAAGGCAAGGTGCACTATCAATAATCATATCAGTCATCATGTAAGGGATATTTTCATAACAATTAGGTGCAAGATGTTTACTCCTCAATTTACATAATAAAGCACCAACTTTGCTGTTCAATTGGAAATGTATAGTCGTTTCACATTGTTTTGCAGGGAAGTGAAAGGCATTGCTAATATTAAAATGCTCATTTTCCTATTCAAAATGGCAAGCCATAATATTCATTGTATTCAAACCCAAAATAACATTATTTCTAAGATTAAGGATATTTTAATTAACTTCCAACTCTGGGCACTTTCCAACATGCATAAATGCACAGAAAAGCCACCAAATTGCCTCCACGAGAAAATGTGGGAAGCAAATTAGGGCACGGCTTTTATCACATGGAAAAACAAAGCCGCATGGCTTTGGTGGCAATCATGCAGGGGATGCAAAATTGGATTTTCGGGCTTTATATCCCCCCCAAATGATCCTATGATAAAAGCTGCACCTGATTTGCCTCCCACAGTTTCTCATGGAGGCAACTTGGTGGCTTTTCTGTGCATTCATGCACATCGGAAAGCACTCTCAGTTTGAAAAGGTATGCTATGTTTTACAGTATGTACAAATTTTCCATTACTATATCTGTATGCAAAGGCATACACCTAATATAAATGTTGTGACAGCCAATCCCATAACTGGGATTTAAAAAGGATTAGATAAGTTCTTAGAGGATAGCCATAAATGGCTATTAGTCAAATTGGCCAGGAAACAAAGCTTCTGACTGTTGCGGGCTCAGAGTAGATAGCAGGAAATTGATTACTCCAGTGTGACCTTTTTGTGCCCTTTCCAGAAGCTGCCACTGTCAGAGAAAGGGCGCTTGGCTAGATGGACCATTGGTCTGACCCGGTTTTGGCATTTCTTATGTTCTTCTCCGTAAGTGAAATGATAAACTGACTTGTCAGAATTTCCCAGAGAATAATCAAGATTGTGTCTGGGGTTTTTTCCTTTCCAAAACTGTCCGAATTGAGTGGTCTCAATATTTGGTTGTCCAAAGTAAGAAAAAACACACAAGAAAATAAGGAGCATGTGCTGTTGGTGCAGCCCCCATTCATCTAGGTACACAAGGGGGTTACAAATGTGTAGGTTGTGTACCTAAGTGCCACACCATATTGTATCCTGGCCGGCTTACAAAACATATAAAAACATATAAAAGCTAGACATAACCAGGTGCACTCCCAGTGAGAGGCATTGTTGTGTAGTGCTAGTGCAACCATGGTCAATGGGTTGCTCCCTGAATGCAAGAGTGTGGAACACACCCCTGCCTGTGAAGATGCTTATGAGTGCTCAGACGATACTTGTGGGTTGACTTATTGGAGGGACTGTGTTGGGCTCTGGGGGATCATACTGCATATTGAAGTGAAAGTGGGTGATAGACAGTGGCGGTGGGCCGCCTAGAGAGGGAGTGGCAATGCCCCTCCTGACCCCAGCTGGCCGGTCCCGAGTCCGACAAGAAAAAAAAAAGCGGCCGCACGTGCCACGGTGAATGTTCGAAGCCACCTCGAAGAACCTGGTTTAGAGCAGCAACCTTCAGAGAAGGTTGTTGCACTAAACCAGGTTTTTCGAGGTGGCTCCGAACATTCTTACTGGCTACGTGTGCGCACGCGCACACAACCAGTGACTCCTCCCCCAAAAGGCTTCCTAAGGAAGCCTTTCAGGGACAAAAGGGAGGTGTTTTCTCTCTTTATGCAGAATGGGTAGCTAGAAGCGCCGTCCATTCTGCATAAAGGGACCCTGCAATGGAATAGTGCCGCAGGGGACACTGTTCCAGTGAAGGGGCCGGGCAGGGGGAAAGTCCATACCAGGGCGCTGCATACAGGTGCCCTTGTATAAACTGAAGTGCCCCGCCTGTGCAGGGAGGGGGGCTGGGAGCTCCTGCCACGCGCGCAGCTCCCAGCTCCCCCCCTCCCCACTCCCTGAGTGTCTTCCTCCCTTCCTGTCAAGTCAAACTGACTGAACTCTGGGAGGGAGGAGGGGAACTTGGGGAAGCCCAGCTGCGCAGCAGCTCTCTGGCCCGACTGAACAGTTCGGGCCTGGCAGCTCCCACACAGTCATCAAGAGCAGTACAGACGAATGCAACGGAGAGGACGGAGCCTGAGGAGCCGAGCTGCTGCCGGTGAGTAAATTGTGGGGCCAGGGGGGAGGGGGCAACTGGGGAGTGGGGGTGGGTTAGAGTAGGGGGACTGGGAGCCAGGGCTCCTGGGTTCACTGGGAGGGGAGTGGGGGCCTAGTGGGTTAGAGCAAGGGGGGCTGGGAGACAGGGCTCCTGGGTTCCCTGGGAGAGGAGTGGTGGGCTAGTGGGTTAGAACAGGGGCCAAGGGGGCTGGGAGCAGGGACTCCTGGGTTCACTTTAAGGTGAGTGGGGGCTAGTGGGTTAGAGCATGGGGGTTGGGAGCCAGGACTCCTGGGTTCACTGGGAGGGGAATGGGGGGCTAGTGGGTTAGAGCAGGGGAGGTGATGGGAGCCAGGGCTCCTGGGTTCCCTGGGAG
>QEPC01010816.1:2455609-2470543 GCA_003113815.1 Sphenodon punctatus | reverse complement strand
ATTTCAGTACAAAACTGAAATGAAACTTAAAGCAATCTAATAATCCTACTCAACGCCTGCTGTTCAGGAACAGTTACTAGCTCAGAAGGTGTTGGGAAGGGGGGAGGCAGATAGTTTCATTTCTTGCAAGCCTCTCCACCCCTGGTGCCTGGAAGTCTGCTCCTCGGTGACTAGTACTACCCCTCCCTGTCATGTTTGACCTTACAGTGAACCTTTTTTTGCCACCCAAACTCACACGAACGTGATCCGAACTGACCGAACTGTTCGGCCATTTCGCCGTTCGGTGTTCGGTTCTGCTCGGTATGTTCGGCCATTTCGCCATTCAGTGTTCAGTTTTGTTCGGTATGTTCACGTTCGGGTTCGTGTTTATGTTCGGTAGTCAGAACAGGCCAAGTTCAGGCTGAACACCAAACTTCTGAACCGCGTTCGTCCATCCCTACTTCTCTGTCCATCCTTATCGATTGGGTCACCATCCGTCCTGTTCCCCAAGCCCGTAGCTTGGGCTTCGTCTTTGACACTCACCTTTCCTTTAAACCTTACATCGGCTCTGTTGCCAAGTCTTGTTGCTTTGCCCTCCATAACATTGCTCGGATTCTCCCCTTTTCTCTCTGTCTCCTCAGCCAAAACCCTTGTTCACGCCATAGTCATCTCTCACCTTGACTACTGCAACCTCCTCCTTGCTGGTCTCCCCCGCTCCCACCTGTCCCCTCTTATCTCCATCCAAAACTCCACTGCTAGGGTCATCCACTCAGCCTGTCGCTTTGACCACGTGCAGCCTCTCTTCTCCTCACTTCACTGGCTCCCCCTTCCCCAACACATCCTTCCCAAACTCCTGGTATTCACTTACAAAACCTTCACAACCTGGCTCACCCTTACCTCTCAGCCCTAAGCTCCTTACACACTCCTGCACGCACTCTCCGCTCCTCCTCTGTCCCCTCCCTCGCTCTCCCTCGTCTCCCCTGCTCCCCTAACTGCCTTCGTTCCATCTCCCTTGCTGCCCCCATGCCTGAAACGCCCTCCCTGCCCACAGCCACCTTGCCCCCTCCCTCCGCACTTTCAAATCCCTCCTCAAAACCCACCTCTTCCTCACTGCCTTTCCCGACGCCTGTTAGAACTTTCTGCTCAATATTTACTGTCTTCCCCCCCCGCAGACCCCTGCCTAACTGCAACCAAGCCAAGCACGTGCACCTGAGACTTCGCATCTGCTTGAATGTTATTTATCCCTTGTCTCTCCCTATGTCCCCTCTCCTTGTCTTCCCCCTCTGTGTCTATTAGATTGTTAGCCATAGGCAGGGACCGCATCTATCTTATTGTTCTATAAAACACCAGGTACACAGCTGATGCTATACAAATGCTAATAATAATAATAATTATAATAATAAATAATAATAAACAATACAGGCTTGCAATTCTGGCTCCTTTAAATTAATTGAACAATTCTGAACAATTCTGAACAATTCTGGCTCCTTTAAATTAACTGAACATCAAACATTATGTCAACATTTCCCTTTTTCTAACTGGTGAGTCCATCATATATTCCTATGTTAGAAGAGATTCCCCCATAGCAATTTCTCACAGCACCCCAAATCCCCTGGATCTGGCACTGGCACTTCTTGTTATCACCCAGAAAAATATACAGGAAAGTCACAGGCAGAGTCACCCTTATAAATACAGTATGGCTGCAGTCCTCAAAACACTTACTTCAGATAAATCCCATTGACTTCAGTGGATCTGACTGAGGATGGTAGCCTATATTTCTAATGGCAATAGCCTGCTTAACTGGATTTCCTATCGCATAAGACACTGTTCTAAAAAGAACTGTGGGATCTGGATATTTAGCCAAGTTTAATAATAATATGACGAGCTGAGCAGACTTTATAATGCACAGAAAACCTCTAGCAAATATATATTTTGGCAAAAACTGTACTTACGGCTTTAACACAGGAACCATGCAATCTTCATCTGTTACACAGTTTGAACACATGCTTTTTCTTATTTTCTAGTAGCAAAAGTAGATAGATACAGTTTCAGATGCATTTCTGCACTCCGGGAACTTTTTTTTTTTTTAAAGTATTGATCAAAATGGTGTCTGGCTAAACATTTGGGCTAGATTGTAGACTGGTGGTGCTAGACTTTTTTTAGGGAGGAGGAAAGAAGAGGTTAAATTGAGTTACTTTGTTAAAAAGTTTCCTATTCAGATCTAGCCTAAGTACTTTGCACAACCTGTATAGTTTGCCTCTCCTTCTCAAATAGTTTAGATTGTCAATTAGGTCGTAAAGGACTCTCAGAAGAATTGGCAAGTGTGTCCATATGTAAAATATGATAATCCTATGTTAATTCTCCTTCTTTCCACTATGTGGACAACTGGGAACACACCATTGTAAAAATTCAGATTGCTTGAGTTTGCACCGCGTTTGTATTCATTATCTAGACAACAGTTAGTGAGAATATTTCAAAATCTTAAGACACCTCCAGTAGATTGGCATATTAATTTGGTGTGTGTGCTGTATATGCACACACAATCCCACACAGTATTCCAGTGCTAGTAGTTGATTTTTAGTATATAACATATGAATATATAACTGAAACATATATTGCATCTGAATATATAAATTGATACATGCAGTTTTTAGGGTTTTTTGGTTGAGGTTGGTGGAGGGTATGGTCTCTGTGAGAGAGAAAGGGTTTTCAATGTGGAGGGCTCGGAGTGGTGTATGGTGCCATTACCCCCTCCCCCGCCCCCCCCCTCGTGGGAGGCAAGGAGCTGGAGTGGTGGTCCCACTACCCCCCTGTGAGAAGGCAATATGGGGAAAGTGGGTTATGCCTTACCCCCCACCCCCTCAGTGAGGTGGGGGGGAGGGGGTAAAGACACAGAGAGATGCCATGGCTCCCAGTGAGAGGGGGTATGGGCATGAGGGATTATCGATGGGATGGGGGGGTTTCCTTGCTTGCCTTTGTGTCGATCTGTCTCTGGGGATGACAGGCTCATTGTATAACCTCGGGTCACCCTTCCCCCTAGAGTTCTATTCACCCTGTGAGGATTATTGTGTTTGGGGCTTGGCCATTAGGTGCTGGAGGAGGGAGTCTTTTTTTTGGGGGGGGATAGAGAGTGGAGCACCTTTTGAACCAGCTGGGGTTGTATTGGGGATGGGGAGGTACGGCAGGGAGGGGAAGAAATGGTTGAGCTGATCCCATTCCCAAGTCCCGCGTGTGCCACCGCGTTGTGCTGCCGTGTATGTGGCTTGCGCACACGTAGTGCACCACGTGTGCCACGCATGCTAGTCCATCAGCCCCACTCTCAGGGACATCCAGAGAGGCACCTTATATCTGTTCCCGTGTCCAGTTCTGCTCCTGTCTTGGAATATTTGGGGGCTGAGGCCAGTGGGGCCCCTGAACTGGAGCTGATGCTGCTCAGTGGGAGATTAGTTGCAAATAAGACATCAACCATCTTTGATCTTATTCATGATGAGACCACTTACCTCTTGTATATTACAGAGACCTGGCTGGATATTGTCCCAGATGGTGCTAGCGAGGTACTCAGTGCAGCAACAACCTAGAATGGCAGGAAGAGAGGTAGAAAGACAGTGATTTGTAAAGATACCTTGGCCTTTCAACAGTATCTGGAGCCTGACTCATCCAATATAGAGTGTGTCCACCTTCTGTTGGATTTGGCCAGCGATAGTTTGGGGATTCTTTTCGTGTACTGACCACCCCGCCGCAAAGCTGATTCGCTGACTGCTCTTGCTGAGCTATTCTCAGAGGTGTTGTTGAGGTCACCTAAACTTATTGTTTTGGGTGATTTCAACATACACACTGAGGATGGCCTTTTCGGGTAAGATCAGGAATCATAGCTGCCATAACAACAATGGGCTTATCCCAAACAATGGACTTATCGTTAACTATGGGCTTATCGCTTATCCCAAATGATGGGCTTAATGATAAGCCCATAATTAACAATGGGCTTATCATTAAGCCCATCGTTATCCCAATGATGGGCTTATCCCAAATAATATCTGGCCCCACACACGAGGAAGGACACACATTCATATGATGCTTTACACCAGTCAGGGAACAGGGGTTGCAATTGTCGGGGGTGTTGTTATAACACAATGGTCCTAACATCTTCCAGCTGACCTTGACCAGCCAGGACGGGCATGGGTCCAGTTCACATGATGCAGCTCTAACAGCCCCAAGCACATCTCCCACATTAACAGATGATACCAACTGAAATTGAATCCACAAAATTGGACAAGTTGGAGCATCCATAACCTCTTGTTTTCTCACCATAGCAAATGCAACATTGAAGTCATGAAGAATGTGAGCAATTTTATCCTCAAAATATTCAACAAACACATCACAGTGAACACTGGATTAATTTAGTTCCAGGCGGAGACAGGCTGGACTGACCACCCCTCACCACCCAGAAAAGCTCAGCCGGATGTGACTTTGCAGATGCTATGATGGAATGGATTTTGCACTTGTGGCCTTGGTCGATGATCTGCGCCTAGAGATTGACAAAGGGAATTGCACTCTGTTGGTCTTGTTAGATTTTTCAGTGGCCTTTCACACAGTCGATCATGAGGTGTTGTTGACATGTCTGCAGGATCTGTCAGGGGTGCGCAGGACTGCTCTTGAGTGGTTTGTTTGTTCCTGTTGGGGAAGTCTCAGAGAGTGGTGATGGGTGATGGTTGCTCATCATCCCCTTGTGACCTCCACTGTGCAGTCCCACAGGGTTCCATTTTTTCTCCTCTCTTGTTCAATATGTATATGAGGCTGCTGGGCAAGATCATTTGTAGGTTTGGAGTGAAGTATCATCTTCTCCGAGATGATGGGCATCGTGAGTGGGGGCTTCAGGTCCAGTGGGTAGAGGCCATGTGGCCGGTGGGGGCAGACACCTAATAAACAGGCAAGTGGACACCCATCTAGCGGGGCTATTGTGGGCTATCATCTCATTTGCTATCACTCTGGGTGAAGTCGCATGAGACATCTATCAGGGACCTATAGGAATACCAAACAGGGAAGGCAGAACTGAGAGAGGGGGAGGGAGAGACATACACCAGCCTACAAGACAGACAGATACTAAGGAAGCAGGACCAGCCCACGGTTTTAACATTTCCTCAAGATTGATTCAATGACGGCTGAGCACTCAAGCTATGCCCAAGATCATCATCAGGAACCTCCCAAGTCCAGAAACCCAGGGAGAAGGCAGGAATGAGGTCACAGGATCCCTGAGTAGCTCAGACTTAGGAGCAGGCTCAAGAGAATGTAAACACAGAAAGGAGAGCAACACCCAAATTACCAGGGCAGAGACATGTAGCGAGGCATCAACAGAACTATGGTTAGGGGGGCAAGGAAGGGAACAAGAAGAAGAACAAACATTAAACAACAGGCAATGGCTGAGCAAGGGGATCAGAGAAACCAGACATGGAATGAGACATGAACAAAGCTATGGCTAGAGGGGGTAAGGAAGGAAAGCAAACACTACGATAAGATAATAGGCAAGGGGAAGTTCTAAGAGGGATCAAGGGTAAGGCTAAAGGGGAACAGGTGCACTAGTAGGAAGGCAGTGCACCCAGCAAAGGAGGGTATACCAAGACTATACACACTACATGGGAAAGAACATTCAGAAACATGCAAGAAAGGAGAGGCTAAAGAAACAATGAAGGAAGGGAAATGCAACACCACACAAGAGGGGAAGGAAGGACAACAAGTAAGGAGAGGAAACACAAACTAAGCATTGTATACAACCTGAGACTAGGAGGAACGATGAATCTGAAGATGTAGACCCAAACATCAACTGAGAGGAAACAGCAACAGATGCTCCACCAACTTCCTGTAGCTTCCAGAATGTCTTATATAAGTCTGGGAGCCAATTAGGAACTTGATGGGCATGGCCAGACACAAGAAAGAGCAAGAAAAAACCCAGACAATATAGGCCTTTTTTACACGGATGGCGCAGCAGCGCCAATGGGTGGAGATGGGTGTGAATGGGTGGGTGAGCACACCCAGTGAACACCAGGTGGCGCCAAGCAGGGAGACATTTACAAGGACAGTGCTGTGGGGGGTGGAAGGAAGGAAAGGGGAGGGGCCCGCAAATACCCAGTGGCCAAACACCCATCCCGGGAAACACCCGGCAAACACCCATGCAAGTGCATGGACAGTCGGGACCGGTGAGGAAGCCCTGCCCCGCCCAGCGACGGCACAACATGGCCGACTAAGGGCAAATGAAGCCGCACAATGTGGCCCCTCCCCCCAGCCGCCAGGACCCGTGTGGGCAGGGCGGGAGGGAGATGGGATGACAGCCGCTACAAAGAGCCAGCTCCACACAGCCCCGGCACAGAGCCCAGAAAGCCTGGCACCAGGTCCTCCCCCCTACACACACCCACAGCAGAGCAACACCCCCACACACCCCGCAGAGGCACCCGCACAAGGGGAGAGGTCACAGCAAAGCACAACACGGACACACCAGGAAAGGAACACAAAAGCCTTTATTAATACGGGGAACAAGCAACAGGGGGCAACAACAACAGGGCAGGGAGGGGGATGAGGCAACAGAAGGGGGGGAACAGCGCCAGCAGAGGCAGGCCCAGGACAGAACCCCGGTCACTACGACCAGTGACCCTGCACCTGGCACCAGCGCTGAGCCTGTGCGCGTCCAGTCAGTGCAGCCGCTCCAGGATGAGCAGGAGGAGCTCCAGCAACTCCTCCTGCTCCCAGGTCCGCTCTGCGATCATGGCTTGCACTGTATGGGACAGAGGGAGTGGAGACAGCCATCAGATCGGGCCGTGGGCACCAAGGAACATAACCCCCCACGGAGGGGCACAGGCACAGGGCCCAGCAAAACGGCAGAACACTCACGGATGCCATTGAACAGCCAGCCTGCTGCCTGCACGTCCCATGCTGCCCGCTCCAGCTGCAGGACCATAGCCGCAGGTGCAGGATCGCCAGCAGCATGACAACAGTAGCTGCAGGAGAGAAGGGGCAGGGCAATGGGGAGTACCCACACCAATGGGCCCTGGGAGGTCCGGGGGCAGTGACACCACCAGGGGCACACCCCACACACCGAGAGCCACCACCCAGAAGACCACCCTGAGCCCTGCACCAAGGGGGATCGGAGGTGCCAAAGCCCGGGGACAGTACAACCCCTACTCACGCTCAGCCACCCAGTACCCATGGTCCCGCCACCCATCCATCGCCACCACCACTGACGGGCTGCACCAACAGGGGACGACAGCAGAGGGGAGCAGAGGGGAGGGGTAGGGCCACACAGGCAAGGTCAAGGGGTGCCTGGCCGACCGTCCACCGCCCATACCTCCCCCGGAGTGAGCACAGGCACCTGCGCCCAGCAGGGAAGCTGCCAGGGAAACACACACCACACACCTGGCACACACCCAACAGGCCCGGAGCCCTCCAGTACACACCAAGCACACCCCCAGCACACAACCACACAGATGGGGGCAGGAGGTCTGCCAAGGGGAAGGGGCACCCAGTCACCACAGCAGCAACAGAAGCAAGGCAGGACAGACCATCACAGTACAGCAGTTTATTGGTGCCGGGGGAATGGGGGCCCCCAAGCACTGAGAGGGTGAGCAGGGGGGCGCAGGTGGCCCACGGCCAGGCAAGAGATGCACAACAGGAGGGCACCGGAGCACCCGCACAGAGCGGGCGAGGGCACCAGGGCAGCCCCAGCGGCAGGGAGCAGTGGTCACACAGAGTGGGCGACGGGATCCTGGGAACTAGGCGTCAACCAGCCGTGATGCAGATGGCAGCGCTCAGCCCACCCGGAGGTCTGGGGGGTGGACAATGCACCAGCCAGGGCACTGGGGTGGCCACGAGGAGCTGGCGGTGAGGGGCCACTCATGGACTGTCTGGTGAGTGCTCCCAGGGAGACGACCCCAGCGTGAGACCCTCCCACGTGAACAGGCCCTGTTGGAAGCTACAGGAGTGCATATGAGCATCCACCAGGAAGCGGGGCAGGAGGAGGTCCCCTCCGGTGGCTGCAGCCTGCACAGATGGAAGGGCCCGCACCGATCGAAGGGTGGTGAACTCCTCACCAGAGGGGTCTCCGGTCTGGAGTGGTCCTCTGACATCAGGGGACAGCAAGCCCAGGTCCCACAGGAGGGCCCCCACATCCGAGGGCATGTGCGGGATGCCGCGCGCCTGCAGGAGGCTGCCGGTGTACAGGACAACAACAGGGGGACCCCCAGAGCAGGGCGAAGCTGAAACCAGGTAGCTCTGTCAGCAGGCGACCCGCCGTCACCTCCACATCGGTCCATGGCACGACAACGGCAGGCGGGCGCCCCCATGGAGGCAGGCACAGGGGGGTGAAGCCGAGCTCGATGGACGGGGCCTGCCACGCCGAGGCCCCGACCTGGTGACCTATCATCCACATGTACCGTGACAGGAGCCGGAAGCCATCCCCCTCCGACAGGAGGTTGCCCACCAACAGCTGCACGTCATGGCTCAGCCAGAGGGCCCCCAACAGCATGTCCACACAGGGTGACCACCCCTCCCCTACACCCCTAGCTGAGGAACACGCAGAATGACCAGCCATGGCAGGAGTGGGGCCCTCTCCAGTGAAGCAGGTGGCAGGAGACTGAGGGATGCAGTGATCGGGCCAAGCACGGAATACGTGGCTACCCTCACCCATAGGCGGCCTTGCATACTGGAGATAGCCCAGCCCTCCGGGGACTGGGCGCCGCAGCCCATACACAAAGCAGAAGGGATGCATCACAGGTGCCGAGAGATGAAGGAGGCCACGGCCGGGCACAGTTCCAGGCCAAGAAGCCGAGCCAGGCATTTTATCCACACCGGACACAGCTGCAACAGGCAAAGGCCGGCCCTGCCTGGGGGGGAACTGTAGCGTGGCTGGGGGGCAGGGGTACCCTGAGGTACGCGTGACCCCATCCCCCGATGGTGGGCAGGTGGCCCGCGCACTCGCAAGGATGTGCAGCCGGACCCGGCACCCGGTTGCTGCCCCAGCACACTCCCAGTGCATCACCTATCGGTGCCCTGCCCACACCACCCTACACAGTACATAAGGGACCCACTGCAGGTGGTAGGGCATGGGGCAGTGGGTCTGTAGCACGGGAGCGAGCTGCACACAGAGTACGGCGACCCCGGTCTGGGTGTACACAGAGGAGCTCCCGCAACACCAGGGAAGAGCGGGGTGTGGGCACAGTCCATAGAGCAGAGTGCGCTGCAGCCCTGGTACATGCCAGCGGAGGTAGGCTCGGTGTGGGGAGCTGCAGAACCATGCTGCCGGGGGACAAGGACCCATAGTCCAGGGAGTTACTGCTGCAACCCTCCTGCTGCTGCGCATGCTGCTATAGCGCATGCTGCTACAGCAGATAGCCCTGCTATGGCTGCACGGTTGAAGGTCTGTCCTCCAGGGGGCACGGAGGTGGAGGGCTGCGAACCTCCAGAGGGCAGTGATTGTGCGATGGGTGAGGCAGGCAGCCGTCCAACGCCATGTCCTGTTGGGCTCCACGGTGTCCCAGCAAGGACAACTCATCTTGGCCCGAAGGATCCTCAACGTCTATGCCCGCCGTGTGACCCTATCGACCCTGCAACAGCACTGGTCATGCTCCCGCTCCAGTGACTGGTGGGAGAACATGTTGGCCATCTGGATGGACGGGGAATGGTCAGACCACTTCCGGATGCCCCGCTCCCTCCTAACCCGCCTGGGGGAGCTCCTCAACCCCCACCTCCGGAGGTGGGAGATGAACATGTGATTCCCGCTGCCACCAGGGATGCACGTGGCCATGGCGGTGTGGCGGCTGGCCACCCCCGATTCCTGTAGGAGCATGGGGGAGCAGTTCGGGGTGGGCACCGCCACCGTGAACAGGGCCCTGCATGATGTGTGTGACCTGCTCATGGAGCTCCTCTTGGAGTGGGTCATCCAGCTCCATGACCCCAAGGAGGTGATGCGTGGGTTTGAGGAAATGGGGTTCCTTCATTGCATCTGGGCCATTGACAGCACCCACATTCCCATCATACTCTGCCCTCATGCAGAAATCAATTACATGAGCCGGAAACAGGCCTTCTCCATCAATCTGCAGGCCGTTGTGGATCATAAGGGTCTGTTCATAGATGTGTACACAGGCCAGTTGGGGCGGAGCCACGACGCTCGCATCCTGCATGCCTCCCCCTTTCCTTTAGTTCTGTATATGGTAAATCTTCCCCATATATCATGGAGTAGTAATGGATAGTTTCATCCATTAGTACCAGTTATATGTTTTACCTCAGTGGAAGATGTTCTACGGGGAGATCACCCCCAACCTGTACCGTGTGATAGAGGGGGTTCCCATGGCCCCTGTCATGATAGGGGACCCTGCCTACCCACTCAACCTGTGGCTCATGCGGTTCTATCCAGTGGTGCGCAACCCGGACCACCGCCTGTTCAATGAGCGCCTGTCATCCGCCCACAGCATGGTGGAGCGGGCCTTCGGGCTCCTGAAGATGTGCTGGCACCTCCTGATGAACAGGAGCCAATTCAGCCTGGACTGCACCCCCATCTTCATCCTGGCAGCATGCATCCTGCACAATGTATGCGAGACAGGGGTGCTGCCCTGGACCACCCACCACCGGTGCACAGGGTCGGCCCCGTGTCCCTGTACCAACATGCCCAGGGAGGGGCGTTTCGGCACATCTGAGAGGAGAACAGGGACGCCATCTGCCGCCACATCGTTGCCCAGGCAACCGAACGCTGGGCAGCGCCTGACCCACACCCATGTCCATAGGCCTGTGAACCCCTTCAATAAAGCAGGGTACTTGCCCCCACGCTTTATCATGCGTGGGAGAGGGCATTCTCGGTGGCCACGCCACACCTTTGGAACTCCCTTCCGGAGGAAGCCCGCCTGGCCCCAAGCCTGTTGACATTTCGGCGAAGTTGTAAAACCTGGCTGTTTGCCCAGGCCTTTGGGGAGGTGGGGAGGGGGTAGAGGGTTTCATTTCCCTTACCCTATTTATTGTTTTAGTGAGTTCCCGGGCCCTGTTTTAATATTTTGAATTGTACTTTTGAGATGTTTTAAATGCTTTTATATATATTTTATATGTATTATTTTATTGTTGGAAGCCACCCCAAGCTGTTTTTAGGAGGAGTGGGGTAAAAATCTATTAAATAAATAAATAAATAAAAAATACTACGCTTTACCTGCAACAGTGCCTCTATTCCATGTGTGGGCTGGGGGTTCCCGGGAACGGGTCTGTGGGTTGCCTGGGTGTGATCGCCTGCCCCTTGCTGTCAGCCATGAGGTGCGCAGCCCCCGGAAAGCCTTACCGGCCAACACTCGCCAGCTCATCTGAGCAGGTTCAGTGTAGACCTGTTTCAGGCACCACTACTACATGAGGCTGCACTGGGCTGGCCCCCGGCCACGTCGGCTGGGCAGGGACTGTACTGAGCCCCCAACATGCCGATTCCCCCCCTGCACACCGCAACAACCCCCCCAAACACACACACATGTCCTGGGACAGATGAAGTGACTACAGGGTAGAGGTACAACATATTTATTGGAGGGGGACCTGTACAATGGAAGGAGGGTGGGGGTTAATGTCTGTGGTGCCCTCTCCCCCTTTTGGCCACACCACCGGGGCTCGCGGGCCGGCGTGCCCTGGCTGCAGCCAAACGCAGAACCCACCGGCCGGATGGCCCGGCCTCCCTGTCATCCACTGGCCGCTCCACACTGGCACCCACCGATGGTTCCTGCGTGGAGAAACAAGAATGGGGTAAGGGATCCTCGTGTGCACTCATTTCTGTCCCATGTTGGGGCCCGGGCCACTGGGTGCCCCATGGTGATCCAGGGAGCCTCCTACCCCCACCCAAGCATCACAAGTGCCATAGGGAGATCCCTGTTGGTGCGAGCCCCTGGCCGGGCCACCCTCAGTAGTATGGCACATGCCCCGTCCAGTACAGCATCACAGAGCAGTTACTCGTGCCTCTGGCAATGGCCATTGCTCCACAGCTCGTGCAGTGAGTGTGCTCTGAATGGGTTCTACAATGTGCTCCCTACCAGGGTCCAGCCTCGCACAGGTTCCCAGATTCCCACTGGGCCCTCCCCCGGTGTGGCACCCCCTACCCCCAGGGGCCTGGGGTGCTGCGGCCTTACCGGAGGGAGTGGGATGGCCACCATGGGTGGTTGGTTGTCCTTGGGTGCACAATCCTGGGGTGGGGAGGTCACCTCCCAGTTGAAGGGTTGGGTTGGCAGCGGGGGCAGGACCAAGGGGGTATGGGCTGGAAGGGCAGCCCTGCAAGTGGGTCTGGCTGTCCTATGTGAGGGAAGGGGACCCCGTGGACCAGACCCAGATAGGGTTGCTGCTGAGGGAACTATGGGGGGACAGGTGCGGGGGGGGCACCTGCACCAGTGGGAAGCCACCATGGTGTTGGTCAGCTGCCAAACCTTCCATGGCATGGCGTGGCCTGTCACGCTGGGGGTCACGCTGTAGGGCCTCCATGGCCTCCCCCATGAGGTCCATGAGCCGTGCGGCCTGACCCTGCAGCCCGTCACAGGCATGCCGCTGCTCGCGTTGGAGAGCAGCAGCCTGGCGCTTGTCCCAGAGGTGCTCGGTGTGGGACTGGGCCATCATGGCAGCCAGGATCTCCTGGTCCCTTTCCCCCTCCCCACTTATTTATTTATTTATTTATTTTCATAAATTTATACCCCGCCCCTCCTGCCATGCAGCTCGGGGCGGCTTCCAACATTAAAATACAATAAAAACCAGTAAAATTCTCATCAATAATATAAAATATTAAAACAGGACTAAGAAACAATATAAACCAAATTAGGTGGGGGAGCTAAAAACACCCTTCACTAACCACCCTCCCTCCCAAAAGCCTGGGCGAACAGCCAGGTCTTACAANTCATGAGGTGTTGTTGACATGTCTGCAGGATCTGTCAGGGGTGCGCAGGACTGCTCTTGAGTGGTTTGTTTGTTCCTGTTGGGGAAGTCTCAGAGAGTGGTGATGGGTGATGGTTGCTCATCATCCCCTTGTGACCTCCACTGTGCAGTCC
Source organism: Sphenodon punctatus (assembly GCA_003113815.1). Lineage (NCBI taxonomy): Eukaryota > Metazoa > Chordata > Lepidosauria > Sphenodontia > Sphenodontidae > Sphenodon > Sphenodon punctatus. The sequence continues at coordinate 2,457,533 of QEPC01010816.1, read as the reverse complement.
CACAGGGTTCCATTTTTTCTCCTCTCTTGTTCAATATGTATATGAGGCTGCTGGGCAAGATCATTTGTAGGTTTGGAGTGAAGTATCATCTTCTCCGAGATGATGGGCATCGTGAGTGGGGGCTTCAGGTCCAGTGGGTAGAGGCCATGTGGCCGGTGGGGGCAGACACCTAATAAACAGGCAAGTGGACACCCATCTAGCGGGGCTATTGTGGGCTATCATCTCATTTGCTATCACTCTGGGTGAAGTCGCATGAGACATCTATCAGGGACCTATAGGAATACCAAACAGGGAAGGCAGAACTGAGAGAGGGGGAGGGAGAGACATACACCAGCCTACAAGACAGACAGATACTAAGGAAGCAGGACCAGCCCACGGTTTTAACATTTCCTCAAGATTGATTCAATGACGGCTGAGCACTCAAGCTATGCCCAAGATCATCATCAGGAACCTCCCAAGTCCAGAAACCCAGGGAGAAGGCAGGAATGAGGTCACAGGATCCCTGAGTAGCTCAGACTTAGGAGCAGGCTCAAGAGAATGTAAACACAGAAAGGAGAGCAACACCCAAATTACCAGGGCAGAGACATGTAGCGAGGCATCAACAGAACTATGGTTAGGGGGGCAAGGAAGGGAACAAGAAGAAGAACAAACATTAAACAACAGGCAATGGCTGAGCAAGGGGATCAGAGAAACCAGACATGGAATGAGACATGAACAAAGCTATGGCTAGAGGGGGTAAGGAAGGAAAGCAAACACTACGATAAGATAATAGGCAAGGGGAAGTTCTAAGAGGGATCAAGGGTAAGGCTAAAGGGGAACAGGTGCACTAGTAGGAAGGCAGTGCACCCAGCAAAGGAGGGTATACCAAGACTATACACACTACATGGGAAAGAACATTCAGAAACATGCAAGAAAGGAGAGGCTAAAGAAACAATGAAGGAAGGGAAATGCAACACCACACAAGAGGGGAAGGAAGGACAACAAGTAAGGAGAGGAAACACAAACTAAGCATTGTATACAACCTGAGACTAGGAGGAACGATGAATCTGAAGATGTAGACCCAAACATCAACTGAGAGGAAACAGCAACAGATGCTCCACCAACTTCCTGTAGCTTCCAGAATGTCTTATATAAGTCTGGGAGCCAATTAGGAACTTGATGGGCATGGCCAGACACAAGAAAGAGCAAGAAAAAACCCAGACAATATAGGCCTTTTTTACACGGATGGCGCAGCAGCGCCAATGGGTGGAGATGGGTGTGAATGGGTGGGTGAGCACACCCAGTGAACACCAGGTGGCGCCAAGCAGGGAGACATTTACAAGGACAGTGCTGTGGGGGGTGGAAGGAAGGAAAGGGGAGGGGCCCGCAAATACCCAGTGGCCAAACACCCATCCCGGGAAACACCCGGCAAACACCCATGCAAGTGCATGGACAGTCGGGACCGGTGAGGAAGCCCTGCCCCGCCCAGCGACGGCACAACATGGCCGACTAAGGGCAAATGAAGCCGCACAATGTGGCCCCTCCCCCCAGCCGCCAGGACCCGTGTGGGCAGGGCGGGAGGGAGATGGGATGACAGCCGCTACAAAGAGCCAGCTCCACACAGCCCCGGCACAGAGCCCAGAAAGCCTGGCACCAGGTCCTCCCCCCTACACACACCCACAGCAGAGCAACACCCCCACACACCCCGCAGAGGCACCCGCACAAGGGGAGAGGTCACAGCAAAGCACAACACGGACACACCAGGAAAGGAACACAAAAGCCTTTATTAATACGGGGAACAAGCAACAGGGGGCAACAACAACAGGGCAGGGAGGGGGATGAGGCAACAGAAGGGGGGGAACAGCGCCAGCAGAGGCAGGCCCAGGACAGAACCCCGGTCACTACGACCAGTGACCCTGCACCTGGCACCAGCGCTGAGCCTGTG
>QEPC01010816.1:2416719-2443860 GCA_003113815.1 Sphenodon punctatus | reverse complement strand
GTTTCTTGCAACCCTCTCCACCCCTGGTGCCTGGAAGTCTGCTCCTCAGTGACTGACACCTCCCTGTCATGTTTGACCTTCCAGTGAACCTTTTTTTGCCACCCGAACTCATCCGAACACAATCCGAACTTACCGAACTGTTCGGCCATTTTGCCGTTCGGTGTTCGGATTGTTCAGTTTGTTCGCGTTCGTGTTCGGTCATCCGAACAGTTCGAGTTCGGGCTGAACTCTGAACTTCCAAACCGCGTTCGCCCATCCCTACTTGCTTCAGGAGGGATCGTGCCTAGCCAGGGCCAGTACTAAAAACTACTGAAGGGTCTGTGCACTAGATGGAGTCCTGGATTGTATAAGAACTGTGTATGTAGATAAGGTGAAGGACACTGTGAATAAAGGACACTAAGTGAAGATTCCATGTGGGCCTGGGTTCTTAGTGGTGCCGATCCTGACAAGAGTCACCCCTTGGCACCCAGCCCTGTTACATTGTAACAGGGCTAACTGACTGAGGCTGAATCCTGACAAGACAGAGGTGATGCTGATAGGTAAGACGATGGAGTTGGCCGCCCCCATTATTGGTGGGGTCTGCCCACCTTTGGTCTCCCAGGTACAGAGTCTGGGGGTACTCCTTGACTTACAACTTTGCCTTGATGTTCAGGTGGAGGCTGTGCCAAGGAGTGCTTTTCGCCAATTACATTTGGTGCAACGGCTTCAGCCAAATGTCTCGAACTCCGACCTGGCTACTGTCATTCATGCTTTCATCACCTCTAGAGTAGACTACTGTAATGCACTCTACATGGGGCTACCCATGACAATGGATCAGAAATTGCAGCTGGTGCAGAATGTGGCAGCCCGCCTCCTGACAGGGGTGGGTCGATGGGAACATATTACACCGGTACTCCAGTCTCTGCACTGGCTGCCAATAGTTTTCTGGGCCCGGTTTAAGGTGTTGGTACATGTCTATAAAGCCCTAAACAGCTTAGGCCCTACCTATGTGTGGGACCGCCTCACTCCCCAGGTCCTGGAGCAGCCCCTGCGGTCATCCAGGGATGCCCTCCTTGAAGTCCCCTGAGTTTTCCGCGGTAGCACACAGGGGAGGGTGTTTTTGGTGGCCGCACCACGACTGTGGAACTCCCTTCCGGTGGAGGCCCGGTTGGCCCCAGTTCTCCCCTTGTTTAAAAGAATGCGTAAGACCTGACTGTTCTGCCAGGTGTTTGGCAACGGAGATGGGTAAGGGGGGTTGGCGGTGGGTCTAAGGGGGTTTAGATGGAGGGTGGGGTAGGGTGGGGTGGGTGATGGGGTTTTGTGGGTTATTTTTGTCCTCCTATTATGAATGGTTTTAATGGATTACTGTTTTAATATGGTTTTAGTTTTATTGTGGTTTTATCTGGTTGTTATTGTAAGCCGTCCCGAGCTGCCTGTGGCAGGAGGGGCGGGGTAGTAAAACCATTAAAATAGATTAGATTAGATTAGATTAGATTAGATTAGATTAGATTCGATGTGGAGAATGTGGGTATCCCTGGGACCAGAGAAAAACCTCAGAAAAGCCATGAAAAGCTATTTCCTCTACCCAGGCCATGAAAAGCCATGCCCATAATCTGCACTGGCTGCCAATAGTCTTTTGGGTACAAATCAAGGTGCTGTTTTTAACCTATAAAACTTTCAAAGGTTTGAGCCCCAGGTATCTGAAAGACCGCCTTTTACCCTATATACCACTGTGGCCTCTGAGGTAGGCTGGGGGGTGCCGTCTTTCAAGTGCCAACTACCCATGAAGTTGATACAATGAGGGCATGCAGGGGGGTGTTCTCAGTTGCTGACCCACAATTATGGAATTTCCTCCCCTTGGAAATCCACCTAAGTCTAAGCCTGTTTGTCTTCCAGAGGATATGTAAGACCTTTTTGTTTTCCCAGGTATTTGATGGGTAGGAATAGGGTGGGTTTGGGTAAAGGAGTCTGCAGAGCAAGATTGGTGGGTGGTAGGTGAAGATAAAGGGTGGGGTGTGTGGGATGATGAGGGTTTTAAGGGATTTTAAATTATTTGATTGTATTTTACAATGTAAGCCACCCCGAGTCCCTGGAGAAGGGTGGGCTAAAAATGTAATAAATAAATTAATAAACAAATAAATAAATAAATATTATATAGAGGAATTACAATATTTTCAGTTTTATTCTCTATTCCTTTCCGAATAATTCCTAACATTCTGTTTTCTTTTTTGACTGCCACTGTGCACTGAGTGGAGGATTTCAATGTATTGTCCACAATGACTCCAAGATCCTTTTACTGAATGGTAACTCCTAATGTAAGGGCAGAGGTGGTTGGGGGGATGGGTGTGCTGCTGCGGTGGGTGTAGGTGAATGTGCATCTTTTTCCATCGGTGCACACCCACCTCCACCCACGGAATCTCCTCTGGTTTGCCGGATGGCTCTGTGGGTGGTTGATGGGTGGAGATGGGTGGAGGTGAGTGTGTGTAAGAAGTGCACACGCACCTCCACCCAGCTCCCTTGCTGTTTGCATGGACGAACATGCATCCCGTCACCCGCCGCCGCTTGACAGTGCGGCAGGCGCCCCCCCCAGCCCCGAGGACCGCCCCCCCCACGGAGGAACCTACCGCGGGGCCCCAAGCAGACACGTCACCTCCGGAGGAAGCACCGTCGAGCGACAACACAGGGGCCGATAATGCAGGCCCTCCCCAGCCTCCACGCAACAGCACGGAGCCACGCCCCCCGCTGTGACGTTCGGCACGGCTCTCGGCTCGCTCAGGGGGCGGGGCCTCTGCTTCATTAGCCAGCAGCACGAAGGAAACAGTGCTGGTGAACAGAGCCTCGTTGTGCCTGGAAGGACTGGCCCCCTCGTGCGAAAGCTAAGTGTGGATTGTGCATTTGAATTTGGCTGAACCCCTCCGCCCTGTTTCCTCTTGCCTTTGCCTCCCTTCCTATATTTTTCTCCTCGTGCCTCTAAGAGTGTGTCGTGTGAATCCCCCCCCCCCATTGCTCCGGAGGACGCCTGAGTGGGTTGACTGGGCCTGCGGGCAGTGTGTGTGACCCTGCCCCTCCTGGGTTTCCAGTTCCCTTCCCCCCCCCCAGGTGTGTAAGAGCCCTTCAACCCAGCTCCCTCCTTCCCAGGGTCCCTGTCCCTGCCTCCCCTTCACCGCCCTGCACTGGTTGTCCTTTTCCCCCTTGCCAGGTACGTGTGTGTGTGGGCGTGTGGCCACTTCCTTTTCTCTCTGCTCTGAGCCCTATGATGATAGGGGTCTGACTTCCAATTGTGCTTGCACAAGGAAGGGCCCACACACTATCCTGATGGGCATTTTCTCCCCTCCTAGAGTTCCCCTGTGTGAGTCGGGTTGTGGGTGGCAGCTTCTGTCCTTCTCTCGCCCATCCTTCCCCCCTCCCACTGACATCCCCCCACCAACTACCATGGCATTTACATGGACACTCTCCTACCACACACCCACCAGCGAACCCAGTGGTGGGGGGAGGGGAGTCCATGTAAAACCAGCCATCATTTGGGTTATTTTTCCCTATGTGCATCACTTTGCACTTGTCCACATTAAATTTCATCTGCCACTTGGATGCCCAGTCACTCAGTCTCGCAAGATCCTCCTGCAAATCTTCACAGTCTGGTCGGTTCTTAACTACCATGAATAACTTTGTGTCATCTGAAAACTTGATCACCTCACTCTTTACTCACTTCTCCAGATCATGAATGGATATAACACCGATCCCAGTACAGATCCCTGGGGGCACTCCACTAGCTAGTTCTCTCCACTGTGAAAATTGACCATTTAGTCCTATGCTTTGCTTCATATTTTTTAACCAGTGGCCAATCCATGATAGGACACTGCCTCTTATCCCATGACACTTTAATTTCCTCAAATGTCTCTCATGGGGGACCTTATTAAATGCCTTCTGAAAGTCCAGATACATTATATCAACCGGCTCACCTGTATCCATATGCTTATTTACACCCACAAAAAATTCCAATACATTAGTGAGGCATGACTTTCCTTTCCTAAATCTATGTTGACTCTTCTTCATTAATGCACACTTATCAATATGCTCAGTAATTCTGTTCTTAACAATTTACACCAGTTTCCCAGCACTGACATCAGGCTCACCGGTCTGTAGTTTCCAGGATCACCTCTGGAGCCCTTTTTAAATACTGGCATTACATTTGCTTTTCTCCAGTCCTCTGATTATAGTGGTGATAGGTTACAAATTACCAATAGTAGGCCTCCAACTTCATATTTGAGTTCTGACACAACTCTGAGATGAATACCATATGGTCCTGGTGATTTGTTACTATTTAGTTTGTCAATTTTTCTATAGAATCTCCTCCAGAGTCACAGTTATTTGTAACCATTCTTCCTATTCTTCACCTACAAAGACTCGGTCCAGTTTGGGTATCTTCCCAACATCCTCAGTGGTGAAGACCGAAATAAAGAATTCATTGAACTTTTCTGCAATATCCTTATTCTCCCTGAGTGCCCCTTTCATCCCTGGTCCTCTAATGGCCCAACTGACTCTTTAGCAGGCTTCTTCCTACTGATGTACTTGATAAAGGTGTGCACCAGGGACCCATGTCATTTTTTGTTTTCGTTATTTAAAACTTTCCTTTTCCTTTTCATAAATATCAAAATTTTGTTTTCGTTTTTGCTTTTGTTTTCAATTTCCATTGGTTTCAAAGGAAAACACATTTTCAGCTGTACCTTTTTTGTATTTCATTATATTTAGATGAAACATGGAGGGATTGTACCTTAAATGGAATACATTTTATGCACCAAATTTCAGAAAGATTAGTTAAGGAATTCAGTTTTATAAGCAGTAAGATTGTGTTATTTTGTAAACATCTGCATATACATTCCTGGCTACAACTTCTTTGTTTCCCATCTAATATAGATGAAACTTTGCATGGTTATACCCCTCCACAGGTTTACTATCTATTCCAAGTTTCAGAAGAATTGGATAAAGGGTCCTGGTGGTATAAGCAATTAACTTATACATGTATGTCTGACTGTAACATCGCTGTAGTCCAACCAGTGTACATGAAATGAAATTTTGCAGGACTATATCGCATACCTTTAGGATCATCTATGCAAATTATCAGAAAGTTGTGATAAAGGGTCCCAATTTTATATGCCTGCACAGCATATGCAGAGAATTAGCCTATGCCAGGGATTCTCTTACGTGTCACTGCTATACTCTGTTTGTGATACAAATTGGCCAGAATAAATGTCAACCAAATATCCTCATTCTGTGCTGTGACCACCCCATCCTTTCTCCCCCAGATGCTTGTTACTAGGAAGTTGGAAGCATCTGTTTAGGAAAGAGCCAATAGAGATTCTCTTATATCCTCTGTCACAGTGCTACAGGATGTGATTGTGATGAGAACTGACCAGCCTGGATGTGTAAACCATGTCTCTTGATTGCTGGGAGGCCATCCCCAAACTCCAAGATATGTCCTTTCTGTGCCCGCCTCAGGGCCACCTCCTCTGCCTGCCTCGAAGCCACCACTGATTGGTCTTGTAAAGCTGGAAGCATGCAGCAATTGGCCAGTGAATGTGTCTGTCAGTCTTTTGGATTGCTCCCCATCCTCCCTCTAAAAGCTTACTTCCCCCTGCCATGCCAAGAGCCTGCCTCTGACTGGCACTGCATGTGCTGCTATTTATCTGAATAATTGTCTTCAAGGGGACAATGTCAATTGTTTATAAAATTGGAGCCCTTTATCAAATTGTCCTGTAGTTTGGCAGAAATGACAGAGAAGGTGTGGAATATAAAAATGTTATACAGCCGGAAAAATGCATTTTCAAGTTAGTGGCTTATAACATCAGAACACTTTATGCAATCTATCTGAAATTTGACAGGATTAGTAAATTTAAGATGGAATGTAAAATTCCCAGGTTTCATGCAAATTGGATGGAAGATAATGAATTTGTAGCCAGGAATGTGTATGTAGCTTTTCTTAAAATCACAACATTCAATTGTTTATAAAATTGGTGCCCTTTATCTAATCTTTTCAAAGTTTGGTACACATAGTGCCCTCCATTGGGAGTGCAATCTCCCCAAGTTTCATCAGAACTGAATGAGAAACAAAATGATTAAACACATATATACATTTTTCAGGTTTTTTCCATTATTTCAAAAACTGAAATTCGTTTTTGTTATTATTTGTCATTTTTGTTTTTACAATAACAAAAAAGGAAATACATTTTTTCATTTTTGTTATAACAAAAATGAATTGCACACACCAGTACGTGAAAAAGGTTTCATTATTAATTATTATTATTATTATTATTATTATTTTGTATCTTCAGCGAGTTGCTCCTCAAATTCCTTCTTGGCGTTCTTATTAATGTTTTATATCTAATTTGGTAATGGTTATTCTCTTTTCTGTTTTCTTCATTAGGACTAGTTTTCATTTTTTAAAGGATGCCTTTTTGGCTCCAATAGTATCTTCACCTCCACATTTAGCCACACTGGCAGACGTTTCGTCCTCTCACTGCTTTTGTTTAAGGAATACATTTAATCTGCACTCCCAAGGTGGTTTTCTTTTAAAAAAATAAATAATCTAGGTCTCTTCTTGCACACATTTAACCCTCACAACTGCTCCTTTTAGTTTCCCTCTAACTAGTTTCCTAATTTATGCATAAATTTTACTGCGGTAGGTTTCCCCCTCCTATAGCTATGTCAAATTTCATTATATTATTATCGCTGTTACCAAGTGGCTCCACTATGGTTACCCCTTGCACCAGCTCGTGCACTCCACTAAGACTAGGGCCACCTTCATACATGCCCCCCCGCGCATATTTGGGCTGGGGGGGGCAGAATTTGCAGCCCAAATATGTGCAGGGATTGGCCAGTGCAAAAGCCCCCCCCCCCCCGGGCGCGGTTTTGCTGGCAAAGCTGCGCGGAATGCAGAACTCGATTTCCTGCTCTGCAAAGCCACGGGGGGGAGGGGCTTTCACAGCGGCCGGTCCTTGCACATATTCAGGCTGCGCAGCCCAAATATGCGCGGGGGGCCATGTATGAAAGTGGCCTACACCTAAAATAGCTTCTCCTCTTGTAGGTTCCAGGACCAGCTGCTCCAAGAAGCAATCATTTACAGGATCTAGACATTTTACCACCGCATCATACCCAGGGGAGACATTTTATTATAAATAAATAAATAAATCCAGTCAATATTAGGGTAAATGAAATCATCCATTATTGTGTTTCCAACTTTAGTATCCTGTCTAAAATAGCCATTATCATTTCATGGTCCGTTTCACTGTCCTGATCATGGGATCGATAGTATAATCTCCTAAAGGCCTGCCTCCCAGCACACCACCTCCAGAAGGGGATGGAATCAGTTAGGTTGGTCCGCCCGGAGGCTGATGGAACTGCAGAGGTTCCAGGAGGCCCTGGGGGAGTTATCCCTAGACCCTGATGGCCACCCTGTTGATGAGCTGGTCCAGTTTTGGAACACCTTGATGGAGGCAGCTATCGACAGGGTGGATCCAAAACATCCCCTGCCTCCGCTTCGTCACTGCAGGGCTCCATGGTTTACCACAGGGCTGCGGGGTATGAAGCAGGTAGGCAGGAGACTAGAGCGATGCTGGCGTCGGACTTGCTCTGAATCTGACCATCTTCTCCATAGGGCCCATTTGAGGTCCTATGTTGAGGCTGTGAGGACAGCAAAGAAGGAATTCTTTGCTGCCCTCATAGTACCCACAAAGTCACGCCCGGTAGAGCTATTTCAGGTGGTTCAGGGGCTGGTTAGTCTGGCCTCCCTCCTCCTGGATGGGAACTTATCCCAGGCCCTCTGCAAACAATTTGTCACCTACTTCGCAGAATGGATTGCTCAGATCCAGAGAGACTTCAACACCAGATTGAAGGCAGTAAGTGAGGAGCATGAGATTGCAGAGGCCCCGTCAGGTCCATCTTCTTGGGTTGAGTTTCAGGAAGTGACGCCAGCCGATGCGGCAGATGTCTTGGGGTCTGTTAGGGCCACCAGTTGTCAACTCAATCCATGCCCATCCTGGTGGTGAAAGCCTCCAGGGAGACGCTAGGGATGGTGCTGGCGAGGGTTATCAATGCATCCCTTCGGCAGGGTAGATTGGCGCCAAGCCTTAAGCAGGCTGTGGTGCGTCCCTGCTGAAGAAACCATCTTTAGACGTGGATGCGCTCGCCAGCTACCACCCTGTCTCTAACCTTCCTTTTTTAGGGAAGGTTATGGAACGGGTGGTGGCACTGCAGCTCCAGCGGCATCTTGATAGCATCAGTTTCCTTGACCATTTTCAATCTGGTTTCTGCCCCAGCTATGGTACTGAGACAGCGTTGGTGGCTTTGGCCGACGATCTCCACCGGGAGATGGATGCAGGATGGTCGACACTTCTGGTCCTGCTAGATCTCTCGGCCGCTTTTGATACCATGGACCATGAGCTGCTGTTGAGACAGCTGCGAGATCTGAGGGGTCTGGACAGGACTGTTCTTGGATGGTTCCGCTCATTCCTCTCAGACAGAAGCCAGCGGGTGCTGCTGGGAGCTGAAGCATCATGCCCCCGGGTCTTGACCTGTGGCATTCTGCAGGGTTCCATTCTGTCTCCACTGTTATTTAATGTGTATATGTAGCCCCTGGGGGAGATCGTGAGACGGTTTGGGGTGTGTTGTCACCAATATGCTGACGACATACAGCTGTACCTCTCTTTTTCAACGGACCCAGGTCCTGCCGTCTCGATACTTTCCCACCAGTGTTTGGAGGCCGTGGCAGATTGGATGAGACAGAGCAGACTGAAGCTGAACCCAGATAAGACGGAGGTGATGGTAGTGGGGAGGGTGAAGGAGGTGTCAGATCCTCCTATTGGGGGGGCAGTGTCTGCCCTCCGATTGCCCAGCAGGTTCGGAGTCTCGGGGTGATTTTGGATGCGGACCACCGCCTGGATCGGCAGGTGGAGGCGGTGGCTAAAGTCACCTTCCGCCAGTTGTATCTGGTGCAGAGGTTGCACCCATACATCTCTAGACCCGACCTGACCACTGTCATCCATGCCTTCGTTACCTCGAGGCTTGACTTCTGCAACGCGCTCTACGTGGGGCTTCCCTTGATATTGGTTTGGAGGCTGCAGCTGGTGCAGAATGCGGCAGCCCGTATCTTTACGGGGATGGGTCGCCATGAGCACATTACACCAGTGCTCCGTTCTCTGCATACCGAGCCAAGTTCAAGGTGCTAGCATTGGTATACAAACCCCTATACAGTCTCAGCCCCTCTTATATCGGGGACCGCATCACCTTCCGTGACTCAGGACAGACCCTCCACTGGGGGCACCTATTTGGAGGTCCCCCGTGTAAGGCAGGGGGCCACCATGGAGAGGGCGTTCTCGGTGGTCGGGCCATGGTTGTGGAACTCCCTTCCGAAGGAAGCCCACCTGGCCCCGGGTCTGCTCGCCTTTCAGCGGGCATGCAAGACTTGGCTGTTCACCCAGGCCTTTGGAGGGGAGGGGAGGAGGGAGAGGTAAATGGGGGTGATTGGTGGGGCGGGGAAATTGGGGGAATTGGAGGGTAGGGTTAGGGTTGGGGTTTTAAAATTTTTTTTAAAGTGATGTTCGTTTTTAATGTATTTTACTGTTTTACCATATTGTTAGCCACCCCGAGATGCCATGGACATGAGGGGGTGGCATAAAAATGCTAAGAAATAAAAAATAAATAAAATAATCCCAGTGGCTGCAATTCCAAACCTCCTGTGTGTGGATACCGCACGGCATGTGCATGCCACAATGTTCTCGCAATGGGCGCACGTGTACTGCGTGGCACATATGGGGCATGTTATCGACCCTACCATTACACACTTCCCTGTGGTACATGGAATTTCTATCAATAAAGATTCCAGAGTACATTTCACTTCCTGTAAAATTTTAAGCCTGCTTGACTCAATGCTGTCTCCAACATATAGCACCACCCCACTGAGTTGTTTCAATATATTTTGCACCCTGGTATTACAGCGTCCAATTGGTTATTCTCAGGTCTCCCCCAGGTGCATTCACTTACCGTATCCCTCAAGTCAGCAGGCTCCCCGAAGGCTTCGGGTCCTGCATCCTCTCCTCTATCATCCCCATTGGCTCTGGGACCTGTGGCTGGCTCTAAGGTTTAATGGTCATATGGGTCATGTCAGAGTCGATTGAGTCAGACCCTAGTTGCGGGGCAGGAATGGACATGGTGGGCTGCTCCCAGGAGGGCCCAGGCTCTGGAGGGGAATGGGAGCAGGTGCAGATGGAGTGGGTGCATTGTGGAGGGGTAGCAGGGGTGGAGTGTCCACAGGCAGGTGCCTATGATGTGTGGGGCCATGGTGTCACTGTTTATACATAAGATGTTGTCCAGGGTTTCCATATAGGGGAGCATTGTCTGGCCGTGGCCGGCCCTGTAGTTTAGCTCATTTATGTCTTTGTAGCCCCTCTTCAGGTCCTTGGCCCACTGTTGGCACTAGCTCATGTCCCAGTCACAGCCCATCTCCTTCAATTCCCCCAGAGATCTCTTTGTACACCCTCTCATTCCTATAGCTCTTGCAGAGTTCGTGCTGCACCCGCACGTGCTGCACCTAAAGGTCGATGAATACCCTCATCTCCTCCTACTCCAAATGGCTCCCCGCTGGTGGACAGATGACTCAGGTAGCTGCTTGCAGCACGGGAGGGGGGGGCTGTACTCCCGACCTGATGTCTCTCGGGGTGCTGGTGCTGGTTGATGTCTTTGGACACGATAATGGACATATGCACTGAAGTTGTTGCTACCATTGAGCATGGGTTACCACACTGGACTGGCTGTCCTTACATTCCATTGCCCTGTGGTGATTGCTTCTCAGTTGTTCCGTAGGGGGCAGGCTTTGGGTATAGGCTGGTGTGCAGTTCGGGGTCACCCAACGCAGGTTTGAATTTGCTGCATGGTCCTTTTAAGGGCATCAGGGGTTGCTTGGGTGGACTGGGGGTGGTGGTACGTGGTCACTCCTCTGACCACTCTCAGCCTTTCATCTGCAGACCTCAGGGGATGCATGAGCTTAACCAGATATTTACCCGATCTCCTCTGGCCACCCTTCCCCTGATCAGTTGTTTAGCAAGTGCAGAAAGTGTGGGCTCTCCTCCAGGTCACCCCTCCCTCAATCAGCTGTTTAGCAGGCAGGGAGAGCACACATGCTACTCCACCCCTTCCTCCCCATCAGCTGTCTAGCAGCAGCAGGGCTGATCCTGAAGCATTGCAGGAGTCCTCAAGTCCAGCCCTATGTGACCAGAAACTCAGCTGAACTGTGGCATGGAGGTGCTGGTGACAGTCACGGATGGAGAGGGGCTGCTCGTTGGACTTCCCTCCCTGACAGTCAAAAGTGTGTTGACTGTGTTTGCCCTCTCCAGGCTGGGCAGAGTCCCCACCTGCCCCAGGTGGGGTGAATGCAGTTGCCACACTTTGGACTGGTCGGAAGAATAGTTAAAATGATCTGCCCCACACTCCCACAGAGAAACTGAGGGAGCAGGCTGCTGTCACAAGTCGCATCATGCCCTGGGGTGGGCCAAGGGACTGTCCACATGGGCAGTTGCCTGGCTCCGCCCCATTCCATGAAGTAGATGCACAGGAATGGCAAACTATGCCTGTGGCTCTATAGGTCTATGATGCTGGCAATCCTTGCCATGGGGCAGGGTTGTACGGGATTGCCCTGACAGGGGGTGGCCCATTTCCCCACATTAGCCCTGGTGGGGCAACAGTAGCCTGTAATTCATCACTGGCATTCTTCGGTGGACACATCATGTAACAGCTGGCTGCCCACCCCGGAGTGGAAGTCAGTGGAACATCTGACAGTCAGCTACATTGTGGGCTAATATGGAGTAAGGTCACAAAATGTGGGCTAACATCTCGTGTGGCCTTCCCCTAAATTATAGTCTGCCCATAAGTATGCTCCCACGTTCAGCAGTGCATCCTGCACTCACACATTACAGGCAGTAGCCCCATGACTGTGATTATGTTCCACAGTGATGCCTCTCACTATGAATGAGGATCAGGCACGCCAACTGAATGTCTAGCGTCTTTGGTGCACAACTAATCTGCATGCAGCCCCCCTCCACACCTTGAATGAGGATTCTCTGCTTGAACAGATCCCAATTCAGGACTGGGACTAAATCTAAACAGAGCTTGTATGTTTATTAATGTTTTTTAATTTTTAATGTTTGCTTCCAACACAAAAGCTATTTTGGTAAGCTTTCAATAAAAGAACCATCATCTGTCTCCCATTAGTATTATTTATCATTTAAATAACACTTTCATTGTTCAAATGTGTCATAAACCTTATTAGTTCACCTGCACATCAGTGTGCAGAGAAATCTTTTCTTTTTTTGTTATTAAAATTGCATTCATTTTCATTATTTTTCATTATTCATTTTCATTTTCATTATTTATTTTTGTTTCAGTTTTACACTGGCTTCAATGGGGAAGCCCTGCAGGGAGTGCAGGGCGTCCCTGCCTTTCAAAACAGAGGTTGAGCGTTGCCTCCCTGACACTTTCCCCTTCCCAAAACTTGCCAAGAATGTTCTAGGGTGACAGAAATAGCAGTGAGAGATTGGCATGCAGCAGGCGGGCACAAGACAGAGCAGACACTGGCAGGCAGCAGGCGCCCCCAGGCACTGAAGCTACAGGCAGCCACTGGTGCCCCAAAGCTTCAAGTTGAAGAGAATGATCCCAGGAGTCAGAATATCAGAAACAGAGGCTGGTACGCAGTAGGTGGGCACAAGAAGGACCAGCAGGCACTTTGTCATGGTACTTGAAAGTATAGCAGAGGTTTCAACTTGCAGAGAATGCCCCAGGAGACGTGAGAGACACACACAGATTGACACTCAGGCAGGTGCACCAAGGAGCACTCATGCTAGGTAGTGTTGGCATGTGGAGGAGCAGCTGGTGGCACTACTAGCAGTTGGCATTGTCCTTTCTTGGCAATCCAAAGTGCATGGGGTGTCAAATTGCAGTGATGGCCCCAGGGAAGCAGGACCTCAGGGGGAGACAGAAAGAGAGACTGGCAGGCACTGGGTGGCAGCAGAAGCAGGAGGCAGGCAGTGGTAGGTACACTGGTGGCAGGTGCAAGGGCAAGTGGTAATGTGGCATTTGGCATTATTCTTCTTTTGCACCCTAGACTGCATGGGGGTGTCTGTCAACTTGCAGCGATGGCCCCAGCAGGTGCAGGAAATCACAGAGAGAGAGAAACTGGCAGGCAGTAGGTAGCAGAAGAATCAAGAGGTGGCAGGGATGGAGCAGCAGGCAGGAAGGCATGGCTGGGCAGCAGTTTGGCACAGGCTTTGTCATTGCAGGCACCTTAGAGTGCATGGGATTGTCTGTCAATTTACATCAATGGCCCCAGGGGGGGACAGCATTGAGACCCCAAAGTGAGTGGGGGTGTCTGTCAGCTTTCAGAGACGGCCTTGTTGACCTAGGTACAGCACAGTGAGCACACAGTGCTGCTGCAGCATAAGAAAGCATAGGAGTAATAATGAAAATGAAAACTTTCATTATTATTATTTTCATTTTTATTATTGTAATAACAAAAATGAAAATGGGATTTTCATTTTTGTTACTGTAATAATGAAAATGAAATGCATACCCCTATTCATCTTCCAGAAACCTGTTAATCTTCAGGAAACAATGGAAGACCTTTTTATTTGGTCAGGCATTTGGCAGGCAAGGATAGGGTGGGATGGGGTGGGGCATTAAGGGGATATAATAATATACACATACACACACACCCCTGTGAGTTAGGTGATTATTATTCCCCTTTTACAGCTGAGGAATTGAGGCTGAGTGATAGTGACTTGCTACGGTTACTCTGTAAGTTTTGAACCTTGGTGTTCCAGGTCCTAGACAACACCTTACCCACTATTTAATTTATTTATTGATATTTCTTAGACACCCCCTCATGCCCACGGCATCTCAGGGAGGCTTACAAAACAAAAAATACACAATTAAAAGAACATTAAAACACGGATTCACAAAATTAAAACACCTAAAATCCTAAAAACCAACCCCCCCCCGAAACATTTATCCCACCCCTCCTTCCCCTCCTCCGAAGGCCTGGGAGAACAGCCAAGTTTTTCAGGCCCAGCGGAAGGCCAGTAAACGTGGGGCCAGATGGGCTTCCTCTGGGAGGGAGTTTCATAAACGTAGTCTGGCCACCGAGAACACCCTCTCCATTGTGGACCCCCGCTTTACATGGGGGACCTCCAAGAAGATGCCCCCGGCAGACCGAAGGGGTCCTTCTGCGGTGCGGAAGGTGAGGCGGTCCCTGAGGTATGACAGGCCAAGACCATGTAGGGCTGTATAGGCCAAAACCAGCACCTTGAATCTGGCTGGGTAAGCTATAGGCAGCCAGTGCAGCGTGCGGAGCACGGGAGTGATATGCTCCCGTTGGCTCATCCCTGTCAGGAGACGAGCTGCTTCATTCTGCACCAGCTGCAGCCTCCAAACCAGCATCAAGGGAAGCCCCACATAGACTGTGTTACAGTACTCCAGCCTCAAGGTGCCGATCTAGGTGGAGATCTGAATCCAATAACACTCCCAGACTCTGAACCTGCTGGGTTACAGGAGGGCAGGCCCCCTCTATGAGGGGAGCCAACACCTCCCTAGCCCTACCCACTGCCATCACCTCTGTCTTATCTTATACTACACAGTGGGTGTGTTTAGACAGACACAGAGGCAGCCTGCCCTGGAGCTGCTCACATCTGCTCATGTCCAGCCCCGCCTGGGTCAGCTTCAGATAGACCTGGTGTGTCCACCCGCACAGCACCTGGTCCACACACCATAGAGTTGATGGCGATCACCCAACACTCTAGTGTTGCCCCGGGCAACGACCAGCTGGAAGCAGAGCTGCAGTGTGGGTCCACGCATCAGACAGACAGTAGCTCCACTTTGGACGGCTGCCCTGGGTTTGGCCAGCCCGCTTCGCTGGCAGGGCTCTAGGATGTTTCAGAGCGCAGCTGGCAGGGATGTCCTGGAGAAGGTGCAGCCTGCTTCACCCGCACATCTGGTGGGGCCACCTCTAGACAGACGGGTCAATTGGGATGAAGTGGGATGGTGCAGCCAGCACCGGGGCAGACCCTCTGTCTAAAAACACCTGTTAGGTAAACACATCCCATAGGAGAGAGACTTGGACTGTTTGCAAGTCCAATAATTATTGCTGAATTATGAATGAAATGCTATAGAAGCAATTTGTCTCTCCCTACGTCCCCTCTCCTTGTCTCCCCCCTCCGTGTCTATTAGATTGTAAGCCATAGGCAGGGACCACGTCTATCTTATTCTGTAAAGCACCAGGTACATTGTTGGTGCTATACAAATGCTAATAATAATAATAATAATAATAATAACAACAAAATGCATATACCTCTGAACACATGCTTGTCATTATTACTGCTGGGTTCCCAACTAACTCTTGTGCTTTTGTATTCAAGACAATGTTAAGATTTTGAGAATCTAGGCTTCTGTTAAAACTGAAGTTTCAAGTTCTTGCTGTCATAATGAAAAAGCTTGAAAACATGACTGAATTGTGTGCCTCAAATTCTCAGGATCTAAAAAACAAAGAAGAACCCAGAATGTATTTTTTAAAAATAAACAAACAAACAAACAAATAAATCTTGCTGTTTGAAACCAATCTCATGATTTGGGAGCATGGCTCATGATGGGGGACTGGCACTTCTGTTATTGTGTAAATGACAGACATATTCTTCAGTAAAGACTATTAACTGTAGTCCACAATAGTTTTGTTTTAAGTCTGATTCTATGAATCTATATAAAAATAAAATCATATTAAGTATTGTATAAACTCCTATTATAGATACAGGCCATGATCCACCAATCACTCACTCCGAGGCTTCAGTGGGACTACTCGGGAGTAAGTGGTTTTTGGATCAAAGCTATACTAATCAGACAAACAACAACAATACATTTCAATTAACAGGCAATACATAGCTAGGCAGGCAGACAGACACACACACACACACACACACACGTGCACTCACACACAATAGAAGCAATCCTGGATTCACCAGAATCAATAGCTAAACTTCATTGAAGTGACATTCAGTTCACCTAGTATATACTTCTTCCTGCTGCTCTGTCATAGTGTTCCATCCTCTGATAACAGGGTGAATTGCACACATTTTCTGAATGGTCTGTTTTGAGCTATGGGGGATAGGGACTGTGTTCTTCCTTAAAATTACAGAACATACGGTAGGTGTTTTGGTCATTTGAAACCAATATTTTGCACAGTAAACAAATTTATCTTAACTCGTTATTGCTTTCCAGTTTGCTGCCTAAAGAAAATGGTATGTTTTTCTTCTCAGTCTAAAGTTACTCTGAAGAGAAAAGACATTTGTTGACTACTCAACAGGAAATGTGGAAAACACTATGGGCTAGATTCTAATTTTTTATGGGGAAAAAATGAGGCTCATATCCACTAAAGCTCTGGGAGTGTATTTTTGTTACACCATGCCCTTCCTTAAGCATTGCAACAACCTAGCACTTTGAAATAATCAGAAGTAGACAATATACATAAGCAAGATCAACAACAGATTTTCCCCTCCTTTTAAAACTGGTGTTGGAAATTAACATCAAAGTCTTTGAATCTATGTGTGAAATAACAGAGTTGTAACTACACTTATTCAGTCGGATGTAACTACATTTTTTCTTTAACTGGTAATTAAATCTCTAAAAGTGTCGTATCTTAGATACAATATATGTGGCATAACCAGAAAGACTGCAGCAAACAAAAGAAAGATCACAAAATACATAAGCTATTTCTAACTGACTGAGCACGCTCTTGCACATTAGCATTTTTAATAATACCCTCATTACCATACAGCTCAACAAGCAAAACCAAACCTGTTTATTTGATAATTTGTTTATTCTAAAATAAGGCAACTTTTTTTTTAAAAAAAATTACCTTTGTTATGAGCTTGCTAATGTTACAGGCACAACTGCAATCAGTTTGGTAATTATCATAGGATAAAAGCTTTTAGCATAAAAAAGTTTTGTTTGAAAAAGCATGAACTGTGATTCTCATTGATAGCTTTCACCAAGTGCAGAATTCAGTACATTCTATCACAAAAGCCGAGATTATCTCCCTCTGTTAAAGGCTTAAACTTCTACAACCAGACCATGCCAGTTACCAGTATCAGATTATGATAACAAGATCATGTTCAGTTATAAAAACAAGTGTCTAAACTTTTCTCATGTCACTTTCTATCTAAGTCCCATTGCTAGTGGTGAAAGGACCCATCTGAATGTGTGTAGAAGCTCATTTTAAAGCTAGCTCTTTGAACTGGATTCATGGGGTATTTGCATAAGAAGATTTGGGTAAAAAGAATGGGCTGGTGCTGCATCTGGCCATTAATATGCCTGCTAATTCAGCACATTGTAAGCCTATTGATGTATCACAAAAGGCTCAAATTCAAGGACAGTTATCCTATTGCCATTGTTAAGGTTTGAATTCAAGTAATATGTTCACTATAGGAATACAGTTGTTACAATTAGATATTTTTTCTGTAATGGTATAAAGGGCTAACGACAATCAGAATTACAATAACCTCCCCCCCCCTCTGATAAAATGTTAGAATTCATGAATACTATTATTTTAAAAGATGCAGGTGCTGATTAATTTTGCATAATACTTGGAGAGGGAAAGCCAGAATATTAAAAGAGGCAGCAACAAATTGTGGAAATATAACCTATCAAAGCAAGTGTTACCCCCCTTTCCCCCCTGAAACACTGAATCACATTTTTCTCACTTACAAGGGCTTTAAATAAAAAATTAAAAGACTAAACTTAGTTGCAACAGGGTGGAGGAAACCTTGCATCATGAGCATAAGTAGTGGTTATTTTAATCCTCCTTATGAAAAATGCAACAGCATTGCTTGTGCTATCAAGGGATATCCTACATGCTACATTCTTTTTCTTTTCTTTCTTTTTTTATATGGTGCATATGAATTTGGTTGAGAACACTAGACACTCAGAAACTGAAGCAAGAGAAGGAATCAGTGATTCATGCAAGAACTGGGCGGCAGTCAGTGCCCCAGTTCCACAGTGGATTCAAAGCAGACAATGTGGCAGACAGTGAAGTAAAATGCTGTTAGCTGAAGCACTGAGTACAGATTTTTAAGCAAAACAATGTAAATAGGTTGAGAAAGGGGAGGCTGAAGGAAAACACATGCAGGGGACAGCACATTCAAATTAGTTAAAATTAGTATTTCAAGTTGGCTGCCTCTTGCTCAGATATACAGTAGGTGCTGCAGGGCAGGGGAAGGTTTGAAAATGAATGTCCAGTTCTGTCAATTTATAAAAAATAAGCAGTGATTATCTTGATACATTTCTTATCTTTCCTACTCCCCACTATGAAATAACCAGCCTCTAAGACCGATGATTTGGGTACACTGATTATCCTATTGTGATTTGTGCTCCCACACTAAAGCATTGTCAGAGAGTCCAGTCAAACCTCTGGATCCGGGGGCAGGGCTGCATTTTTCTCACTCTGCATCCCTCAGAGAAGACATCAAAGACCAGAGAGATGTGCGCTTTGTTTTGTTTGGTCTCTGACTCTCAACATGTGGTTTCTCGGGCCCGAACATCGGCACCTTTTAACCTATTCTGTTCAGCTTAGGCCTTAGCTTCATTTGAGCATTAGGGAAACTATAGTAACCAATAATCTGCCTGCTGCTGAATAGAAACTATGTATCTTGTCACACAAGAGCTGTCGGATGATCACTATTCTAGACAAGTTCCTTTACAGGCTCTTGGCTTTCTTTTCTGGGGCCCAGGCTGTCTTGCTGAAAAGGTGTCAAAACCCTTTGCCTTTTTGCAATGGGGATCTGTGTTAATGTTAATTTATATTTAACAAATAGGACATTGTCCCTCAGAACATATAAGCATTTGATTATCTATTACAAATGTTTTCATCAAGTCATAAATGAGGTCTCTTGACAAAAGGCAAAAGTCTGTAGGGGAGCACTGGAAATGCAAAACAGAGATTCCCCCCCGCCCCCCATTCCTTTCCTTAGCGTGGGTTTGTTTTTGATGCCACAATGCAGGTGGTGAAAAGAACCCACAAGCTTGCCTAACAGCTGTAGGTTGATGATGAAGTCCAAATGGCCAACTGATGTGATGCTCAGTAGCAACATGCTAGCAGTAAAAATCCAGTTTCCTGCTCTGCCTTGCTGGAACTGTGCACTCTATCCATGCCTAAGTTGCTAAAGACAACTTTACTAGCAACTGTTTATTCTGCTGGGTTGCAATTTGATTTCCTACTTAACCAGGTCCCCCCCGCTGGCATGGTGAAAATATTATCTCAAGTTCCACTTTACAGTCATCTGTTCTTTAATATCACACAGGAAATAAGTGGGGGGAAACAACAACAACAACCATGTATATCGTGTAGATCACAGGCACAAAGAAAGGAGCAAATGTCAAGGGTGCAGAAACACGATTCAAAACTCAGATTCATTTAATCTCTGTCTGTCTCACATGATTCAGTCACATAACAACCCACCAGAAAGTTTCCCTGCAGTATGGATGACATTTTTAATTCTTTTACAATAGCCTAATATTAAAGTGGGGAGAGGGAGTAACATTGTGCAAGTATATATTTTTTTTAAATTCTATATTGAAAAATTAAACTATTTGGGGGATGGAAACTTAAGACTGTCTGCATTAAGCTCTTTCCCAGTGACCTGACATTAACTGGCAACTGGCAGCCGTCTGCTTTTGGCAGCTTGGCATATTTGGTCATTTATTGGGTGCATGTGAAGATCAAATGGGTTAAGATTCTTCTCCTTAAACAGCAGGGAAAAGAACATCAAAAAGGTGTAAATTTCATTTCCCCAGTTTTGATTAAGTCAAGCATGAAATGAAATGTAATACTCTCAAGTGGCAAGGGTTTATACCATTGATGTTGTTACTTCTGCTTCAGAAAGCCCAATGAGCCGACAGCGAGTTGAACAAGCTAACAGAGTTTTAGGGTGGCCAGATGGAGGGTTTTTACTATGGTTGAAAAGACAGCTTAGTGCTTGCCTCTTCAAGCCAAGTCAATGCCAACTGTGTGAAATCCTGGCTATACTATGTCCCCCATTCCTCCTCCTCTCCTCCCCCCAATGCTGGTATACAGGCCTGATTTTTTGTTTTTAAATCCCCTTAGCAAAACAATGTATTGAATGAATATTTTTCCAAGTCCCTCCCCAAAGTTACGAAGCACATGGAATTTCACCAGATCTGTTCACAGTTTCTCTAGGCTATTCAGATCAAGGCAACAATGTTTTTAATTGAAAAGTGATAAAAATAAAAAAATAAAAAGAGAGCGAGAGAAAGAGAGAGGCCTGTTAAGTATGCTGCAAAAACGGCAATATGGTTTGTTCCAGTTTGAGTTTACAAAGGCTTATTGACATGCTTTTGAGAGGAAGAAAAAATCCAAAGATTTAAAATGATGTGTTCAAATACGCAGCTAATAGTGAACAAATAAGGTCAGTTTCATGAAAACCCCTTACTCCAAATATAACAGGAACGGGTCTTAAATTGAGTGTGGTCTTACTTGGTTAGGAAATTTGTTCTTTTTTTATAGGTGCTTTTTCAAGGCTGTTGTTCCCACTACATTCTCAAATTTAATGCTCTTGCACTATACAGCTGGAGTAGAATAGAGTGGCTTTAGTAAAGACTTAATAGAATCTTTAATGCTTCTAACAATCCACTCCCATTCAACTGCATTAAGTAGATATTATGGAAGGACAAAGAGCTAAATAGCTCAACATCAACCTCATTAGGCATGCAGGCAGGCCTTGAACCATTTTATGGGCCAGCCTATTGTTAGTACACTCACCAGGTTAGCTTTAAGTTGCAAATGATACCCCTGAAAAGGGGGAAGAGAAGATTTTGGAGAATGGCCTCACAGAAAGAAAATCATTTTAGGCTATAAGAAAATGAAAGGCATTGTTTAAATTGCTCTGACCGTAGCAAATGAAATACATCATGGACCTTGAGAGGCTGAATGTTCCACTGGGGGGGGAGAGTTGTGTTTTTTTCTCCTCCCCCTGCTTTGGAATGTGGTGCACATCAGACTATAAACAGTATAAAATCTGTACGGTAAGGCTTAATAACAGTGGCTCAACATATTATCATTTGTCTGCAGTTAAATGGAAAAAGCTCAATAATTAACTGGCAGGGAGGGAGAAGGAAAGCCTCCCTGAGCTGAATAAAATGTAGAAGTGTGCAAACGTGAAAACTTTCCAATTGTATATCCAAATCAATAAGAATTTATTTAGACCAGATCAAGACTTAGCGCTTCTGTGCTCAAAAATATATATACTCTCTCTCTCTCTCTCTCTTTTTTTTTTTTTAAATGGTCTCTCAAGAATTGTTTGCAACTGCAAAGTGCTTTAACAACTGACATTATGATGCTGGAAGCCTGGAAACATATTCCCAAGCAGAGCCCTTCTCTGTCACCTTAGTGGATGAATAATTGTGCCTTTGCATATTCCTTGTCATAAATGGCAGGCATGAAGGGACCCTAAGGACCATACTGGCAGGATTGGTGCTGTACAAGCAGAGTAAATTAAAACAAGGATTAGAGCAAGTATGATTGGGGATGACAAGCAGGGCAGTTGTAGCTATAGAATTTGCCTTTTTGTCCATATGGTCTGTACCAAGCTTACACAGTGCAGCTCCCTCTAACATGGATGCTTATTAAAACATTTCTTCTCAACAGGGATGTATTTAAAAAGTCCTCAAGCTGTATTTCACAGCAGAAAAAAATGCATTTCCTCCTTTCACATGTTTACGGCAATACCCTTGGTGGGTAACATTTACTGAGGTTTAAGTGTTGCTCTCCAGTCTTGGCTGTTCTTTATTCTTATTAAGATATGGGGATAGAGACAGACCTGGTGTGTGAGAAACAGAGATTAGAGTCCTTCCCCAAGACCTCTGTTACATGCTTTCTGGCTGTGATTAAATGTGGAAATGATTTAATTGAGCACTCTGTTTTATAGAAGAATTGGACACACACAGGTGTTTCAGAGTTTTCTTCCATTGTAGCACATGTGGGATTCAGACATATTCTGAAGTAGTCATAAAGTGGGCAATGGCAAATTAAGGAACAAATAAATACAAGTGTATCACTGCCATAGAACGTTAGGGTACAGTCCTAATTCAATTGAAAGTCAATGTCAAAACTCACATTGACTTCAATGGAGTGAGAATCTCACTGTTAGTGTGGTTTTAGGGGGAGCCTTATGAATAAGGAGGAATCCACAAAAGGAACTCAAGGAAAATGGGACCTCTAGCCATGCTATTGGGTCAAAAAGGAACCTTTGGTTCACTATATGTGATTCTTGGATTAAATCTGACTACAAGGATCCACTAAACTTCTCTGAGAATTGACCCTCAGGAAACCCAACCTTACAACCCTGAAGGCTGTGGGTTCCAGTTCTGCTTGGTCTCACACTGGATGGCCACAGAGTTGGAGAAGTCAAAGGCAGTCAGATGTAGTGCTGGTCACATTACTTCATTGTACACCACAGGCCTCAGAAACAGCTGTGCCAACTGTATTAGGGTCCAGGGTTGGAGCCAGAGAAGGGGTGAAGGGCAGGGCAAGCAGGG
Source organism: Sphenodon punctatus (assembly GCA_003113815.1). Lineage (NCBI taxonomy): Eukaryota > Metazoa > Chordata > Lepidosauria > Sphenodontia > Sphenodontidae > Sphenodon > Sphenodon punctatus. The sequence continues at coordinate 2,421,246 of QEPC01010816.1, read as the reverse complement.
AGAAGGGAAAGACTGAGTAAACCGTGGACATAGGGTGGCCATATATGCAAATTTTAGAGAACGCTTACGAGAAATACAGGTTGCAGGACTACACTGGAGTCAATTCACCCCTGAAACCTGTATTTTTCATAAGTATCATCTAAAATTTGCATATACGGCCACCTTAAGCGAAAGGGTGCAGCAAACGGTAAAGGAATCCTCTCAGCCATTCTCCAATGACCAGGAGACTTAATACTCATCACAACAGTCAGGGAATCCAGCCTAAGAGGCTTACGGATCATCAGTGAGGTAAAGTAAATGGAGCCTGAGCACTTGAACTGGGGATCAGGAAACTAGGAACCAGAGTTGAGGTTCAGAGGAACCTGGAACCAGAGGGGGAACAGGGAACCTAAAAGGGAAACAGGACTGAAGTCTAGGAGGGGAAAGTCTAGGAAACTCAGCTAGAAGGAAGGAAGGAAGGAAGAGCACAACAGCTAGAAACAGAACTTGGAAACATACAACTATAACCCAGAACAACAAACAGAGCACTTGCTCCACCCAACTTCCTGTGGCTACCAGCAGGCTTTAAGTATTGACTGGTAGCCAGTCGGGAAGTTGGAGGCAGGACTGGAGTAATGGGACACAGCTGGGAATGTGTGTGGCATGGCAAAGATGGGAGAACATAGGAGGAGACATGGGGCGGAGGGAATTAGACTGAAGTCAGGCCTGAATGGTGGTGCCTGACTTCTGGGTACCTAGCAGTAGGTGCAGTGGTGCTAGCAGCTGGGGCAGAGTTCCAAACCCCTACGGCCAGGAGTTTAAGACCTGGGACTTGACAACTAGTCCATGCATGGCTCAGAAGGGCCTTTGCCTTAAACCTATGTTCATTCAGGCATTGCAAATAGCTGATTTTCTATACAGGAGTGAGGATTCTCCTAACCTTGGAAGTCACTGTATTTTTCATAAGTGTCCTCACTTATGAGGAGTCTAGAAATTGAAAATACTAGAGCGGAAACGAATAGTGGATTTTATATTCACGGATATAATTTGCATTTTCAGATAGTCCTCTGAATATCCAAACATCCATAAATGAAATGGATATTCACAAAGCTGCTTATCTGGGTATTTGCATTTTGATTATTTCAGAGTTTCAATTATTTTGTTTGGTCATTTTGGTATTTCAGTTATTTCATTTTAGCTATTGCACAATAGTGATAATAGTGCCAATGCCAAAAAGAAATAACCGAATTACTGAAATGACTGAACCAAATAACCAAAGTAACCAAAACAAATAACTGGCAAAGTGGAAATGAATAGCAGTTCTTATCCATTTTGTCATATCCAAATCAAAGTGGGTGTATTAATCGGATATTGTATTTGTTGTGAAGATTCATTTCAGCTCGATGAAGTGCTAAATAGGAGGTGAGTATTCTTTTACTCACTAAGTAGTTACACATGAGAGCTTTCTCTCCAGCAGATGGTTGAATCGCTCTCCTTTTTCTTACACTCTCAGGGATGTCCTAACTGCCAGATGGCATGGTCCTTCCAAATGCCCCATGGTGGCTAGAGGGACTGCCATAAGCATTTGATTTCATGTCAGTGGTCTGAAGTGGTCAGCAGGAGCTTGGTATGTTCCTTCATTCCCTGGGGTTTTTCCAAATGCTATGATCTCCAACCACACCCAACCAAGAAACCTGTTAGTGGTAAAACTGGTGCAACAACCAGCAGAGGCTTAGGCAGCTGTAGAGCAAGGAGTAACAAGTGGTGACAGATGGTGAATGCATGTGGAAATCTAAAGAGATCATGTATTGGGGCGATCCAAGAGTTCCTAAACTAGCTATGGACTAGTTCCTGCTAAGACACACACAGACGTCATTAGGCTCCCTAGGTATCCAGCAGCAGGTACAGAAGTCTCTCAAGTGAGATTTGAGAATCGTAAAACTTTGTTAAATCCTTCTCAGACCTGTTCGACTATAGGCACGGTAGCTGAAGGGCAAAAAGTTCCCAATCCTTCCTTCCTTCCTTTCTTGTAGCTTATGATTTTAGGAGCAGCGTGTTGCTCACTCCCTTTCTAATGATGCCTCATCAAGTTGCCCAGAGTTCCTACAAGAGCTGTCAGTCTTGCCATTTGGCCTCCTCACCATGATTGCGTCATGACTTCACCTGGCTGCTATGGTAAGTAGGAGAGCTACCTCTGCTTCCACAGGAATCTGTAGGCTAACGACCAAGACAGACAGATATTGGGGCGGTTTATCCCAAGTCCCACAGATCCCACATGTAGTTACACACATGTGCATGGACCCCATGCACACCGCCACTGCCGGCAAATAGTGCTGTGCAGAACCACACGCAATCCACGGGGCTTGGGATCGGCCCCATAATCTTTATGCTGCCTACTGAGGCTGGGCACTCTTTAACTTGCTCCAAGTTATATGTGCTATGGTCACATCAGAGAAGCATAGATTTCCTGGCCTAGTCTTGCAGGGACATGCCATCTTAAAGAAACCAGTGGATAATAGTGTATTGAAAACCACAAATGGAAGGTTTGGAGAGGAGTCCAGCTCTATTCTCCGTAGCTGATAAGCCTCAGGTACCCAAGAACCAGATCCTGGCAGGATTTAGTTTAGCCTCTCTTGTCTTAACTAGTATAATTTGCAAATGGAGCATACTATATAAGTTAGTACAGTTTTTGGCCCTGCAAAGACAGAATTTATCAACTAATATCCAGTATTGTTCTAAGTACATTTGCTTATTCATTTATGATATATGACATTGTCAGTGTTCAGAATGTTTTGCAATCCTGATCTATTCACAACAACCACCCTGTGAGGTAACATAGGGTGTTTTCAGACGTTACGGGGCCGCTTGGCCCCGTACCAAAACCAACCAAATCATCCCCCGCTGGGATGACCCCATCACACCATATCAGACGTGCCGGGGGATCCCGGTGGGGAATCTGGGAGGGGTCGGGGCCACGCAGCACAACGTGCAGCCGCACGGTCCCATCCCCTGCACGCTCCCCGCCGCCCGCCCTCTGGGGAGACGGGCGGGCGGCGGGGCCAATGCGGCTGCAGCGTCTGGCAGAAATCGCCACAGACCGGGATCCCGCTGTTGATCCCGGGCCGTGGCAGCCGACCAGACGTGATTTGGTTTTGGTCCCCGCCGGGGATCACTTTCACCACGCTTCCCGGGAAATTCCCACGGCTAGCCCAGGAAGCGTGGTTGCAAATGACCCTGTGTGGGTATTGACCGTGGCAAACATCTGGCGGCCGCCAAACAGACGTTCAAGGCACAGTGACCACAGGTGGGTATTCACCGTGGTTCACTGTGATCTCATAACGTCTGAAAATACCCATAGGTTACTATTATTCCAATTTTACAAATGGGAAACTGAGGCTGAGAGGCTGTTTTTAAATTGGCATGGCTGGGGCGGGGTGTCCATGTGTGCTAACTGGAGCAGCCACGGACTGCCCACCCACATTGGGGTGAGTGAAGAGTGATTCAAATGGGCAGTGCCTAGGGAATCCATGCCCCCCTCCCCCCAAACATCCCTCCACCCACCGGACCTCATCACAGTTCAAACTGACAGCTGCTCCACTGGCTGGACCAAGAACCACCCACCCCCACACAACATGCCCCCACTGTATGACGTGAAAGCATGGTGGTTCATGGGCAAGTGAAGCCAGTGTAGCTGCTGTCATCCACCCTCAGCAGGAATCCCAGACATAACAGGGGAGGAAGGTCATGCAAAGGTGTACCTATGAAACCACCGCAGCGTGCAGGACTAGCTGCCAGAGATACAAGGGAACCAGGCAACAACACATGAAAACCCAGGGCATGGCATACTACCCACAGACAGCTCAGAAACACAAGGGGGGGATCTAATGCATCAGGGAGACCAATGGGACTGCAGCTGAAAAAGCTAAGCATCAATCCACACACACCCACTCCCCACCAGACTGACAGTCCTGTCACAAACACACATCCCACACAGGACAGAATCTGGGGCAAACATAAGCAGTTTAGGGATGTGTGAACGTGCTTCGGACGTTCGGAGTTCGGCCAGAACTAAGCCAGTCGAACCGAACGCCAAAACCCCCAAACAGTTCGGGTGCGTTCAGATGAGTTCAGACGCGTTCAGGCAGGAAAAACCTGGCTGGCAGGCCCGGGGGGGGCAGCTGAGGAGCAGACTTCCTGGTCCCAGGGGTGGAGAGAGGCTTGGAATAGCAGCCAGCCTGCCCAATCACCATCCCTATTTTCCTCAGACCACTGGCTTGGCAGTCTGCGATTGGCCACGGGCTAGGCTGCACGGAGCCAATGGGGCTTGTGGGAAGGCGGGTGCAGCAAGTAACAAAAGTCATTGCCCTCCCCACCTTCCATATCATTCTGAGCTAGCTACTGATCTTGTCAGCAGGCATTTTCAGAACTCTCCCTCTCCCAGCAGTTTGGTTCCTCCCAATCCATTGCCATCCTCCTCCTATTTCACCCATTTCCACACATTTACCTCCATAGTTTCATTTATTTAGATTAGATTAGATAGATTTAGGT
>QEPC01010816.1:2402184-2416357 GCA_003113815.1 Sphenodon punctatus | reverse complement strand
CAGCCACTCCAGCCCCAGGACCCACCCTCAGGGTTCTGGGGCCTACATTATAGGCTGGGAGGGCTGTCATTCCACTTCATCCAGAAGTTGCCACTCTACTCCCAGGACCCACCGTCAGGGTTCTGGGGTCGTCATCCTGCTCACAGTGAGCCATCATTCCACTGCATCAAGAAACAGCCAGCCACTCCAGCTCCAGGACCCACCGTTAGGGTTATGGGGTCTATGTTCCAGGCAGGGAGGACTGTCGTTCCACTTCACTGTCTGCCAGTGCTCCACCAATGCTAGACAGCCTGTAATGCCCAACCAAGTAGGGGTTCCAGCCACCGAACCCTGGCCGGGCATCTGCTGCTGCTCCACCGATGCCAGCCAGCCAGCCTGCAATGCCCGGCCAAGTAGGGGTGCCAGCTGCAGTTTCTGCACCCTAATAATCCAGTGTCTGCTGCTGGTACTGCACATCAGGCATTTGCTCCTCCCTCTTGTAGACGGGTATAACTCAAATGAGTGCGCCAGCTGACAGGGGCTGGGTGTCCACGAGATTCACCACTGGGCAAGGTTTGACTAATTTGCACTAGAGCTTCTTGAGATTGGTCAAGTACGATGCCAGCCTGCAACGTCAGGCCAAGTAGGGGTGCCAGCCACCAAGCCCTGGTCGGGCCTCTGCCGCTGCTCCACCGATGCCTGGCAGCCTGCAACACCCAGCCTCTGCTGCTGCTGCTGCCTCTGGGTCTCAGATGGACAGCCATGCCCCACGGGCACCCCCAGGGTCCAAGCGCCGAGCCTGCCTGGCAGGGCAAACTGGAGTGCCAAGCCCCAAGCCTTCCTGGTCTCTGCTTCTGCTGTGTCTCTGATGGCCTGCCATGCCCCCACAGGCACCCCTGGAGCACCCCAAGCCTCTGCCATGGCCGAACTTTCAGAACGTTCGGGAGGGTCTGAACTCCGTGGGACCGAACCCACGAACTCGAAATAAGTTTTTTGTCTGAACGTCTGAACATCCGAACTCCGATCTGTTCACACATCCCTACAGCAGTTCATGGGGCCCCGTTCCAAGGAGGATCATAGCTTCTGGGGTGGGAGCCATGAATACCTTGCTGCAAACAGAACTCATGTAGGCATCTCACAGAGCGATGTTCGGGGGGAGGGGGCATCACAGCAGAGGGACCGAGGTGGCACAGTCCAAGGGCAAAGTGAATCAGGAAGAGTCCCACCCACATGAATGTGGGAGACGGAGGGGGAGCCACCATTTCTGTGTGTTGTTCCAAAGCTGTGGCATACATGCAGTGAAGATGGGGTAGGGAACTGCACACCCTCCACATACCCATGCAAACATCCCTCTCTGGTACCCTTGAGCACACATATGCCAATCCACCATGAAGTTTGGGCCAATGGGATTCATGCTGCCCAGAGCAAGCTGGATGTCCAGCCAGGTGATGGGTCCAACCCTCGAACAGGACAGCCATCTCTGTGCATCAGGCACCCCCATCAGATAGGGTCCCCTAGACGGGGGCGTGAGCAACCACAGTTATGCATGTGCTCCTTGCACTCCTACTACTGTCTCTGGTAACCATGGGCTCTCAGCAGGACAGTGCCAAAGGTGATGGACAGGGAGGCCTCCGTCCAAAAGGCACAGCCAAAACTCAGGCAGATGACAAATGTCCTGCAAAACAATGCTCTCACTCACCTTCCATGGTAGCAGCATTCCTGCTGCAGGCCCATCTACAGTGGTTCCCAGAACACAGATCCCCAACTCACTTGCTCTCTGCTGGCAATCATGGCTGTACACATGATATCCAAACAGCAACAGGCTCCATGACAGAAGTGATAGACATCACACGTAGACAAGGAATCTGCCAACAGCAGTTGGATATAATCCCTAAGCCACAGTTCACCCAGTGTCATGGTGACGCAGACATCCTACACTGATATACCTCCCCACCCCCAACTGCATGACAGCAGGCTATGGATCCAGGACATGTAAAAGCCACCACAAGCAATTAATGCCCTATGGCAGGGGTGGGGAACCTCAGGCTCAGGGGCCAAATGCAGCCTTAAACAAGTTTTTATGTGGCCACTTTCCAGTGCCTGAATCTTGCCCCTGGATCCAGTCTCTACCCCCAAGGACTGAAAAAATGAGCTCTAGATAAGGGAGCAGAGAGGAGGGCATGCACACAAGGGTAGGGGACAGATCCACAGCATGGATCCATGATCTGGGTCCTCCTTTTCTTTAATACACCCGTTAAGCACCCCTACCCCCAACCTCTGTGTGTCCCTTGGAGCTTGTACTAATTTTCAATGTGGCCCTCGGGACAGAAAAGGTACCTCACCGCTGCCCTATGGGAATGGGAGGCAAAATGAGCACACCAGGCACCTGCAATCAGATGTAGCCATGCCCAAGGCCAACAGATAACTGAACCATACACCTCCAAACAAGAATGCTGGGAGGCCTCTCCCCAGTGACTTTATCATACACAGTAACTTTGGCTCCTTGGTGAGATGGGAACACCCAGCCAAGAATCGGTGTGGGGGGCATGCAGCCACAGGCAGAAGGCATCAGATCCCCCTCCCCAGCTGAGGAGAGGAGAACAGCATCACTAGTTCAACACCACGGACAGCATAGAGCTACTGTCAGCTATCATCTTGCTCTCCCTGTGCCCCTGCACCAGGGAGTTGGATGAAACAACCCACTTGCATTCCTTACCTTTGCTCTGCTCACATAGGTAGTGCCATACTGGNCCAGCCAGCCAGCCTGCAATGCCCGGCCAAGTAGGGGTGCCAGCTGCAGTTTCTGCACCCTAATAATCCAGTGTCTGCTGCTGGTACTGCACATCAGGCATTTGCTCCTCCCTCTTGTAGACGGGTATAACTCAAATGAGTGCGCCAGCTGACAGGGGCTGGGTGTCCACGAGATTCACCACTGGGCAAGGTTTGACTAATTTGCACTAGAGCTTCTTGAGATTGGTCGAGTACGATGCCAGCCTGCAACGTCAGGCCAAGTAGGGGTGCCAGCCACCAAGCCCTGGTCGGGCCTCTGCCGCTGCTCCACCGATGCCTGGCAGCCTGCAACACCCAGCCTCTGCTGCTGCTGCTGCCTCTGGGTCTCAGATGGACAGCCATGCCCCACGGGCACCCCCAGGGTCCAAGCGCCGAGCCTGCCTGGCAGGGCAAACTGGAGTGCCAAGCCCCAAGCCTTCCTGGTCTCTGCTTCTGCTGTGTCTCTGATGGCCTGCCATGCCCCCACAGGCACCCCTGGAGCACCCCAAGCCTCTGCCATGGCCGAACTTTCAGAACGTTCGGGAGGGTCTGAACTCCGTGGGACCGAACCCACGAACTCGAACTAAGTTTTTTGTCTGAATGTCTGAACATCCGAACTCCGATCTGTTCACACATCCCTACAGCAGTTCATGGGGCCCCGTTCCAAGGGGGATCATAGCTTCTGGGGTGGGGGCCATGAATACCTTGCTGCAAACAGGAGAACTCATGTAGGCATCTCACAGAGCGATGTTCGGGGGGAGGGGGCATCACAGCAGAGGGACCGAGGTGGCACAGTCCAAGGGCAAAGTGAATCAGGAAGAGTCCCACCCACATGAATGTGGGAGACGGAGGGGGAGCCACCATTTCTGTGTGTTGTTCCAAAGCTGTGGCATACATGCAGTGAAGATGGGGTAGGGAACTGCACACCCTCCACATACCCATGCAAACATCCCTCTCTGGTACCCTTGAGCACACATATGCCAATCCACCATGAAGTTTGGGCCAATGGGATTCATGCTGCCCAGAGCAAGCTGGATGTCCAGCCAGGTGATGGGTCCAACCCTCGAACAGGACAGCCATCTCTGTGCATCAGGCACCCCCATCAGATAGGGTCCCCTAGACGGGGGCGTGAGCAACCACAGTTATGCATGTGCTCCTTGCACTCCTACTACTGTCTCTGGTAACCATGGGCTCTCAGCAGGACAGTGCCAAAGGTGATGGACAGGGAGGCCTCCGTCCAAAAGGCACAGCCAAAACTCAGGCAGATGACAAATGTCCTGCAAAACAATGCTCTCACTCACCTTCCATGGTAGCAGCATTCCTGCTGCAGGCCCATCTACAGTGGGTCCCAGAACACAGATCCCCAACTCACTTGCTCTCTGCTGGCAATCATGGCTGTACACATGATATCCAAACAGCAACAGGCTCCATGACAGAAGTGATAGACATCACACGTAGACAAGGAATCTGCCAACAGCAGTTGGATATAATCCCTAAGCCACAGTTCACCCAGTGTCATGGTGACGCAGACATCCTACACTGATATACCTCCCCACCCCCAACTGCATGACAGCAGGCTATGGATCCAGGACATGTAAAAGTCACCACAAGCAATTCATGCCCTATGGCAGGGGTGGGGAACCTCAGGCTCAGGGGCCAAATGCAGCCTTAAACAAGTTTTTATGTGGCCCCTTTCCAGTGCCTGAATCTTGCCCCTGGATCCAGTCTCTACCCCCAAGCACTGAAAAAATGAGCTCTAGATAAGGGAGCAGAGAGGAGGGCATGCACACAAGGGTAGGGGACAGATCCACGGCATGGATCCATGATCTGGGTCCTCCTTTTCTTTAATACACCCGTTAAGCACCCCTACCCCCAACCTCTGTGTGTCCCTCGGAGCTTGTACTAATTTTCAATGTGGCCCTCGGGACAGAAAAGGTACCTCACCGCTGCCCTATGGGAATGGGAGGCAAAATGAGCACACCAGGCACCTGCAATCAGATGTAGCCATGCCCAAGGCCAACAGATAACTGAACCATACACCTCCAAACAAGAATGCTGGGAGGCCTCTCCCCAGTGACTTTATCATACACAGTAACTTTGGCTCCTTGGTGAGATGGGAACACCCAGCCAAGAATCGGTGTGGGGGGCATGCAGCCACAGGCAGAAGGCATCAGATCCCCCTCCCCAGCTGAGGAGAGGAGAACAGCATCACTAGTTCAACACCACGGACAGCATAGAGCTACTGTCAGCTATCATCTTGCTCTCCCTGTGCCCCTGCACCAGGGAGTTGGATGAAACAACCCACTTGCATTCTTTACCTTTGCTCTGCTCACATAGGTAGTGCCATACTGGGTCAGACCAATGGTCCATCAAGCCCAGCACCTGTCTCCAACAGTGACCAATCTCTGTCACTTGGAGGAAGTACTCAACAGGTCACTATGGGAAACCCATTCCCTGTTGTTCACTCCCAGATCCTGGCAGTAAGAGGGTAAATTCCGCAAACCTACCTGGCTAATAGCTGCTAATGGACCTCTCCTCCAGAAACTTGTCCAACCCTTGTTTAATCTTCCACAACATAATTGCGCATTGAGTGAAAAAAATACTTTCTTTTATTTGCTTTAAATCTGCTACCCATTAGTTTCATGGAGTGTCCCCTAGTTCTAGTACTATTTGGGAGGGTAAATAACCATTCCTTATTAACTTGTTCCACACCACTTATGATTTTATAAACTTCTATCATATCCCCTCTCAGTCGACTCTTCGCCAAGCTGAAGAGTCCCAACCTATCAAACCTCTCTTAATAGGGGAGCTGTTCCATACCCCTTATCATTTTTGCAAATACTAGAAATGTAGCCATGTTAGTCTATAGTTATAACAAGAACAGAGAGTCCAGTGGCACTTTAAAGACTAACAAATATTTATTAGTGCATGAGCTTCCATCAGCACAAGCTGACTTCCTCAGATGCATGGGATGGATAGGCAGTTGGTCTTACTATATATATGGTTACAAGTGATGAGATTAGTTACAGATCATTTTACTTATCATTTTTGTTACCCTTCTCTGTGCCTTTTCTATTTCTACTATATATTTTTTTAGATGGGGTGACCAGAACTGCATACAATATTCAAGGTGCAGTCACGACATAGATTTATATAGTGGCATTATGATATTTTCAGTTTTGTTCTTACTCCTTTTACGAATAATTCCTAACATTATGTTGCTTTTTTGACGGCTGCCACACACTGAGCTGAGGATTTCAGTGTATTATCCACAATGACTCTAAGGTCCTTTTCCTGAGTGGTAACTTCTAATTTAGAACCCAGAATTGTGTACATAAAGTTTGGATTGCTTTTCCCTATGTGCATCACTTTGCCTGCCATTTTAGATGGCCCTTCACCCAGTCTCACAAGATCCCCCTGTAATTCTTCAGTCTGCTCATGTTTTAACTACCTTGAATAACCTGGTGTCATCTGCAAATTTGATCACCTCACTCCACTTTCCAGATCATTAATAAACACATTAAACAGCACTGATCCCAGTACAGATCCCTGGGGCACTCCACTATTTACTTCTCTCCATTGTGAAAATTGACCATTTAGTCCTACTCTTTGTTTCCTATCCTTTAACCAGTTACCAATCCACAATCGGACACTGCCTCCTATCCCATGACTTTAAATGATTTCCGAAAATTGAGATACACTATATCAACAGGCTCCCCCTTATCCACATGTTTAGTCACACACTCAAAAAATTTGAATAGGTTAGTGAGGCATGATTTCCCTTTGCTAAATCCTGTTGACTCTTCCCACTAAGCCATGCTTATCAATAAGCCCATAATTCTGTTTTTAATAATAGTTTCCACTATTTTGCCCAGCACAGATATCAGGCTCACCAGACTGACCCGGAATCCCATTACCCCCAAACCCCATGTCTCAGAGGCCCCTAATCCTGTGACCCTCACATCAGGAGTGGGATTAGGGTCAGTGGGTAAGGTATAGGGGCACTGAGGTGAGTACAGAGGAGAGGACACCGAGGGTTAGAATTATGGGGGTGAATATAGGGGCATTGGCATGTGGATTAGAATAATAGGAGATTTTGGACACTGGGATGGGGATTAAAGTCACAAGAGTGAGATATATGACATACAGGACATTGGAGTGGAGTTGGGGGAGGAGGTCACTGGTCAGGTGGCAGTAGCGGGATTGAGGGAGAGAGACTAAGCACAGGCAACTGGGGCAACCCACCTATGTAGGGTCAGAATCCTATGGGATTGGGGTGAGACCTCTAGTGGGTGGTATATCCCTTAACCCAGAACCCTTGTTACACCCTTCTTATGAGCTCTATGTAGAACAGCACCCGAGCACAGTAATACATCATTGCAAGTATTCCACGTATAATGAAACCCCAAGAATCAAAACCAGTTTCTGGCCTCTGGGATTTGGGAAGTGGAGATCATATACACTTTGTATGTCTTTGTTGTTGTCTGGGGTCATGACATTATTTTAAAGTTCCCAAATGTGGTAGCTCTGGCAAAAAAATTGGAACCACTGCTGTATTAGCATACAAAAATATGATTATCCTTCCATACTGTGAAATGGCTTGAGGTGTTATTTTACACAGGTTTTCCCAGTGTAGCAAAATGTACTTTAGCACAAACAGTAGAGAAACATTTGCAGATAGGAGTTACTTCTTTATAGCATTTGAATGGGTTTTCAGAGTAGGTGGAATTCCAAAGTTAGACCCAGATATTCTTTAGATTATCACAACTGTATTCCTCAAATGTCATTTGGTGCTGCATTAGTCAGGGCTAATCACAGAATCTGTGGGGTTCAGGCTGAAAATAAAATGGCTCCATTCCCTCCCATGTCACCTTGCCCCCTAGTGCACCCTCAATGGGAGCCTAGAGGTAGTTGCATTTTAAGCCCTGCTGAGAGGAAGTGCGGGTTCCACATGTGCCCTGATGAAAACAGGGGCCTTTGTGGGACCCCCCCAGAAGTAGAGAAAATAGTAGGGGCCTGTGGGTGGTCACTGTGGGTGTCCCTGAGGTAAGGCAGTCCCTGGCATTAGTCAAGACACTCCATGAAAGATATGAGGTAATGAGGATCACTGTGGGTTGAAACGGCAACTCCTTTTTCCATTCCACTATTTCATGCTGCCATTTTGGAATTGCCCGCGACTTTCTGCAGCTTTTCTGCCAGCATTTCACTAATTCCGCCGGTATTCTGCTAATTCGGAAACTGTCGGAACAATCTCAGAAACTGTCGGAACAAGCATTGTTTCGCTACTTCACAGTGCTGGTGGAAATTACGGAAGACAGAAACTGTTGGAACAAACAAAAATGGACTTCTGCTTTGCAGCTAGAAGTATCTGTTAGAGTATCAGATAGAAATATAAATGATCTTAGGAATGGAATTTTGGATTGCGTGGATATTTCCTCATAATGACTCCTCTAGGAAGGGACCTGGGAAGGGAGGCTACACTTGATTCAATAATACATGTGTAGCCAAACAGACAGCTTGAAGCAGATGAGTAAATAAAGTTAGACAAGTCCCCTCTCAAGATCATCTAATAAAATTGGCTCATGCTAGGAAGGAATATAAAAGCTTTCTGGTAGAGAAAAGACATCCCTATTTAGATGTTGCAGTTAAAATCAAAAATCAATAATACTGCCCTTTTCTGGAAGATCGTGTCTGCTGGCTCACATTATGCGATTTTCGTTCACGAGCCCCAAACTGAAGATCAAGTTTGGGTAGAACACTTTAGGAAAGTCTTTATCTCCACAATTAGATAGCTTTTATCATTCTTATAACTCATTTAGAAATGACATTATTGTGAGAGACATATAAAATAATAGAATCTTAGCGTTGGAAGTGATATCAGAGGTCATCTAGTCCATTCCCCTGCTCAGTGCAGGAAATCCGCAGCTACAGCATCCCTGACTGATAACCTCCAGCCTTGGTTTGAAAATCTCCAGTGAAGGACAACCCACCACTGCCCTAGGCAGTCTGTTCCACTGTCCAACCGCTCTTACCGTTAGGACAGGGGGTTCTCAAACTTTTCCCAATCCTGATCATCTGGAGTGACGTAAGTGACTACTTGGGAGCATTGCATAATTTGCATTAATAATTTGCATAAATATGCATAGATTAAGTCTCCCCTCTGCAATTCAATTTAATACATTTCAAAGGAAATTGAAATAATTAACAATTAATCCCAAATCATGTTGACTTTAATGGATGACTTTACAGTCTTTTCTACTGTATTTCCCCCTCCTATCTTACTCACTAACATGTCTGCCCTATTTTCTCGCCTTTTCTTTCCCTCCTCCCCTTCTCCTCTTCCTGTCCATCTTTTTCTCCCTCTACTTTTCTCCTCCCAGCTTCTTCCTCCCCNACACTCAAAAAATTTGAATAGGTTAGTGAGGCATGATTTCCCTTTGCTAAATCCTGTTGACTCTTCCCACTAAGCCATGCTTATCAATAAGCCCATAATTCTGTTTTTAATAATAGTTTCCACTATTTTGCCCAGCACAGATATCAGGCTCACCAGCCTGACCCGGAATCCCATTACCCCCAAACCCCATGTCTCAGAGGCCCCTAATCCTGTGACCCTCACATCAGGAGTGGGATTAGGGTCAGTGGGTAAGGTATAGGGGCACTGAGGTGAGTACAGAGGAGAGGACACCGAGGGTTAGAATTATGGGGGTGAATATAGGGGCATTGGCATGTGGATTAGAATAATAGGAGATTTTGGACACTGGGATGGGGATTAAAGTCACAAGAGTGAGATATATGACATACAGGACATTGGAGTGGAGTTGGGGGAGGAGGTCACTGGTCAGGTGGCAGTAGCGGGATTGAGGGAGAGAGACTAAGCACAGGCAACTGGGGCAACCCACCTATGTAGGGTCAGAATCCTATGGGATTGGGGTGAGACCTCTAGTGGGTGGTATATCCCTTAACCCAGAACCCTTGTTACACCCTTCTTATGAGCTCTATGTAGAACAGCACCCGAGCACAGTAATACATCATTGCAAGTATTCCACGTATAATGAAACCCCAAGAATCAAAACCAGTTTCTGGCCTCTGGGATTTGGGAAGTGGAGATCATATACACTTTGTATGTCTTTGTTGTTGTCTGGGGTCATGACATTATTTTAAAGTTCCCAAATGTGGTAGCTCTGGCAAAAAAATTGGAACCACTGCTGTATTAGCATACAAAAATATGATTATCCTTCCATACTGTGAAATGGCTTGAGGTGTTATTTTACACAGGTTTTCCCAGTGTAGCAAAATGTACTTTAGCACAAACAGTAGAGAAACATTTGCAGATAGGAGTTACTTCTTTATAGCATTTGAATGGGTTTTCAGAGTAGGTGGAATTCCAAAGTTAGACCCAGATATTCTTTAGATTATCACAACTGTATTCCTCAAATGTCATTTGGTGCTGCATTAGTCAGGGCTAATCACAGAATCTGTGGGGTTCAGGCTGAAAATAAAATGGCTCCATTCCCTCCCATGTCACCTTGCCCCCTAGTGCACCCTCAATGGGAGCCTAGAGGTAGTTGCATTTTAAGCCCTGCTGAGAGGAAGTGCGGGTTCCACATGTGCCCTGATGAAAACAGGGGCCTTTGTGGGACCCCCCCAGAAGTAGAGAAAATAGTAGGGGCCTGTGGGTGGTCACTGTGGGTGTCCCTGAGGTAAGGCAGTCCCTGGCATTAGTCAAGACACTCCATGAAAGATATGAGGTAATGAGGATCACTGTGGGTTGAAACGGCAACTCCTTTTTCCATTCCACTATTTCATGCTGCCATTTTGGAATTGCCCGCGACTTTCTGCAGCTTTTCTGCCGGCATTCCACTAATTCCGCCGGTATTCTGCTAATTTGGAAACTGTCGGAACAATCTCAGAAACTGTCGGAACAAGCATTGTTTCACTACTTCACAGTGCTGGTGGAAATTACGGAAGACAGAAACTGTTGGAACAAACATTGTTCCGCTATTTTCGAAGCCGGTGGAATTAGCGGAATGAAAGTAGCAGAATAAAAGTAGCGGAATGAATCTCTCTATCGCACCATGCCGCTCATTGTGGAATAGCTTTTTCCATTGGAAAAAGTTACTGCAGCAGCTTGCCATTTCAGCCCTATGGTATTGGTAATGGTTGGGCCTCATCTGGAATACTGTAGGTAAAAACAAACATGACAGTGGGCTGGTTCAGCCGCTATGGCACATTTGTGCACAGACCCGCCTGCACATGTGTGCAGGTGCTGCCAGATGTTCAACCCAGGGTATCCTGAGTGGTGTTGGTAGTTAGCCCAGGCTGTGATCCCACAGGCCAGGATAGGGTCTGCTCCAATCCGGCTAAAGCTGTCCGCCCTGGATTTGCATGTGTGTTTCTGGTTCAGTCTGCTGGGCCTGGCTGGCTCCGTCATGACAGGCAACCATGACTGGCCATCATTTGCCGCCATGACTGCCTGTCATGGTGGGGGACAGGGCACTGGGTTTAGCGCAGGAGTAGTTCAAGGTTGGGGCCTAACACCTGTGTTCCCTGTTCTTCCTGACCCTGGACTATGTGACCATTGGCCAAGCCGGGTACATGTTTGTTATGGGCTCTGGCCCAGCATGGCTGCCAGTCATGAGGCAGCCTGGTGGTATGTGTGCTTTCACCCTGCGTTTCTCACCACTTTTTAAGAATGACATGGATAGAGGATTCAGAGAAGAGCTACAAAGATAATATTAGATAATAGATTTAGAATGTTACACGCATGAAAAAAGTTTGGAGAAGCCGGGTATGTTTAGTCTAGAGAAAAGAAGATGGGAGGATACGATTTGACAAGATTTCTAATTTTTAAAAGGATTTTGTAAAGAAGACTGAGAGCAGTTGTTTTCCATTACCATGGAGGCAAAGAAAAGAGACAATGGGTTTAAGTTGCAGGAAGATATATTTTGGATAAATATTAGGAAGAACTTTCTCAGGAAATTGAATAAATTGGTGAGGGAAGTTGTAGGATCCTTTTCTCATTGGAGGTTTTGAAGAGGAGGCTGGAGACCTATATTTGGTGGCAGGGATTAAGTCTACTTAATCTTGCTTTAGTGCAAGGTGTTGCACTTGATGATCCCCAAGGTCTCTTTCATTATAATTAGGTGTGAAATGAACTCAAAGTAAATATATTATCTGTAGAATTGGGCTGCTTAAAACCAAGTCTGAAAGAGTGTATATTTGTCCCATGTATATTTGTTAGGAGGTAGATCTGATAACCATAACTATCCCTCTCTAGATTTGACCGAGGAATTAATTACTGATTACGCCCATCAGTCTCTGCCTTCTATTGCCTTAGTAAATGTTTATACATCTGGTAAACAATTCAGCCCAACTCAGACTGACAATTGTTTAGCTGTTCCCCATTCTGGTAGGTCCACTCAGTCTTTGCAATGGCTAGATAGCTCTGTCAGGCAGCAAAGGCAGAAACCGGAACTCCTTTACCTAAAGGATTGTGTCTTTTATCTTGGAATATTACCGGTTCTAAAAGTAAAGTTACAGATAGGGAGTTTACCTATTTAATTAGTAAATATGATATAGTCTGTCTTCAGGAGACAGTATAGATATAAGAATTCCTTTAGGTTTCAAGGCCCTCCATCAAGAAGGCACGTGCTCGGTCATGTTTCCAGAGGCTTAGCAACTTTATTTGCTAGGTGTGATCTTCAGCCTCTCCCTTCTACTACCAGCTACTGAGGAATTTCAGCTGTGATTATTAACTTGGATGAGAAACATCAGGTTTTGGTGGTTAATTGCCATTTCCCCCTAGTTCCTCCCCATTTTAGTCTGATAATCTTTGGGAGACTCTTGGACCCTTGTAGAGCCTAGTTTCCGCTTATGGAGTTAATTATTTTTAGGAGATTTTAATGCAACATTAGGTTTAGATGACAGTTGATCAGATGAGGAGGAAAATTTGGAGAATTTTCTTGGAATTCCCCCCAGGAATTCAAGGGACCTTGTTACTAATAGATCTTGTATTCTTTTAAATGGCTATGGCGAAAGCCAATTTGCCAAATAAATTACTACTTACTAATAGATCTAGAGAAACATTAAGGAACATATTATTAAATGTAGTCTGATTATCCTCAATGGATGGAGCCCATGACCTTGATGGATAATATACATCTCTCTCCTCCTCTGGGGGTAGTGTGATTGACTTTATTATTATTCCCATGCTGATTAGGGGTGGTTTTTGGACATTTCTATCCCCATTTGGGCAGATAGTGAACATCAGCCTCTTTCCTTAACCTATTCTTACTGCTTCACACCCATTTGCTTAGCTTCACCTTTAGTTGAAATGCCCTACCTTCCCAAAAATGGTGTCCAGAGGAAAAAATGGACTTCTGCTTTGCAGCTAGAAGTATCTGTTAGAGTATCAGATAGAAATATAAATGATCTTAGGAATGGAATTTTGGATTGCGTGGATATTTCCTCATAATGACTCCTCTAGGAAGGGACCTGGGAAGGGAGGCTACACTTGATTCAATAATACATGTGTAGCCAAACAGACAGCTCGAAGCAGATGAGTAAATAAAGTTAGACAAGTCCCCTCTCAAGATCATCTAATAAAACTGGCTCATGCTAGGAAGGAATATAAAAGCTTTCTGGTAGAGAAAAGACATCCCTATTTAGATGT
Source organism: Sphenodon punctatus (assembly GCA_003113815.1). Classification (NCBI taxonomy): domain Eukaryota; kingdom Metazoa; phylum Chordata; class Lepidosauria; order Sphenodontia; family Sphenodontidae; genus Sphenodon; species Sphenodon punctatus. The sequence continues at coordinate 2,402,937 of QEPC01010816.1, read as the reverse complement.
TGCAGTTAAAATCAAAAATCAATAATACTGCCCTTTTCTGGAAGATCGTGTCTGCTGGCTCACATTATGCGATTTTCGTTCACGAGCCCCAAACTGAAGATCAAGTTTGGGTAGAACACTTTAGGAAAGTCTTTATCTCCACAATTAGATAGCTTTTATCATTCTTGTAACTCATTTAGAAATGACATTATTGTGAGAGACATATAAAATAATAGAATCTTAGAGTTGGAAGTGATATCAGAGGTCATCTAGTCCATTCCCCTGCTCAGTGCAGGAAATCCGCAGCTACAGCATCCCTGACTGATAACCTCCAGCCTTGGTTTGAAAATCTCCAGTGAAGGACAACCCACCACTGCCCTAGGCAGTCTGTTCCACTGTCCAACCGCTCTTACCGTTAGGACAGGGGGTTCTCAAACTTTTCCCAATCCTGATCATCTGGAGTGACGTAAGTGACTACTTGGGAGCATTGCATAATTTGCATTAATAATTTGCATAAATATGCATAGATTAAGTCTCCCCTCTGCAATTCAATTTAATACATTTCAAAGGAAATTGAAATAATTAACAATTAATCCCAAATCATGTTGACTTTAATGGATGACTTTACAGTCTTTTCTACTGTATTTCCCCCTCCTATCTTACTCACTAACATGTCTGCCCTATTTTCTCGCCTTTTCTTTCCCTCCTCCCCTTCTCCTCTTCCTGTCCATCTTTTTCTCCCTCTACTTTTCTCCTCCCAGCTTCTTCCTCCCC
>QEPC01010816.1:2318364-2398950 GCA_003113815.1 Sphenodon punctatus | reverse complement strand
GTCTCTCCCCCAGCTCCTGTCTCTCAGATTGTAAGCCCTAGGGGCAGGGACTGTGTCTATTTTATTACTTTGTAAAGTGCCAGGTACACTGCTGGCGCTATATAAATGTTTGTTAATAATAATAATAATAATAATAATGAAGGACTGTTTCAAAATGCTCCCCAGCACTACTGACAGCTGGCTTGGGGAGCACTTTCACACATTGCCTGAGAACTCTGGTGCTCCCGTCCTGTGCACCAGGTTGAGAATCCCTGCATTAGGAAGGTCTTCCTAACTTTTAGCTGAAAACTGCGTTCTTGTAATTTGATCCCATTGGTTCTAGTCCTGCCCTCAGGAGCAACAGAGAACAAGTCTGCTCCATCTTCTATGTGACAGCCCTTCAGATATTTGAAAACAGCTATCATGTCTCCCCTTTGTCTTCTCTTCTCCAGGCTAAACATACCCAGCTCCTTCAACCTTTCTTCATAGGACTTGGTTTCCAGACCCCTGACCATCTTTGGCGCTCTCCTCTGAACCCGTTCCAGTTTGTCAATGTCCTTCTTAAATATGTGGTGCCCAGAACTGGACACAGTACTTAAGATGAGGTCTGACCAGTGCAGAATAGTGAAACTATTACTTCTTGTGATCTGGACACTATGGCCACTTTTAAATGAGGCGCAAAAGAAGTGCGTTTGAAGCTGCACCTTAAGGGAAAAGTCACGTGGGGGATGTTTACACATCCCCCGCGCGACCAGAAGTGACATGCTTCCTGTTTTGGCAGCGGTAACAGCTGGAGATGTGAAGCTTTGAAGAGGCGCGATCTGAAAGCCTCACTTAGGCCACTTTTACACGAGGCACAAAAGAAGCGCCTTTGAAGCTGTGCCTTCAGGGAAAGGTCATACAGGAGGTGTGTAGCAGGGAGCAGTCCAGGGGGGCTGATACCCCTTAAGAAGGGGGCTTGAGGGGGGTCAGTCTGAGGGCTGAACCTGCCTAGGGGTGTGGCAGGGCCAACCTCAGAGTTGGGGAAGAGCCTGTGGGGTTAACAGGCTCAGAAACCCCTAAGGCAGAGTGGGCAGGGTAGTGGCCCTTTAAGGCTGGAGTGAGGAAGCCTGGCCACGCTCACTCTGCCTGTATAAGAGGAGGGCTGAGTGAGCAAAGCTCTCAGTCTCTATCAGGGAGGCGAAGGAGCCATATCTCCCTGAGACAAGCATTGCTGGTCTATGCTGTCCACGGTGCTGCAGGACTAGAGAACCAGTAGGACCCAGGTAGAGCAAGGAGGCTGTGCCCAGTGGGGAGCCTCTTGGCCTGTGGAAGGCTTGGCCAGAACCTGGGGTCTTGGCCTGGCTGAAGGGACTTTGGGGGGTTGTTGTGGTTGTGATGCTTCCTGGTGACTGGAGAGACAAACATGGGCCTGCAGGGTGTACGCGGATGAGCCGGCAGCCAAGGTACAGTGGACAAGTGAGTCCCAATAAAGGACTATAAGGAAAGACCCTCTGGACTGTGCAGATTGTGTCCTAGGAGGGTACCCCCTGCCTGGAAGGAGGGGGTTCTGCCTTGGCTCAAGGCGGACACTGCGTAGCAGGGGGTGAGCTAATTCCCCTGAGAGACACCCCAGCACCCTCGTGTGGCCCTGGGGGAGGCTTCCTGTTGCAAGGTGTTTACACATCCCTCATGCTACCGGAAGTAATGTGCTGCCTGTTGTTGGCAGCAGCGGTGGCTGGAAATGCAAAGCATTGAAGAGGTGTGCTCTGAAAGCCTTAGGTCACTTTCAGCTGTGTATCCAGCTTTGTATCGCTGCGTGTGTTTGCAGGCAAAATGTATTTGCTGGCAAAACTGCGCTGGGTGGGGTGGGGGGTGCTTTCAGACAGGCCAAACCCCATGTATATCCTGGCTTGCCCATTCCCTCCTGCAGCCAGGATATGAGCGGGGGGTGGGGGTGGGAGGGGCAGGTATGAAAGTGGCTTCACTTAGAAGCTTTCAGAACTTGCCTCTTCAAAGCCCCGTGTCTCCAGCTACCGCCGCTGCTGAGAATGGCAGTACATCACTTCTGGTAGCGCGGTGGTCGTGTAAACACCCCCCCCGCACGACTTTTCCCTGAAGGCGCAGCTTCAGAGGCGCTCCTTTTGCGCCTCATGTAAAAGTGGGCTTCGTTTCTGTTAATGCAGCCCAAAAGTGCATTAGCCTTTTTAGCAGCTGCATCATACTGCTGACCCAAGTTCAGCTTGTTCAACTACAACTCCTAGATCTATTTCACATGTACTGCTGCCAAACCAGGTATCACCCATCCTAGACTTGTGCATTTGATTTTTCTTACCTAAATGCAGAACTTTACATTTATCTCTGTTTAATTTCATTTTGTTAGTTTTGGCCCAGGTTTCCAACCTGTCAAGATCAATTTGAATCTTTTCTGTCTTCTTCTAAGGTGTTAGCGATCCCTCTTAGTTTTGTGTCATCTGCAAATTTGATACACATCTCCTCTATTCCTTCATCCAAGTCAATAATAAAGATATTGAACACTACAGGGCCCAGAACCAAGTCCTGAAGCACCCCATTCGATATCCCACCAGGGGAGCCATTTATGAGCATTCCTTGGGTATGGTGGTTCAACCAGCTGTAAATCCACCTAATGGTAGTATCATCTAACCCATATTTAACCAGCTTGTCAAAAAGGGTATCATGGGGGACTCTGTCAAATGCTTTGCTGAAATTAAGATCTACTACATCCACGACATTCCCATGATCTACTAAACTAGCAGCTCAATCCAAATATAAATAAGATTAGTCTGGCATGACTTGTTCTTGACAATCCATGCTGGCTCCAGTAATCACAGCATAGTTTTCTAAATGTTTGCAGATTGACTGCTTTATAATCTGCTCTAGAATACTTCCACGTATTTGTCAGGCTGACCAGTCTGTAGTTTCCCAGATCCTCCTTCCCCCACTTTTTGAAGATAGGGACAACATTTGCCCAGCTCCAACCTTCCGGCATCTCACCCATTCTATAAGAGTTCTCAAAGATTATAGAAAGAGGTTCTGAGATTACATCTGAAAGTTCCTTCAGTACCCAATTCATCTGGCCTTGAGAACTTGAACTCATTTAAAGTAGCTAGGTGTTCCCTTACCATATCTTTACCTATCCTGAGCTGCAATTCCTTCCCTTCAGCATTAGTGCTACTCTTGCCAGGTTGGACATAATTTCCCTTGTGGGAGAAGACGGAGGCAAAATAGGAGTTGAGCAATTATGTCTTCTGTCATCCTAACATTGCACCATCTTCACCAAGCAGTGGACTTACTGCTTCCTTGTTCTTTCTCTTGTTTTGGACATAGCTGAAACCCCTTAATGTTGTTCTTAGTCTCTCTCGTAAGCCTCAGTTCATTCTGAGCTTTAGCGTTCCTAACACAGTCCCTACAGGTCTGGGCTACTCGTCTGTACTCACCTTCATGATTGTCCCTCCTTCCATTTCTTATACATGTCCTTTTTAATTCTCAGCTCATTAGAAAGCTCCTTGTGCAGCCACACTGGTTTTGTTCGATATCTCACATTTTTATTTCTCATTGGAATTGTTTGTGATTGTGCTTTCAGTATCTCATTTTTCAGAAACTTCCACCCATCTTGGACTCCTTTCTCTTTTAGATTCTCTAGCCCTGGGATCTAGCTTTTCTCTGAGCTTATTAAAATCAGCTTTCCTAAAGTTCAGGTTATACCTCCGACTATGCTCGGCTTTCCCTTTCCTTGATATCATGAATTCCAAGATGACGTGATCACTTCCACCAAGGTTCCCACTACTTTCACCTCACCAACCAGTTCTTCCCTGTTCATAAGGATCAAGTCCAAGATAGCCAACCTCCTTGTTCCTTCTTCCAAGTTGTCAGCACGGCAAGTCAATAATTTATTGGATATTCCATTCTTAGCAGACTTTGATTTCCAACAGATATCAGGGTTTGATATCCAACAGATATCAGGGCCACATCTGGCAAATCAGGTTCAGATATCTAATTGGCGAGATGTGTCTGCAGAGGAAGTAGAGCCCCTGATCTTGGCTCTGCAAAATAATAAAGCTTCAGGTGAAGATCTTTAACCAGAAGAAGTATATAGAGTTGACCCTTTATGGTGGGCTCCTATTCTGGCCAAACTTTTTACAATAGTGAATATGTCCTGCCAGATTCCATTTGGCTGGAAAGTTAAAATTTTGATCCCCCTTTTAAAGAAGGGCGATAGGGGGAACCTGGGTTCCTATAAGCCAAGTAGCCTATTTATTCTAGATTTCTACTCCTTAAATTGGAAGACTGGGTGCAAGAAAATAATCTCCATGCTGAGGAAAAATGTGGCTTTAGGGAGAGTAGGTCTACTATGGATAATTGTTTTATATTAATGTATTTGATTTATAAATATATCTTTCTTTAAAAAAACAACGCCAAATTATATGCAGCATTTATTGATTTATGAATGGCCTTTGACTCCAACAATAGAGGAAAACTGTGCACCAAATAAAAAATAAATGAAATACAGATTGATTTTAGGGGTGAAAAGAGATTTCAACCCCTGCAAGAATCTCGTTAAGAAGCCCATTCTCGGCAAGATTCTCCGGGTTGAGAATCTCGTGAGAATTAGCATTCTCATTGCCATTCTCAGCGAGATTCTTGAGTGCTGCAAAAACGCTCCCCCACCCCCCAAAAATTCTGTGCATGTGAAAAATGGCCACTGGGGGTGTGCATGTGCAGAATGGCTGTGGAGGCCATTTTGTGCCTGCACAGAACATTTTGGGGGTTTCAAGAATATTTCTTGAAATATTTGCAATATTGTCAATAAACCTCAAAAACCACTCTACACAGGCACAAAATGGCCACTGGGGGAGGCACGTATGCGCAAATGGCCGTGGCAGCCATTTTGCATGGACATTTGAGGGATTTTCTGATCTCATAAGATCTCGCTGGGGTTGCGAGAATCTCACAAGATTCTTGAGAGAATGTACCGTATTTTCACTTCAGCTATAATTGATTTAAGGCTTCTTGATATTTAGGAAGCCCTGAAAAGCAACAATACAGCTAAGGTTAGAGTGAATGTACAAGGCAAGTGCACGAATTCTTCAGTTACCCAAGGAGTTAGGCAAGGGTGTACTTTGGCCCCACTTCTTTTTAGTTTATATATCAATGGAGTCATGGACCTTCTAAAAACTGATACCTTCTTCCCACCATTAATAAGGTGCAAACCCGTTGGTCTGCCATACACCAATGATATGATAATTCTCTCCCAGACACTGCTGGGTTTACGTAGACAGTTAAATCACTTTGATCTCGACTGTAAATCTGAAGAGTTGACTATTAACTATGGAGGGGGGAAAAACAAGGTTATGGTATTTAGAAAAGGACCTTCCTTGCTATCTTGGGATATTAATGGCTCCCCTCTGGAACAGGTTCCCACTTTCATATATTTGGGGGTGAAGGTTCATTGTTCAGGTTCCTGGAATTATTAGATTGAAGATTGGTAACTGACAGCTGCTAAATCTACCCAAGGCAGATTCACCTGCATATTTGGCTACCCAGGCAACATACCAGCTGTTAAAATTTGTAACGCTAAGGTTATTTATCAATTAACTAATGGTTCAGAGACCTGATACAGAGGGAGCGTTAACAGTTTGGAGGTTTTTCCAAAACCATTTTTAAGGTCACTGTTGTTTCACCCTAGATCCACCTAGTTCTTACAGGCCAAGGTTGGACAAACAGCCTGCATATATATGCTCAAAGATTGGTCCAAACGTAATGATATGGCCTTCTGTGTCTTTGTTTATCTGAACTTGAAGACACTTTGGCTATGCAACTGGCTGGGCACAAACTGTTAAAAATATTTTACTGCATTTGCGTTTGTTCCCCCTGACTTATTAGCTAAACCTATTAACATCCACAATAGTATTATAAAGCAGAGAGTTCTTGAGATTGCTTGTCAGGAAGATCTAGAGGAAATCCATCCGTTCAGGTTTTCTCCCTGGCTTTCTAGAGTTAAAACTACCCATCTTGTTTAACCTTATCTGGATGAACTTGTGCATCCAGTCTTCGTAAGGCATTTGTTCAATTGCAGTTCTAAATGATGGAACTGGCTATTCCTAAGGGGCACTATGAGAAAATACCTTTTTATTTAAGGCTTTGCCCCTGTGGATCAGTGAGATTGAAGATCTTCTGCATTATGACATTCTGACGAAGTTGTAAAATCTGGCTGTTCGCCCAGGTCTTTGGGGAGGGTGGGTTAGAGGGTTTTATCTCCCCTACCCTATTTATTGTTTTAGTGAGTTCCCAGGCCCTGTTTTAATACTCGAATTGTATTATGTTATGTTTTAATTGTTTTTAGATATATTTGATATGTAATTGTTTTTATTGTTGTAAGCTGTCCCGAGCTGTTCTTAGGAGGGGCGGGGTAAAAATTTAATAAATAAATAAATATTATCTCCTGGATTGCCGTTTTTATCAACAGATAAAAGATCAATGGATTACCCCAATTGTAAGGCCCTTTTTGCACACGCACCCCCGCTCACCCATGTATGAGGGAGGGTGGGTGCTGGGGTGCATGTTCGTGGGATTGCCATGGTGAGTGGGTGAGGGTGCGTGTGTACTCCCGCACTCTACCCACCACTACCCATCCCCCACGCATGGAGCAATGGGTGCTAATAACGGATGCTCCTTGCATGGAGATTGGTGGAAGTGGGTGGGCATCTGTGGGCCGGGCCGGTCATGCACCGTTCACCCGCCGCCACCTCCACCCATCCCCCATGGACTGTGGAGGCACCGCAGTCTGTGTGAAAACAGCCTAAGAGAAAGGGATTATCTAATAATATTCCAGAAACTAGCTATTTAATTAGACTCTCATATCCGCAGTTGTCAGAGTTGTGGCTGTTTTTGCTTATTTAGCCCAGAGTATTTAGCCCATGTTATCTAATGCAGGGAGCTGATTTAGAAAAAGAATGGTAGTGCTGATACTAACAGTCATATGATGCATTTTATACATTGTTATAATCTTGCTTTCAATTTTATTACTTTGTTATACTCCTGTCTTGTGTTTTATATGTTGGTTTATATCTTTTTTTTATGTTTTTGGTTCCTCTGTTATAAGGCAAAAGCCAAAACAGATGTAAATGAATTCATTCCTAATGCTGTCCCATGTCATTTGGGTACTCACTTTGGATATTTTGGTTCCTGGTTGCTTGGTTCATTTTGTTTATTCAGATTATTCGGTTATTCATTTTGGTTTATTGCACATGCATAGTACAAAATGGTGCCGAAACAAAGTAACTGAAAACCAAACCGAATAACTGAACCAAATAAACAGAACAAACCAATCAAACTGAATCAACATGATGCAGAATCTGTTTCAGATGCAAATAGTATATGTGAATAATATTAATTAGTTCACTAATAATTATATTAGAATGCTCACTAGGTATGATTACATCAGTATACCATTTTACTAATCTAAAACTTCACAAAGGGGCCTGATGACATACACGTAGGCAAGGCATAGTCTGACTTAAATAATGGTGACAATGCTAAAGTGAAATTTAAAATATGTCCCCTCTCCTTCTTCCAGCTGCAGCCCCAACTGCTGCATTTTGTGTGCCCCTACTACCAAAGGTGGAGAGGAGAAGATGGAGTTGATATAGGGGAGTGGTAGGGAAAGTGGGGTTGGGACGTAGGTTGTGTATGTGGGAGCTGAGGGGTGACTTGTGATGTTTGCAAGAGCTGTATGGGTGTGTGGAAGTTGAGGGATGACTTTGATGTGTCAATGATCTGGCGGTTTGGGGAAGCGAGGGGGTGCTCCTGGTCAACACCACACCTTGGGACTCCAGGTGCAGCAATTGATCCAAAAGCACCCCAATGCTGCAAACCCAAGTAACTAAAGAAGGCTGGACTCCAGTAATAACAGGGTTCCCTATATCTTCCATGTCCCAACACCAGCCAACCACCATCATATTGGTCTTGTCTGTATTCAGTTTCAATCGGCTTGCCCGCATCCAGTCTCCAACAGCAGTCAGACACTGGGTAAGCACCAAGTCTGCAGGACCTGGGTCAGATGAAAAAGAGAGAGAGAGTTGGGTGTCATCAGGATATTAATGGCACTTCACTCCAAATCTCCATATGAACTTGCTCAGGGGTCTCAGATACACATTGAACAGGAGCAGGGACAAGAAGGAAACCTGCAGGACCCCAGAAGGAAACTCCTGATAACTCCTGCCAGGTTCCGCAGCTGTGTCAACAATACCCCATGATCAACTGTAACAAAGGCAACTGAAAAAACTAACAAAATCAACAGGGTACAGTTGCCCATGTCAATTTCCAAGCAGAGATCATCAAGCAAGGTCACAAGCAGAATCTCAGTGCCATGCCCAGGATAAAATCCTGACTAACATAGATGCAGGAATCCAATAGCACTGAGATGCACCTGAAGCTGTGAGGCAACCACCCATTCAATAACCTTCCCTAAAAAGGAAAGATTAGAGATGGGGTTATAGCTGGCAGGGGAGTCAACTGAGCAGGGGTTGGACAACCACTGTTTTGAGGCCATCCGGTATCCTGCCTTCCCAAAGGGAGGCACCGACAGCCTCAGTCAGCAATGGCCCCAAAGTCTCCCAGCTACTTTCACCAGCCAGAACGGCCATGGATCTAATTCACAAATGGTCATCTGCACCACTCCAAGCACTCCGCATCGATGAGCAAGACTAACTGAAGCTGATCCAAGCAAACTGGACAGGACCGAGTTTTCCTAACCCCAAACTCTGACTGTGCACCCAATTTAGCAGTTCCCAAGCTGTGCCAAATACGAACAACTTTATCTGCAAAGTGGTGACAAAAATACCACATGCACACCTGACGCCTGGCGCTTTTAAAATGACATGAGTTTGGCCGCATTCACACCTGACGTCTGACACTGTTAAAATCACACGCAGGCAAAGATGTGGCAGCGGGAAGGAGCCCAATGCCGGAAGTAGCGCCGGTGTGAACGGGGTTCTGCCACGTTGAACGGGATTCTGCCGCAGCTTTGCTTGCACATGACAGGGCTGGATTTTGCACCCTGTCATGTGTGAGGCTAGCTGCGACAGATCCCCGTTCGCTACGGTCAGCATCGGGTTCCTCCCTGCTGCCGAGTCTTTGCCTGCATGTCATTTTAACAGCACCAGGCATCAGGTGTGAATGTGACCAAACTCCTCACAGTGAGCAACTAATGACTCTAATTCCAGGTGGAGACAACCAGGATTTAACAGGTTATTCACCACATGGGAGAATTCCGCTGGATGACACTTTGCAGATACTATGACAGCAGTGGAGAATGCTTTCTTTACCACTGCCACCAACACGGCATTGTCCTTCAAAAAAAATTTATGCCGCAGTTGGTCGGCTTTGGCATGAGTCGAGGGCTACCTGTGTTCTAACCGCCTACCCTTCCGCTATAACAGGCTCATGTTCTCCATACCAGGGAGACTTATGCAGCTGTAGCAGAGGGGACAGATGCCTGGGTGCCACTGTGTCAATGGCCTGAGTGGCACCCAGTCGTCTGTAGCACAGATTGACCAGACCATTGACAAAGACACCATCAAAGTCAGTAGGTAAATCCCTCAGAGTTCTGGAATCCTATTGGTTCCAGTAACTCCTTTAACTTAAAGTAATTGCCTTATACTTGCCATTAGGGTTACACACATTGTATCTCTCTAAAAAACTGGGGATATTTGATGTCTGCAAACAACTGTTCGCAGTTTGGGATAATTCCCAAAGATAATCTCCTTCCTATCCCTTTGGATGGCTGCACGCAGGGTCACTTCATAGGGTGTTCTTTTGGTCTATTTGACCAAGAAAATGGAAGGATAGTCCACAGAGCTGAAAAATGTACTTACAAAACTGGGTATACTCATTAAAATTGCAGTACCCAAATTGTACCCATTTAGTGTCCAACAAATTACCCAAAGTACTGTTACCATTACCAGTTTTCTAGTTACCATTATTCTGATTTTACCAATTACCAATTTACCATTTTTCTGTCCATTTCCCTTAATTTATTGATAGTTCCTTGAAGGAAAAGACTAAAACAGTAGCATAGTAAGTCAGAATGGGTTGGTAAAATGGAAAGTCGGAAACTCAGTATTTCGGGTAGTCGAGCATCCATCTCGATGTTTGGGCATCAATCCAATACCCAGTATGCAAGCTGAGATGTCAGGTATTAACCTGTGTGCACAAAATTTGCTACTTGCTTCATCTCTAGGAATTCAACTCTTTATTTCCAGTGCTCATTTCCAGGAACTTGTGGGGCACTGGACTTCACCCTACCAGTGTACTTCCCCTCTGGGACTGCAGCTGTGGAAGAGGCAGCAGCAGCACCTTAGCTACCCCAAACACAGAACTCACCTGCTACCCATGCATTTGCTTAACTTTACTGGCCACTAATAGTCCCTTGGAAGTCAGTGGACTTTTTATGCACATGGCTTAATGTAACACTTAGAGTGTTTTCAGGATTAAGGCCTAAATGAAAGCATGTTTATACTGTCATGAGTGGAGACAGTTTGGTCTAGTGCATAGTGTGTCGGACTTGAAAATGGGAGTCTTGAGTTTAAATCCTGATCTCATTGGGTGGCCCTGAGTAAGCCAATACTTTCTCAGCCTCAGGTTTCTGTCTATAAAATGGGGTGTATGATTGTATGATGGAAATGGAGTGGTGTCCCACCGTCATATTAGCTTTAAATTCTGTCCCTGGCACTCCAATAGTTTACTTAGAAATATGGTGATGGATGGACTCAGGAGTTCCTAAGCATCTTGCTATCCATGCCTGATGCTACTGAGAAGAAGAGAACAAGGCAGAGTCTCCCAAACCAGAGCGTAAGCTTACACAGAAAGAAAATTCCAAACTATCCATTTGCCACTTCCTTTGTTGTATTAGGAAAGTGGTTTTAATTGAATATTTTGGCCTGTGAGCATTCTCTCTGTTCCATCAGAGTAACAAAACTTTTATTTCATTTAAACATTTGGTTTTCATCACTTCTACTGGCTCAAAACAAAATCTCAGAAGCTGATCAGCTTTTAGATTAGAAAAAAACACAAGGCTAATTTAGCCCCTTTGTTTGTTTGAGAAGAAGCTCGGGGTAGAGGGGAACACAGCTAACAACTTCTTTGCTGTATAAAACAGAAATAATGTCACCTGGATCCCAGAGAAAGGAAACAAGGAGACAACTTAAAGTAGTTTACAATAAGCAGCAAACCAAATATCATAGGTAAACATATCTGTGATAAAATACTTCTAGCCTATTTGTGTTAAAGAGAAAATTATCAGTCAACCTTCAAAAAGGGTAGTTATTTAGGGGGAGATCCTTTAGCAAATTGCTAGAGTTACTCCAGGTTATTAAAGGAAAAAATGTGTAGGTACCAAGAAACCTAATTAAATTTAATTATGTTTATCAGTAATTCCCTTATGACAACCCTCTTGTTTAGGACTACAAAGTAAATAGATCTGTAGTGGAAGTTCAATAATTGCAGGAGATTAATTAATAAAGAATATATTAAAATCAATTAAGAAAAGATATATGTAACAAAATTCTTTCAGTTCTCACTTCATATAGAGGCTTATTTCCATAGGGCCTGTAAAAGCAATTTATTCTGGGGAACATTTTAATATTTCCAAACGATAACTTGCAGTAACCAAGTTGAAGAAATCAAACATTCTGCGATATAATTTTAACTCTAAACAAATTTACATAAAGGATTAAGGCCCACTGTTTACAGTTTAGGATGACTTTTCAATCTTAAAGAGAGAGAGCTATGATCTTATCCCAAAATTCTTTTTTTGTTCCAGTGGAAGTTCACTTTAATCCAGTTTTCTTAATTCTCACCTTCTCCCTAAACCTCCTCGGCTTGTTATGTGATAGCAGAGGATCATTATCCACCCAAGCTGAGGTTTTTTTTCCCTTCATTAATTTCTATAAGAAGATTATGGAGTGCTTGTTTGTTGTTGTTTAAGCAACTGATTTCCCTAAGCTCTTTGTTTTTCCAACTGGTTTACACTTTAATGCCCTTGATTGAATTTCAAACAAGGGATCAACTTGACCAACCAACTCTCTTTAGAAGGGGAAAAAAAAGGAGAGAACTTTACATGAACTATTCAAAACCAGAAGGAGGCTTTAAAAAAAAAAAAAAAATGTATTCAACTATTCAGACAGTTTTCAAAGGGATGCATCCTAATTAACATATCATTCAGGACTTGTTTAGTTTCTAAAGTCAAGGTGACTTTCCTTGAAGCTCAAATTCTCTAATTACAACAACTGAAGTGAAAAAAAGCCTGTCACGTTTAATAGGTTTTTTTTATTGATTTAGTTTTACATCTTTGTTTCCTTCTAAAATGTCCTCGCAGAAGAGGTGTCAAAAATCTTTAATTTTTTTGAAAGAAGGAGGAAGGAACAAACAACATGCACAATGGGTATTTAGTGTTTAAAGTCAGAATTGCATTTTAACTGATGTAGTTGATCTTAACGAAACTAGGAACAGACACCACCATGAGATGGCTACCGAAGTTGACTACCGAATCTTTTGTGTAACAAGTGTGGTAATCACTCATGGAAGTCCCCTTAAATACTGATAAATACCACAAGAACCCTCAAGTCTGGACCTTTCAAATCTGGAACATTATTTATTCCAGACATATCTTATGTGACATACACCACTGTAATAGTGCATTATTTTTACAGCAGAACCCTCTCTTATCTGGACAACTCTCTAACGTAGACAAAAAGCATGTGCTCCAGTGATGTTTGGATAAGGCAGTTTCTATTGTTCATACCTGTGTGCATGTACCAAGGGTGGGAAGAATCTTCTAATCCCACATCCATTTAACCACAATGGGGCCAAAGAGCCATATGTGGCTCTAAAGCCATCATTTGCTCACACAGGCATATATGCAGTAGCAAATACATCATGTATAGGCTGCTTGCCCATATTACCGCACCAGGAAAACTAACGAGAAGTAAACTTCCTGTGGGGAAAGTAATGCGAGGCTTTGAATGTGGTCATATGGTTAAAAGTGTCACCTGTTTTCAATCATGAAAGGCAGGGTAGGATTTTGCGCCCTGCCTTTGTGATTGAAAACAATGGGAGATGTGTTAAATTACGCTTTTAACCATGCACCCATGTTCAAAGCCTCACGTTACTTTCCCCACCGGAAGTTTACATCTTGTTAGTTTCCCCATCTGTAAACCAGTGATTTAAACCATCTGTCCCAATATATATGTTGTTTGACCAAATTCATCTCTGGTCTAGCACTATTACATTTATTTATTTTTACCTTGTCTGTACATATGTGGGGCAAAATCCTGGCTCCATTGAAGTCAATGAAAAAACTTCTTCTGGATGTAAAAAAAAAAAAAAGCAGTATTTGCCAATGTACCTAATTACACCATCATAATTCATGTTGGATGATACCTTACTTCGCCAAGAATCCAGATGCAACCAATGGGACAGATCATGCAAAAAGGTGCTACTTTACATTGCACACTATCTCTATATAGTGGAATCCACTTAAGTAGAACTGACATAATATGAATTTCTGCATCAATTAAATTAATTTGTTTTTCCCAGTCGCAGTTCTGGGATGTATTGCTTCTTGATCTGGATAAGTAGAATTCTGAACCCTGACAACTAGAATTTTTAAGGTTCATAGGGTATACCCACCCAGCTAGAAATATCAGACGCTTTGTCCAGGTGAGTCTTTATGTAGGGCAGGCTGGAGATGGGCAGTACAAAACATCAGTTCTCTTGGTCGCCATGTCTCTGGACATGCAGACTCACACTGACAACCAGGCAGAGACACACGTTTGTGTAATCCTTTCAGATCCAACTGTGGGAGTCTCAAGCAAGTTGTAAGGTGAGTGAGCAACAATTTCCCCTATCTCCAGTCTAGACAAAACTCTGTCAGAACCCAGGATCTCTCTCACACACACATCTCTGCCCACTGGCACTGTCCCCCTTAAACGATCAGGGAGCTGTGGGACAGTGAGAGCGCTAGTCCAGACCACCAGCAGCCTGCAGTCGCTTGCTGTCACACATCCCACCTCCCCAAAGCCCAGGCACACATCCCTCAGTGTGGAGGTGGTTGCTGGGGCTGCCAGCCAGACAAAGGCAAGAGCAAGCCAGCAGCTTCTGAGCTGCTCTTCTGCAGTTTCTGCCTTACGTTATACTTTCTTGCTCCACAGAGTGCAGTGCAGGCAGCTCAATCACTCAGCTGCTTCTCCAGGGCCCAGTGTGACAGACTAATAGACTGTAATATGGGGTGCATTGCCCTGCGCCTGCTCAGCTCTTCCTGTCGAGGGGAGGGAGATTTCCCTCCTCCAGACAGAAAGAGGGGCTGAGGAGCATGCACAAAATTTAAATTTTACATGCAGTGCAAGTCCAACAGGCTGAGGCAAGCCCCCAGAACTCCACCTGGCCTTGATCTTCTTGCCGCCATCACTTTGGTGGCCAAGTGAAGCTGACTGCCGGCTGCCACTTCAGTTTGCCTTACTGGCTGGCCACTGAGCAAATGGGGTACTCCTTAACTCTGTTTGGGACTTGGTCTGAAGGAACTGTGAGTCTTCTGGGCCGGGACCTGTGTGCTGGTGCCATTGCCTTAGGCTGCTTTTAGACAAGCGGGGCGCGATCCTCTCACGTGACTTTTAAAAATACTGCAGGCAGTGATTAGATGAGAGATTTTGCATGTACTTTTAAAACTGCTAACTAATTACCAGGCAATGAGCCCCCCTCCCCCTAGAAAATCATTGCTCCACTGCCTCTGACTCTGCCCTGTTTTCTGCTCTGACTCTCTGCTTCTGGGGGTGGGAAGGGAACTAGAGATGGAGAAACCTGGTGTTAACTTAATCTGAACACTGGTTTTCTCCATCTCCAGGTCCATTTCCTTAAGGTGGTCTTGAGTAGAATTTCTCATAAGTCAAACTTTTTTATGCTGATGGAGAAACTTGACTTAAGCAAATTCGAACTAAGATATGATTCTATAGTGCCTTGAACCTTGTGTACAACTCTGCTAAGTCAGAGTATTATTATTATTTATTATTATTATAAGCAATATAGTGCAAGCAATGTACCTGATGCTTTACAAAGAATAAGACAGACATGGTCCCTGCCTGAGAGCTTACAATCTAAAGACAGGGGGAGGGGAGACAGGGAAGGGGGAACAGAGTGAGAGACAAGGGATGCAACATTCATGAGGATGCAAGAGCTCGGGTACATGTTCTTGGCTTGGTTGCAGTAAGTTGGGAGTTTACAGAACAGGTAAGGGATAATCCTGGGTGGGAAATTTGTACCACAATTATCTTGTACTATTTATACCCACTTTGCAAAAAAGCAAATAAAATAGCTGCACAAAATGCAAGACAGCAGAGACTGAGTCCCTCTCTGTCTATATTTATAAACACCAGTATATAGATTTATTCCTCAGTTGCACACATGCTTTCCTACTGAAGTCAATAAAGTTGCGAATGTCAGCAAAATTTGGTTCACTGGATTTCCCCTGGCCTTTCAATAATGTTCCAAAATGATTTCTCTATGTCAAAAAACATATTAAAATTTAGAGCTTGAATCACCTCAACCAGAAATATTACAGTGCATCTAAAATTATATGGAGCAGAAAAAGTGTGGCCGAGAAACATTTTTTAAAAATCAGAATTTGTGCCATCTGGATGGAAATGATGGTTGCCAAGGATGTGCCATTGAATAAGTGTATCTATCCAATTATAAGCATCATGTGACCAGTCAGGTGGTCTTTCACTTTTGTTAGTTTTCCTCAAGAACCCCTGTCCCCCTCAACAATTTCATTGTTAGGTTAACTGAACTGATACAAGGATGCCCCTGGAGCTTGCTTTATTGGCACTTACAAAGATGAAATCCTGTGGCTAAACTGCATAGGAATTAGCCACTTTCACACATCATTGTAACAGCCAGTAACAAGCGTCAAACCCAATCAATGCAGTTTAATTGAAAAGATTACTCATAGTGAAATTGCAGGGGTTCGACTTTAAAACCTGCCAATTGCTACATGAAGTTATCCAGGTATTACTTACAGTGCATAGAAAAAGTATCAATAGTAGTGTAGCAAGCACCTTTATTTATCTAATGCAGATAAGTCTTTAAAGGGGAAATGTGGTACAGGTACATATAACATGGTACAGCAAGGTTCCAGCACGTGTGCATTCACATGCGCAGTTGTGTGCACGCACACACAAACACACATGCGCACGTGTGCGCACACACGAACACATACACAGGAAAATAAATACGCATGCAATGAAGCTTTGAACCGATCCCGCGGAAACACCAGTTAATTGAAAAGAAAAATATATTTTCAAACAAACACACAGAAATCCCAAGACATAACACAGAACAAAATAATTAATACTATTATTTAAAATAATTTTATAAAACAATATCTAAGCACTCATAATATACTAAATGAAAAGACAAGCCCGATTTAATGTACAACCCAAACATGGATCAGAGTTGTGATTCTCCTTTGTATGTGACCTCATGTAATTGCTACTTTACATTCAGCTGTGGTAAGCCACAATGAGACAGCTAAATACCTTCAAAAAATTTTAGAATGTGACCTTATCCAACATAATTGCTATGATGCCATTATTAATAAGGGAAGCCTGGACCTTTTAACCTTAGTGAGGCAATATTACCAGATTTAATTGTGTCCTGCTTTGACTCTTATTAGTTAAAGACTAACAATGCAGATTCTTAAGTTTTCTTTTTAAAGTACAATTTTACTAACTTTTCTTCTGCCCCTTAATTAATGGTTCATGATAGAACAATAACCTAAAACACATACTGGATAATCATTTTAGCTAAAACCAAAGGCACACAGTCTTTTGAAAAATGGTGATGGAATTAAGTTATTGATTTGACATTTCTCCAGCCATAAGTATCTCCTGTTCCTAGTGTTATAATAATCTAATTTTAAAATATTTTATTCTCCTTTGAGATCACTGGAATGTAAACTAGTGTGTATCCTGCAACCTTTGAAATGCCATCATAATGTAATCAGGAGGTGAGTGAGATCGTGTCTGATTTTATGAGGATGCAAGATAAATCGTTACCTCACTCTTATGAGTTTGGGGAAAAAGAAGATTCCCTGTGAACTAGAGTTCTGAGATAAATGAATAGATAAAAGAATGTTCATGGTTTACTTTCATTAGAAGCCAGTATGTGTTAAAATGTATATCAATTAGAAATTTACAATGGGTAGATACAGTGAATGTAAATTGGAGAAGAATCCTTCCCTTAATTTAGGCAACAGAAGACACCTGTAAAATTAATTTGATGATGTATAATCTGTTATTAAAGGAGAGTTGTCACTTAAAGTAACATCCACATTTTAATATATCTTTTCCCAATCTCATCTCCTACTGTCAGCGCCATCAATTTCAGCTGCACTCCTTTTCCCTATCTCTTTCAACATCAAAATGCGGTCCTTCCAGTATCATTATTATCAACCTGAGCAAACTAAATGTGAAAAGGTGCCACTAATAGGACAGCTTTTGACATCACATCTTGAACTAGAATAAGCAAAAAGGCAAGTCAAATCTTCAGGGTCAAGCTTTGAAGTCAATTTTCTGACCCGGGAAATCATGTTCTGTGACAGTGATGACAAACGCTGAGCACATGCCTTGTATAAATATGTCTCTGAATGTTGCATTACAAACATGCCCAGTCTCTGGCTTACCACTGCCCGAACCTGAAAAGAAAATGTGAAGTTTGCTCTTAAAATAGCCATTGTTTGGGCAGATCACTTTTTAAATGGGCTTTGTTTGTAAACAGAGGGAGAAAGAGAGGTTTCTTTTTTCTCCTTAAATCATGACCCGGAGCATCCATACATTTAATTTTAAATTGGCCGTAACTGTATAAAGAGATTGAGATAACTACTTAACGAATAGGGCACCAAGATTTTCTTTTTTGTCTCTATGGAGGCTTTTTAGGCACAGGGCTGAAAAGTCATTGTTTATTGATTTCAAAATCTAACAGACTAATTATATATTTGTAGATGACTTGACAGATTTGCAAAACTGCTATATGATTTTATAATAGAACATGCTCACATTAATCTCCATCTATGGAGATAGCTAGAGGGGGGCTGACCTTTATCTCATATTTAAAACACAGGCAATAACTGAAATTCATTTTCAATTTATTTTCCAATCATAAAAAAGGAAGTGGGAAAAGATTACTTTATTGAATCTTTTTAGCTGGTAAAAGGTTGGAGACGCACAGTCTTGATGCCTTCCAAGGAGCTACAGGGATGGTCTATAGGGAGCAGCCTTAATCGAATAAACTAATCTTTGCTGTGGAGATTAACTAGATGGGCTGCAGCAGCGGAGTAACAGCAGAATGCAAAGTATCAGCAGCACCATCAGCTGCTTTCAAGGTGCTGTAGGCAGTGGGATAGCCTCCCTATTGGGTCCACACTACTGATCCTGCAAATTTGGTAAACTTCATGGAAATTTAATAATGTGGCTGCATTGTGTTTGCCTGCTGAGCAAACAGTCTGGTGCTGAGAGGCCCATATGTGATGACTTACAAGGATTTTTTTTTTTTTTTTTTAGAAGCTACAGTTGCTGCTGGTGCTCAAAGCCTTGGGGCCTTTGCAGCTGAAGCAAGTGTATGCTGCATACATCCTAGAGGTAAATAGTATCTGGAGGTAAGGATTTGGTTCAAAGCAGCTCCTGACAGTCAGTAAACCGCCTTACTTTGTAAGCACATCTTTTCAAACATTGTTTGATTCCCTATGCTAACACGCCACAGAGTACTGTAGCAGGATGGCTTAGAATCAATTGCACTACATCTTGCCCAAGTAAAAAAATATGTATGCACTTCCATGAGAGTTTGAATGCCTGTTCCTTATTCTGCTTCCCAACTACCCTCTACGCATTCTATAGATTTAGGAGCTAAAGGCGTGTATTGCACTCATGTGCTGAAAAAATATATATACATTTTTATATATATGCAACCCACAACCTCTCTGCCCTGCACCAGACTGCACCATCTATTACTGCTAAGTAAAAGCAAATAAAAGCATGGAAAAAATCAGGCTTTCAAATATGCAGAGTGAAAATAGTCAATTCCAGAAGGCAGTAGCAACTTTGGATGAAACAACTTGAAAGAAACCGTGAGTGGGGTGGAGCAGGAGCAGCTGTCCATGTAAAGGCACCCACAGTTAACTGTTGCGGTATTAACTGGTTACTTAATTTGTCAGTTAGCCATAACAATGGGTTTATGGCTGAATAACTGCCAAACTATCTGGAATGGTAGATATTAACCACTGATAAATGCTCTATTCGGTTCAGCCTTATTTGCTGCTGGGAGGTGGGTTACATCAGAAAGGGATATGGTGGTCCCTTCGCCCTACCCCTGCTGATGTGGCCTCTCTTCTCCAAGTGAAAGTCTGAAGGGAGGTAGTAACCCTACCTAAAGCTGGCTGAGGCTAGGCTGCGTTCCCACCTGCGGCTGCAGTGGTGGCAGCGGGAGGGGCGAGGGAAGACGCAGCAGCCGGCCGACGGGAAAAGAGCCGGTGCGAACGGAGATCTGCCGTGGTTTCTCTTGCGCATGTCAGGGTGCAAAATCCTGCCCTGGCATGCATAGAGAAGCTCCCCAGGGAATGAAGCCATAGTTCTAATGTGTTGGGGGAGGGCTAAACTCTTTAAGAGAGTCAAGTTGCTCCCTGAATGTGAGGACTCAGAGGGAGGAAAGGGAATAGGAAGTGATATCCATTGGGGAAGAAGAGGGAGCTAGAGTGCAAGAGCTCAGAAGAGAAAGGATAGAAGACTGCTCAGAGAGGAGACCTATAGAGAAAAGGCCTGGACTGTGAAAACGTGGTCTTTTGATAACATGACTGCACCCACCCCCACGTGGGTTATCTTAAGGTCACACCCAGAGAGTCTGTGAATCCAGTTCTCTTGTGGTCTTAACCCCAAGATGAGCATTGTCGGGGGGAAAAAGATATACTGTGCACCACAGTGAAAGTAAATGACAATGAAAAAGAATGAAAGATGGAAGAAGAGATGTTTATACCAGTCACTGTTCAGGCAGGGCTGGCATCCAGGTACATGCAGACATTACAACTGCACAGGGCCTATTTTGTGGTAAAGGTCCCTGGAGGGCCTCCCAATATCTGGGGTCCCTGAATACACTTGAAATGACAACGTGAATGTGAGAAGCACTGGCATAAAATATGGACTCATGGAGCCTCAAACATGGGAAGCCCCAGCTTGTGGAGAATCCACTATGATTCAGGAGCCCTCCTCCCCCCCCGCTCCAACACAAAGTCCATGAGTCAACTAGAACCAATAACATAGGAGTAACATAAAGGCCTGTGGGGCCTGTAGTGTAGGGAGCTATGTCTCATGAATGGGATGTTGTGCTTTAATTGAACATCAAACATTAATTACAGCAACATTTTCCTTTTTATAACATTTCTGTTAGGATAAGGCCCACATGTCGTTTTTGCACAGGGGCCCAAATTCTCTGGCTCTAACACAGATGTTGAGTGCAGAGATAACAAGGAGACAGAGGTAGTTGGGAAAAGGCTCGGTCACACACAGTAGAACTAAAACAGGTATACCTACTGAATTTGTGGTACCCAACCTGTTTCAGAAGGATCGGACATTAAATGGTACCCACTGAGTGCCCAGCAAGTTACCTGAATTATTGAAATACCATTACTGAATATCTAGTTTGCTATTACTGATTTTTTTGTGTCACCTATCAAGACAGGAAAATGGTTAGCTACATTCAGAAAAACAGTTAAACAGTAAGATGGAATTAGTCCACAGAACTGAAAATTGACAATTTGGTAACAGTAATACTCGGTATTTCAGCTAATCGAGTACCTGTTTCAGGTATTTTGGGTATTATCTGCAGGTACAAAATGAGCTACATGTTTTGCTCTAACACACAGGTCTCTATCCTCCCAGCTCCTGCCTGCCTACAACAAAACATGACACAGCTGGCTCTTGCTGTATCCAGTTAGCAGTTCCAAATCCAGAGAAGTTGGAGCCCTGTGTATGATGGTGTGGGCCCCCTCCATAGGAATAACTAACAAACACACACTGACTTGCCCATTTGAAAAGGAGAAATGTTTCTATAACTTTTTGATTTTCAGTGAAACAAACATCCCTTCATGGGCCAGGACTCCCTGAATTACAGGCTATGTCAGTCCAAATGTTGTTCATATGTTGTTGTTTCTGGTTTAGCCTTAGATCTCCCCCTCCCCCCCATCCCCCAATGTTGGAAGTACTGCTCTTAATCATGCAGGCCTTCCGCATGCTAAAACTCCCCGTGTTTGAGGCTATGTGGGCCCGTATTTTATACCAGTGCTTGTCATGTGGATCTTGTCTTTTCAAGGTTTTACCTGAATCCCATTATTGGGTGGGAGGGAGGGGCCTTCAGGGTCCCCCAGCACACAGGGTTGCACAGTCTGCACTTTCCTGATCTGGTGTATCAGTTAGGAAGAGCGAGGCATCCAAATGGATTACTCCAGCAGTTCTTGTGGTCTGAAGTCAGGATAGAGGCTCTCCCATTCTCTTTCAACACCCGCTCTGCTGTATCCTTCTGACATAAGAAGTCCCCACTACATCCACTTCTCCACTGCTACTCCACTGAGGCCTCTTCTGCATCTTTCTCTTGTATGCTCACGGCTAGACTGGCCTAGACTCAGCTGCTGTGAAGATTCTCTGGATGTGGGGAAAAAAACAAGTATCTCTCTCCACAAAAACCAAGTATCCCCAGAATTACATCCAATTCTTTACTGGGTCACTGTGGATAAGGGGAACATCAGCTAGGGATCTGTCCAATGGAGTGGCAGTCCCAACCCTTGAAGCTCTAGTTTTTGCTCACACTATCCACAGTGATCCGTCCAGTTTATGGTGGAGTCTGTGATTGTGATGGTCAGTCTAATATTCTGTCTCCACATAGGTTTATAATTATAATTATCCAACTAATGCTGATGTGCTCTTCATCCACTAAGTACTTAATCGGAGAAATAACAGGTGTAAGTGTCTGAACTATGTACACATCTGGATCCACATGGTGTCACTCTGCTTCTGTTACCACTTTATTGGCTGTCAGTGCAGGAGCAAGCAGTTATTCTTGTTTTCTCCTGATTGCCTAGTATTCCTCAAGCGAGAAAGCCTGGTCTAATCTGGAAGATTAGCAGGCTATGAGTCACATGTGCTCACCCGTATTGTAGTCTTCCCTGGACCTACAGCTTGCCTGGCAGGGAATTCTGAATCCCACACATCTCCTGCCAGGTCTAGTAAAGTGGAATCCCCATGGAAGCCAGGATCTGGGGTTTTGTCATGGTGACAAGTATTATGTTTCTCATCTGGTGAAATTCCACAGGGCTCATTAGCTGGGCTGAACCAAAGGGATGCAATTTTCCTTCTGAGGACCAAAAATAGATCAAGTTAATTTATCTTTATTCAATACAAAAGTCATACTTGTTCCTGCAGAACATGACACATCCTTCCAAGAGACAGATTCCAATCTTTCCCCCAAGCACACTAGTAACATAACAGTATCCTCTAGCTGAGAGAACACCACAACCCAGTGAATATTGTTCTTCGGTCAACAATGATTAAAGCTTATCCTTCGCACCACAACAGAAATGTATTCAAGACACATGATCCCTGCTGCCATCCATTTGAAGAAAGGTCATGCATAACTCTAACTATAAAGACTGTCAGGAGGGCATGTCCTAGAAAGGTAGTGCTCTTATAAAAACTTTCAGTAAAATGGGGAAACAAGCTGAGTTTTATAAAGATGTGGTTTGTAAAGAACCATGGAGCAAACTCATGTGCTTTAAACTTCATGTCTGTAGGGACTGTATGAGACGTTGGTGTGGGAACAAGGAGAATCAAGTTTATTTTATTTATTTTTATTTCAATTCTGCCCTTCCCCAAAGGCTCAGGGTGGCTTAACAACTTCATAAAAACAAGCATATAAAAGATAAAACACAAAAGATACCCCCCACACACATACATCCCCCCCCCCAATTCATAAACTTGCCTCTTAAATGTCTGGCCAAAGAAGTCATACACTGCTTCTGGAAGATGTTCAGACTAAGGCTTTGCCAACTCTTCAAGCGATGGGAGTTTCAGAGCTGTGGAGTTGTCACCATGAATGCCTCCCTGCATGTCGGGGTTGAATGGACCTGGGCCAATGATGAACCTTGCAAGACAGCACTCTCTGCTGATCTTAGGGGCTGCGATTGGACATAAGTTCTGTTCCTGACTTTGATGTATGAGTCTTGGCAAATCAATTCCCTCTTGGCCATAGGTGACTTGGGGCGGGGGCAGAGGGGCTTTTGGAAGCCCTATAGAACCCCTGCGCAGTCTCCTGTGCTCCCTCCACACTATCAACAGTTAGCAGTCACCTGTGTTCTGGGCCTCTGTCTCCATATAACTTTTGTCTGTTTTGTCTAGTTAGACCAGGGTGTGTAGAACAGCCGGCCTGGGGTTCATTTCTGGAAATCAGTGCACCCAACCCACTCCGTTTTCCCTTAACTTACATTGTCTGCAGTTTTCTGACCATTTCCTGATGACCCACAAGCAGAAATCAAGGATGGGGGAAGCCTCCAGGTGTTGGGGAATGCTCTGGGCCAGGCCTGTACCTGCATTGAGCACTCCCTGCATGGCCTTGCCCCACTCCAGGATGCACCAGGTTAGGATCCTGAAACCACAGAGCAGTCACAGCGTGACTGTCCCCTCCCACTTACAGAGTGCTCAGTAGAGAAAAGAGCCTCAGCATGAACCAGTGCCAGAGTCTGAATGAGCTCTGGTGGCTGCAAGAAGTAGCCACCTGCGGTTCCCTCAGTGCCCAGCCCACCACTTCTGCAGAGCCAAGAGATGGGCAGGAGACCCAGCCATGACAGCAGCACTGGCTATTGTCAACTCAATTCTGCCCTCCCACTTCAGCACCTGCCTACCCCAGGCTCACTGTTTCTCCAGAGTCTGGAAGGAGCACGGAGTCTGGAGAGATTGGGGGATGAAGAAAGACCCTCTTCCTCCAGTACCATTATCCTTTAGACACCTGCCAACCCAGACAATTTTCATATCCCCCAAAGCTCCAGACAAGCAGATCTCTACAGCATCTGCACATTATACAGTGTCATATATTATATAAGCCTTCAAAGTTTGTGAGTTAAATGGAAATTCTATTTTGCAACAAAGAGAATGCCAAGGAAAATAGGCCGGTAAGTCATATGTAAGCAAATATTTTATTTATTTTTTCAGCAGTAACAGGTCTTGCTGCTGACTCTTTTGTGGCACTGTACAACACAAAGGGCTCCTTTAGTCATCAAGAAGAACCCCAGTTCTCATCTCAGCCAGAATGGTCTCTGTTCACTCTGACTTTATTCCTTGCACCACACTCTACAAACCATGTCCCCCTTCCCCGCCCTCCTGTTTCCCCTTTGAGTGGCCAAGGTACAATCATAATTTGTTCTATGCTACAATTTCAATATAAGAAATCCAGACCAATTTAGAATAAGTGAGTTCATTAGCAGAAAGAGTGTCCATTTTAATGGGTGTTGCCGGCCACGTTTTGCATCAAGAATCTAGACATTTCAAACTGTGACTGGTAGGTTTTCAATTTTCATGTTCTGATTGAGTAAGGAAGTACGAATGGAATGCTAAGAGTACTCCTGGAAAGCACAGTTTTCTCCTTCACTGTTTTAGCCCTTCAACAGGTATTAGTTTAAGTGGGTTTTACTGTCTATTTCATAGACATTCTGGTAGAAAATGGGACATTTAAATATGCAAGCTTTAGCTAATCCCCCAACACACAGCCTATGGACTTTGCAGGATTATCCCTTATTATAGTGCTGTTAGAACTGATACAAAATTGCAGTTTGAAATTAAACACTGGAATTTCTAAACATGTACCTCTACATTTTCTAATTTATTCTGTTCGAATAGCTAATATTTTCAAAAATTGCTTAACGTCTCTTAATAACTGACTTGAAATTATATAACATTTATAATTTCCAGAAATTTATTTTTATAGAGTTAGCTCCCTCCACCACCAAACTAACTCGACATAATAGATGCTTAAGAAAATACCACTAAATAATACCGCTACAGATTTGTTAAAGCGAGCATTTTATGTGATGAGTGTTTTATTTTCCCCTTTTACCGACTGCATTGTCACTGTGCTCAGTGTCTGCATCTTTCTGTACCTACTTTTGTGTCTCTTTTCATGTGCGATACTTCTAGTTAGGAATCCACTCCAATGAGAAAACCAAGTTCATTTGCATCCATTGGCAATGCTGAATGCTAACCCTAACAGATGGGAATCTAATTGCAGACCTGTTGTCTGGACATTGTTAACAAATGCAGAAGTAGCAGTATACAGGGCTTTTTGGAACTGAATTTGGACTGGCAGCAGGGGAACTCCAGCTAATTACCAACATCTGAATTTCTTGTTTAATGAAGGGGAATACAAAACCAGAGGTACTTAAATCAACAAGGACTGAGAAGTGCTCACAGAAACTAAGGGTGTCAGATCACGAAAGGAACTGCTGACTAACTTTAAATAGCTACAATCTAAAATGTGAATGTGGATCTTACTTTTATACCTTGGAAGAGTTCATGTTCTTTGAATTGCTGTACGTGGGAAAATGAGATAGCAATTGAAATTGAAGCTCTGTCAGGAACATCCAGCTTGTAAACTGTGAACAAAGACATTTGACCTTATTGTTACATATAAACTGTAAAGGACTCTCCCCACCTCCAGTCCCTTCACATAACATCTTAGAATAGGACATGGAGTGGAATAGGCAAAAAACTAGAAAGGGAAAACGTTTCAGCAATGAGCATTAAAATAACTAAACAATATGCCATGCTTTGCATTTAAAAACACTAATAATGAATTAATCATTGCAATACCGTTTCAATAGCAAACCTGGATTAATATTGCCTCTGTTTTGCAGTTATAAAAGGGGAGGGAGGGAGGGAAGGGGAAAAATGAGCCTTTATCTTGGGGTTCCCAACTAAAGACAAAAAGGAACTGATTCAGCACCCACTTATGTATATGAAAGACTGTCTATTTATTTCAATGGACTTTGAATCAGGCCTTGCCTGAACTATTGGTATTTTGAAAATCAGACTGTTTTGCTGTAGAGACTTTTCAGTACCAGAAGTGGTAATTGAACCCAGCAGCTCCTGATACCTTGCATGAGCACAAGCAAATAGCTACATCTTAAAAGATCATGTGAACATGAATAAACCTGTTGAATCTGTGCTATTTGACCAGAACCTGATGAAGTGGATAATAACTGCTGTTCATTCCCATTTCATCAGATATCCGATTTGGTTAATTTGGTTTGG
Source organism: Sphenodon punctatus (assembly GCA_003113815.1). Classification (NCBI taxonomy): domain Eukaryota; kingdom Metazoa; phylum Chordata; class Lepidosauria; order Sphenodontia; family Sphenodontidae; genus Sphenodon; species Sphenodon punctatus. The sequence continues at coordinate 2,372,581 of QEPC01010816.1, read as the reverse complement.
TTACTTGTTTTAGTTAATATTGCCAAAATGAAGTAGCTGAAATAACAAAACCAGACTATCTGAACAAGTGGCTATGCAAATATCCATTTTGGGTATGGATATTATTGGATAATCTGAGGGTTCTTTGAAAGTGTGACTAATATCTGTGAATAAAAAAATCTACTATTTGATTTAGCTGTAGCTATGATTTTCATAAACAGCAGGAGCTTTACTCCTTTTAAATGATGAAAAAATAGGAGCCCATTCTTAGGGCATGGACTCTTCATGACAAACAACAGAGAGAAGGGATAGTCTGTAGGAAGGTTTCACAACGGCATTCAGAGACATATGGAAAATAAGTAGGACTGAAACGAGAATCAAAGGCCCCTTTTCAAATGGGCCACAGTGGATGAGAGGTTGGGTGTGCATCCGCAGTGGGCGGAGATGGGTGTGCGCCCGTTCCCACCTCCACGCATCTCCATGCATGGAGTAACTGGCATTGGAGCCTGCTGCTCCATGTGTGGGTGATGGGTGAAGGTCAGTGGAGTGCGAGTATTTAGTTCACAATTTGAAAACAATGCACAGCTGGCTTAACGCACAAAATGTCTCATCTATTCCTCACCTGCGGGATTTTTAAAATTCCTGCAAGCACACTGCACTCGTCTAAAAGCGGTCTCACCCATCTGAAAAAAAGTGCGTTCAAAGAGAAACAAAGAATATTGTTGTGGCGGGAGCTATCCAGCGCACCCTTCCTCATTTTGTTTCACTGAAAGTGTCATGACTGTTACTTCATTTGAATTGCTCTCTGGAGATTTCTGAACTGTAGTTTTTCACAACTGACATCACTCTCTCATGGGTTTGCAGTCGCCTGCCTTCATGCAGATCTTTCTAAGTTAGAAGAACTAAAGAAGAGCACCAGGTTTAAACCCCCATCTCACTCACAGTTCATATGAACAGCTCACTCACTGTTCATGTGTTTTTTATTTTAAAAGGGCTACTGGAACCTGGAAAATGGTAAAACAGTAATACGAAGAAGGGTGCTTTGATCAATTAAATTCACTTTCACCCTCTGTCAAACAATGCTTTTGTAGATGACAGGTACTAGGCCCTCATAAAAAGAACAATACAGAATTGGTACTTAACACAGATCTAGCAGTCTACCAGTCATCATTCCACCCCCATTGCCCCAGTGACACCACTTTGGAGAAAAGGGGCAGTTTCTGGAGAATTAGTAACTGGTTCACAAAAACTACCAGAGTGCAGAGAACAGGACCAAATCTGAACCCACAGAACCCATCAGTAAAACACAGAGCTGAAACTAACCATAGCAAGTTCATCTGGACAAAGGGTATACAAATAACTATTCATATTTTCTTCATTTGTTTTGGGTATTTTGGTACTTTATTCTGGTTATTTTGGTCAATTAAGATGACTGAACTGTCAAAGAAATAAATAAGGAAATAATCAAGAGTGAATATTTATCTGGATATTCGGAAGGCTATCTGAGTATATGGATAATACCTGTGAGTGTGGAATTGGCTATTTGTTTTAGCGATACTAAAATTCATACCAATTTTATTGAAGTCAAAATCTTGAGTTAATTTGCAAGATTTTGTAAGCCTGGGTAGGCATATGAAAATAAAATCTGTATGGGCTTATTCTGTCTGGTGTGGCATCTGGATCTCATGTCTTTCTCTGCCTATTGTTTTGGGTGGTTCCTTGTGGTTCAATAGCTGATAAGAATTAAATGTACATTTTCATCCATACGCATTTAGCTTTGGGGCTGAGGAATAACCTGGTTAAATACTGCAGTGGGAACAATTCAGTTTCAAATAACTGCCTTTCAGCATATGTGTCACAGAGAAGGCAAAGAACTCTCTAAAATGCACAGGCAGATTAGCCATTATTCCAGTGGTTCCCAACTTTTTGACTAATTGACCACATTTTGAGATTTGTGTATAATCCATGACTCCAAACAGCAACAAAAATGCAAAGTATATCAAATATCAGTTGGGACTGTGAATCCGTTCAGTGAGGTTATGCCACTCTCATCCATGCCTTCATCACCTCGAGGCTAGACTACTGCAGCACACTCTACATGGGGCTTCCCTTGTTTCTGGTTCGGAGGCTGCAGCTAGTGCAGAATACGGCGGCCCTTCTCCTAATGGGGACAGGGTGGCATGAGCACATAACATCGGTGCTCCGCACTCTGCACTGACTGCCTATAGCATACCGAGCCAGATTCAAGTATTGATTCAAGTATTCAAGTTAGTATTGATTTACAAAGCCCTGTACGGTCTGGGCCCCTCATATCTCAGGGACTGCCTTGCCCTCTGCGCCTCAGAGCGCTCCCTGCAGTCCACCGGGGGCGCTTTTCTGGAAGTCTCCCATGTAAGATGGGGGGCCACAACGGAGAGGGCGTTCTCGGTCACTGGGTCGTGGTTATGGAACTCCCTTCCTGGAGGAGGCTCGCCTGGCCCCAGGCCTGTTGGCCATTCGATGTGTTTGCAAGACTTGACTGTTCGCCCAGGCCTTCGGAGGGGAGGGTGGGGGGTAGGTTGGGGGGTGGGGGTTGACTTTTAGTGATGTTTTAAAACTGTTGGGGGTTGATTTATTGGCTGTTGATTTTTAGTGGTGTTATTGGGGTTTTATAATATTGTACGCCGCTCCCGAGATACCATTGGCATGAGGGGGCGGCTAACAAATGTAATGAAATAAATAAATAAATAATTTGGGAAGTTCTGTATTATGCTAGCTATGTTGCGTTGCAGGGGTCCCAAGGCTGGGGATAGCCCATGCTCAGGATCAGTCAGCATGTAGAGATGTTCTGAACTGCTAGAACAACCTGCATGGTTAAGTGTGGAAACCCCACCATATCCCCAGAACTATTTTTGGAGATGCCACCACCGCTGCTGCTGTGTCTCTTCCACTTCAATTTCCCATGGCCTCTGGAGCAGGGCTGAATTGCAATTTCAGCATGGATTCCATTTTCAATGGATCCGACCATTTTGATGACGCAAAACACGGACCAGAACACTAAACCAATCTGCATTTCACCGGAATGATTAGAATTATTTTTCCGTCTACTGTGCATGTGTAAAATGGCAGTGGCTGACTGTACATACATAAAACAGTGGCACAGTGTAGGGTGCCACCATTTTGTGCATGTGTGGTATGGCCACAACAATTTTGCACATGCACAGGAGATGAAATAATTCCTTTGAAATTTTGATCAGAATTTCACTGCAGTTTAAATCTGCATCAAAATTCCTAATGACATTTCAAACATGTACATGAAAATGGCAGGGCTATTTCGATTCAGCCCTATTCTGGAGTGCCAAGAGACCCAGACATGGAAGAGAACCCAGATTATTAACATAAGAAGTGCCATTTGGAGTACGACCAGTGGTCCATCAAGCCCAGCATCCTGTCTCTGACAGTGGCCAATTTCGATCGCATGGGAGAAGTATCAGCAGTCACAATGGGCAATCCATTCCCTGTTGATCACACCCTGCTCCAGGCAGTAAGAAGTTCCCATCTCGTAATCTACTTGGCTATAGCCGTGAATGGACCTATTCTCCAAGAACTTATCTAGTCCCTTTTTAAACCCAGCTATACTACTGGCCTTGACAACGTCCTCTGGCAACAAATTCCATAAGTTAATTATGCGTTGAGTGAAAAAGTACTTCCTTTTATTTGTTTTAAATCTGTCACCAGTTAGTTTCATGGAGTGTCCCCTAGTTCTAGTGCTACTTGAGAGGGTAAATAAACGTTCCCTATCTACTTGTTTCACTCCACTCAAGATTTTATAAACCTCTATCGTATCCCCTCTGTCTTCTCTTATCCAAGCTGAAGAGCCCTAACCTATCAAGCCTTTCTTCGTACAGAAGTCATTCCAAACCCTTGATCATTTTTGTTGCCCTTCTCTGTACCGTTTCAAGTTCTACTATATCTTTTTTGAGATTGGGTGACTAGAATTGCATGCAGTACTCAAGGTGTGGTCACATCATTGATTTATATAAGGGCATTATGATGTTTTTCATTCTGATTTTCTGAATTATTATTATTAAAAATTTATTGTGTAGCCGTAGCTATTACATTATAACAACAAATAGAACAAAGACATACAAAGTGCACTCGATGCAATAATACAAATAATATAAGCATAAGGACCTAGGAGGGCTCGTACAGCAGCCCTGCTTAAGGCCCTGTGCAGCCCTAACTTGCAACTTGTAATCAACCTTATATACAAGCTACCTCTAGGGTTGACTATTACTCCTCAATTGACCTAAAACTTGTACAATAGCAATATACACATAATAAATACACATAATAAACTAAGAGCAGCCTGTTCCCATTCAGCCGTGCCTCCTATACCTCTTCTGGCCTCTAACACTTATAACCCCCATACTGCGAATAGTTATCGGACCAAATATCCTTTCCTCCCCTCAGACCCTAAGGGAATACTCTAACCCATTAGCTCTAACCCATTCCCCCCATATCCTCTGCCTTAACAATGTAATCCACCACGCATATTCTGGCACCTTCCTGGAAAGATCTGCGTCAGTTGGAATCAGAAGAGTCTGTAACATTTTAGATTCTGAAACCCTCTGTGACTGAGACAGAAACCTTCCCAAATATTTAGATCTAGGGCCTTCCAAAGCTGGGCAATGAAGTAGAATATGAGATACTGTGTCTAGGGTCCCCTTATCACACAGGGCGCAGATCCTCTGATCATGAGGGATACCTTTGTAGCGACCCTCCAGATATGTCGACGGAAAAGAGTTGCATCACAACCGCGTGTATAGCACTCTCCTCAAATAGTCCATCCAGCTAAATAAATAGAACTGACCTGACTGAAAGTTATTGTAAGGTACAAAGTCAGGGGCCACCTTCTGAGACTTCAGAAGTGCCCCCTTCAGCTGGAGAGACGGGTCCCACAATCTCCTCTGAACCAACTCCTTAAATGGCTTGACGCCGACTCTCCCGAGTACCTCCCTTGAGAAGCCCATTTTATGAATCTCCTGTTCTGCTGACCATATCCAGACCTCCAATAGTCTGGCCCTCCAAGCCAGAGTCAATAACGAGTCCCCATCAACCAATGGGGCTACTATTTTTGTCCAATAATTTGCCACAAGCTGAATTAAAACTGTCCTCACTGTGGACATACATGTTTCTGCTCTCAGAAGGACCTGGGGGATCCCTCCTGGGAGGGCCAGTATAGAGGCCAGAAACCCATTTTGGATGGATTCCAATTTATCTAGAAATTCAAGGCACCAAATCGGGGCCGCATATAGAGCCTGATTCAAGACTTTGGCCCTAAACAACCTCAGTGCAGGTTTTATCAGCCTGCCTCCTTGCCCATAATAAAATCTCAGGATAGCAGCTGCTGATTTCCTCGCTTGTGATTTGACCAGCTCCACATGAGTTTTCCAACCCTGTGAGGATGAAAACATAACCCCCAGATATTTAAAGGTACTAACTTGCTCAATAGATTCTCCTGATATATACCAGGAGTAGATCTTTGAGCATTTCCTTGGTCTTACTATAAGAATCTTAGTTTTAGAATAATTAATGTTTAATAGTTCAGACTGGCAGAACTCTCCAAAGAGGGACAGCTGTCTCCTGAGACCCACCACCAATTGCGACATCAGAACAGTGTCGTCCGCATAGAGAAGTATCGGGAGACGTCTATCTCCCACCATGGGGGCATGAGTATCAATCGATTTCATATGCTGGACTATGTTGTTCAAATATAAATTAAAGAGGGCTGGGGCCAGCAGGCATCCCTGCCTAACCCCCCGTGTCACCGAGATCGCCTCGGATAGTGGTCCTCCGGGCCCACATCTTACTTGAAGAGTGTTTCCTGTATGTAGTCTCATCATTAGATAAAGCAGTCTTGGATCAATAGAGGAGGCCCTCAACTTGGCCCACAGTCGTTCTCTGTTGACCAAGTCGACGGCCTTCTCCAGGTCCACAAAACAAATATATTATTTCCCTTGAGAATCCACATACTTCCTTATCAAGGCTGCTATTACCATGATGTGGTCCATAGTAGCCCTTCCTTTGCAGAACCCTGCCTGTTCTGGTTCCAGTATTCCCGCCTCCTGAATCCACAATTTTAATTTAGTCAGCAGTAGCCTGGAATATAATTTCCCAATGATGCTGAGCAGACTAATCGGGCGATAATTACTTGGGAGGGAGGCATCACCCTTTTTATAAATTGGGATCAAGATACTCTTAAGCCACAAGACCGGCACCTCCCCTGTATCATTAGTAAACGAAAAGAACGGGGCCAAAACCCTGGCCCACCAATCTGGGTGCGCATTCAAAATTTCTGCTGGAACTTTATCTGGACCCGGAACCTTACCTCCTTTTGAGGGCAGAGTCTTAACCTCCTCCTCCTTAACCGGTGGCCAACCCTGAAATCTATTCACAGGATCAATATATATCACTTCCACATTTGGAGGAGCATAAGCAAATAACTTGTTGTAAAACAGTTCCCACTCCAGTGGCAAAATTGGATAAAAGCAGGCAGAACTGTCTGACCATTGGGTCGAGTGGACCATTTCCCAAAATTTATTGTTGTTTTTTGCAAGGGCTTCATTATGCAGCTCCATCCATAGTGCCTGTTGATAGGCCAATTTCTTTGCTATCAACAGTTTCCTATAATCTTTCCGCATGGCCTGCATCTGTACCCTAGACTCCCTGCTTGGACTCCTCCTAAGACTTTTCGCCAGACGTCTCAGCAACAACCTTGCTGACCTGCAGTCTGCATCGAACCAAGCCTTCAAATTCTTTGGGACACCATTCTTAAGAGTAGCAACATGGATCAGTTCCGGTTCCAGCAGCTCTATAAGTTTGTTATACCAATCCAACACACCCAGATCCGGGAGAGTAGCTTCCCCGCATAGATGCATAACCTCTGGTAGTTTAGTAAATCTCTCAAATGCCACCAACATCTCCTCCAAGGTCTTCCGTCTCACTATCGTCTTACCCTCAATACTAGGAAGCTGTTGCAAGATTTTCCCACTCCCTCCCAACATAGCATCCATCCTAAGTTCTAGCGGGAAATGACATGTATCCGGTCTTGGGAGCACACACAAGCTTGTGATGCACCCAAAAGCTGAACAAGCTACCAAAAAGTAGTCTATTATACTGGAACCATTATACGAGTGAAAGGTGAAATTTCCCTCGCTATCACCCCTCATCCGACCATTCAGTATTACCAAATTCAGAGTCTGAATAAAATTCTCGAAAACCTCCGCCCTCGGACCCACTTGTATATCCCGTGAGCACCGCTTAGAGAGCGGGAAGTTACACATGGACTCCTCTAAGCTTATATTGGGCCCTGCATCAACCAGATTCCCAAGTCTGATGCTGAAATCGCCCCCCAGTAACAGCACTGCCTTTGGGAACTCATACATAGCATTAGATATAAAGTTAATCATTTCTATCCAGATCTCATTACAATAGTAAATTGAATTTATTGGAGGAACATACACATTTCCCAATAAAAGCTCCCCGCCATCAAGCAGCACACAGTAAAGTAGCATGAAATTAGATTTAAACATAGCAAGAGTCCTAGTCTTGACTTTCAAGCCCTGAGCTAACAAAATAGCGAGACCCCCACTGGGCCTGCCACCAAGACTAGAGGGAGTCACCTGCAAACAGTGGCTCTCATACCCATGCAACCCACAGGGAGGAGAGGGACGTGTCAACCAGGTCTCCTGAAGCATAATAATTTTGTATTCCTTAAGAAAATATACAAAATCCATATCCAAACATCTTGCTTTCCAGCCAGCTATATTCCATGTTAGATACTTCCAACCAGTTTTACCTCCTGACCTATCATGGGCCCTAAGTGAGCTAGCTGGCACGTGTGTGTGTGTGTGTGTGTGTGTGTGCGCGCGCGTTAGGATAACTTCCGCTGATCTCTAACTTTATTCCTGTCCTTAAATGAGTATACACCTGGTAAGATTCGTCCACCCTCGGAGAGTTGATTATCCGGGTCCACTATTTTTAGTCTCTGCAAGACAGAGTCTTGACCACCCCGTCCTGGTTCTTGCATCAGCAATTCCAGGGGGGCCATAGACTGCCCCCCTGAGCCATTTGAAGCTGTACATTATTAACAGGCAGGGCCGGTAAACTAACAGTGTGGGAGATACTTTTACTAGGGGAGATATCGCCCCTTGGTGAATCCGGCATTCCCTCCTTCCTTTAGCCTGTCTATGACCTATCAGAGTAGAGGCCGCTGAGGGCGTAGCCGCGTGAGAGAGCAAAAAGCAGTCCTTGTTAACGGAGCCTGGATGAGATATTTTACTAACACCAGACATCATTTCGTGGACAGATTTACCACTGCCCTTGGTCTTCTGTAGTTGCTTGATTAACATATCCAGCCGGGAAATAAGCAGGTCAGGGTCAGTAGGGGCCTCCGATTGTCTTGGCAGACTCCCAACTGACTTGGTGGTTACTCCACTTTTAATATTTAACTGTAAGGGGCCTGGAACCATGGCAGAAAAAGCCATCCCAGATGCCACTAAATTCCCCTTCAGTTGATCAGTCGGAACCCATTCATTTGTTCCCTCTGGCCTGACCTGGGCACTGCCCCCCTGCAACTCTATACAGTTATTGGTTATATCTCAACACCATGGGATCAGAATCACCGGTTCCCCACAATTTGGCAATTTCCCCCCATCATCTGTCATTAAAACTCCAGATAAATATATATTCTTATCCTTTAACATTCCCTCTTTATCTAAAATCTGGGAAACCAATTTGGCAGACCAAAAGGTAACCTTGAGCAGCCAATGTTTCTTTATATTATGTACATGGTCCAAGGTTACAATATCTCTACTAGCAAATGGCAGCCCCAATATTACTCTCAGATGTTCTGCAATGTCATAAGGGGTATTCCAGAAGGGGAAAAGGTCTGAAGCCAATGGGAGGATAGCAAAGATCAAACTATTTGGTAAATAAGCAAGTTTCAGTTGGTTCTCTCCCATGGCGCACCCTTGCATACTAAACCCTGTATGTATTTCATCGTTCCCCAAGGGGTCCTCCCTAGTCCCCTCCTTTAACTGGGGGAGGGGGGGAGGGAGCTTCCTTTAGAGACAGCACCCTGTTCTGACCTTTAGCTGCCTCTGAACTCTCCTCCACCTTCCTGGCCAGACCTTTCAGTTGTGTAAATAAGCATTTTAGCGTATGAGCTGTAGTCAATGCTAGGTCTGCCAATAGTTCCATTTGAGAAGGTACCTTCTCCTCATTACATATCAAAATCACTGAGATTTCCATTGCTCCTCCAATCCTACTGTCTGAGGCAATATTAAATGAGTCCCAGGTGAAGATGTTATTCTGCTGGGGGCTGGTCATGATCGTAAGACTATTCCGTACTGCCCCCTTGGGAGATAAATTTCCCCTACCAGATTCACACAAGCCTTTAAAAAGTGAATCTATTTTCCTCTGTTTTGGGGACTTCAAAAGAGGTATATGGGGTCCAGCTTTCTTGCGTGGGAGTTTGGGGTTTGGCATTAAGTCAGAAGACCACGACAAAGCCCAGCTCCCCCACACCAAGGAAGTTCACAAACAATACCCAAACTCCCAGTACTAATGAGCCACAGGCAGATAACCCCAGAGAAACTGCCGTGGACTGTTCAGATCCTCCAGAGGCACCAAATCCACCCCTGCTCTGCTCCCCTCTGGAGAGGGGACCAGGAGCGCAATCGTATCCTCCTCCCAGGCTTCTTATCTTTTCACCTGGGCACAGGAGCTTCCCGGCTTGGCTCCTCTGCACGCTGAAGTGTGCGTCAAAGTGTGCACACCCTTAGTTGCGCAGCCCTTGGTCGCGTAGTCCCAGGTGCGCGCCTACGGCGCTGCCATAGGTCCTCACCGGCTTTCTCCTTTCCTGCAGTATGATGTTTACAGTTTTATTCTCTATTTCTTTCCAAATAATTCCTGACATTCTGTTTGCTTTTTTGACCGCCACTGCACCTTGAGCTGAGGAGTTCAATGTATTGTCCACAATGACTCCAAGGTCCTTTTCCTGAGTGGTTACTCCTAATTTAGAACCCAGCATTGTGTACATACAATTTGGGTTATTATTCCCTATGTGCATCACTTTACATTTCCTACATTAAATTTCATCTGCCATTTAGATGCCCAACCACCTAGTCTAACAAGATCCTCTTGCAATTCTTCACAGCCCACTCATATTTTAACTACCTTGAATAACTTTGTGCTCTCTTTCACCATTTGGAATTTCTCAGCAACTGGGGGAATAATCAGAGCTGCACCATTTTGTCACGGTTGCCCCTTACCTGCAGGGGTGGAGGTCCCGACGACGGCAAACTCTGACCTGCTGGGGACCCTGCCACCCATTGTTCCCCCCTGCTGCGGGGTCTCTGGAGCTCCCTTCCAGCCTGACACAGACCCCGGGGGTTGCCGGAGTGATGCCGCACCGAGACTCTCCTGGGGGGCCCTCCCTCGCAACACACAAGATGTGGGGGTGGGGCCAGCGCAATTGCGCTGCTCCCTGTTGATACAGGCACATCAGGGGGGCGTGGCAACCACTATAAACGCCAGCACTGTGAGATACATAGCACCGGTGATCTGAGTAGACTGGCCCCACGGAGAAACTAAGTGCTGTGTATCATTGAGTCTTGTTGTTCCCTTGTCCTGTGTTCCCCCACCCCACCCCCCTGTCCCATGTCAAGGAGTGTTTCTGTGAACTGTGAGTGTGGAGTGGTTGCGTGTGTCCTATCCCCCCATACCTTTCCCTAGGAGCGAGTGAAGGAGTGAGAGTGCAGCGAGAGAGCGAGCGTGTGTCTGCCTTCCCCCTCCGGGGGTTCCTACCCCGTACCTGCTTGTTTGACTGCCAGCTCTCCTGCCCCTGCGAACCTGGGACCCTTGCCCCTCCTACCCTCATGGACGGCACCCGCCTCCCTGTCCCCGTGAGCATTATGAGCATGTGGTGGATGAAGGGTGAGTGGAAGCCCTCCTGTACAGCCTGCTCAGTGCCCTATGATGATAGAGGCCTAATCGCCTGGAGATTAGGGCCACCACTCTATCCTGACGGGCCTCTTTTCCATCAAGAGCAAATTTGGGGAACTACAGAGGTGCCCTCACCTTCAGGGGTGTGCTTGGGGGTTTGGTCCTGGTGAATCCATTGTCTACTTATAGTCCCCATGTTTTCCCCCTTCCCCGTGACACATTTCCCCCTCCTGCTGGGAAATGTAAATGGAGATGGTGGGAAAAATTCAGCAAAATGTGTATGTGGGCATGAGTGTTAGTTTGTGCATAGGTATATAGTTGGCCAGTGGGGAAAACACAGTGAACACGGGGCTCTACTCATGGCTTAGCATGGGGGAAGTAACTAAATAAACAAAGCAACCAAATAAATAACTTTGAAGTAACAAAAATGAATATTTGGAGCCACAAATGAGGCAAGAAGCAAATACCTCTTCACATTCATCTTTTTAAAATCAATACGAATACACACTATATTCATTGTATTTGGTATTTGCGCCAAAATTTTATTTCTGCCCTATTTAATATACAAGCAACTATTTTCATAAATCACTTTTATGCTGAAATTTTATTTTGAGTTGAAAGCCAGTTTTGCTAATTAATGGCACTAAGAAAAACAACCTCTGAAACAAGTCAGACACTAAACAATACATCAACACAATGCGCTCACTGGAATCAGTGCCCTTGTCATGGACAGACCATTATTTCCTGCAGGCCAGTCTCTCAGCGCACCCCCTCAAGAAGGGGAAGGGACCAGTTAGGATGGTCCGCTCTCGGAGGCTGATAGAACCCCAGCGGTTTCAAGAGGTCCTGAGGGAGTTAACCTTGGACCTAGATGGTCACTCTGTCGATGAGCTGGTCCAGCGTTGGAATAGCTTGCTGAAGGAGGCCATTGACAGGGTGACTCCAAGACGCCTTCTGCCTCGGTCTCATCACTGCAGGGCCCCTTGGTTCACTGAGGGGCTGCGGTGTATGAAACGAGTAGGCAGGAGGCTGGAGTGATGCTGGCGTCGGACTCGATCTGACTCCGACTGACTTCTCCATAGGGCCCATTTGCAGTCCTATGTTGCGGCTATGAGGACAGCAAGGAAGGAGTTCCTTGCGGTTCTCATAGCATCTGCAAAGTCACACCCAGCGGAGCTGTTTCGGGTGGTGTGGGGGCTGGTCAGTCCGGTCTCCCTCCGCCTGGATGGGGACTTGTCCCAGGCCCGCTGTGAGGAGTTTGTCATCTACTTCACAGACAAGATCGCTCGGATTCAGAATAACTTTGATGCTGGATTAGGGGCAGTAGGGGGAGAGCACGAGGTGATGGAGGCCCCGTCCGGTCCAGCTTTGTGGGGGGAGTTTCAGGAAGTGACGCCAGCCAATGCGGCGGATGTCTTGGGGTCGGTGAGAGCCACCTGTTGTGAACTTGATCCATGCTCGTCCTGGTTGGTGAAAGTCTCCAGGGAGACGTTGGGGACAGTGCAGGCGAGGGTGGTGAATGCGTCCTTGCAGCAGGGGAGGCTGTTGCCCAGCCTCAAGGAGGCGGTGGTGCACCCCCTGCTGAAGAAACCATCCTTGGACGTGGATGTGCTTGCCAGTTACCGACCTGTCTCTAACCTTCCCTTTTTAGGGAAGGTTATTGAGTGGGCGGTGGTGATCCAGCTCCAGGGGCATCTAGATAGCATTGGTTTCCTGGACCCTTTTCAATTTGGGTTCTGCCCCGGCTATGGCACTGAGACGGCGTTGGTGGCTTTGGTAGACAACCTCCACTGGGAGATGGATGCAGGATGTTCAACATTTCTCATCCTGCTAGATCTCTCAGCCGCTTTTGATACCGTGGACCATGGGCTGCTGTTGAGACGACTGCATAACCTGGGGGGTCTGGACGGGACTGTTCTTGAATGGTTCTGGGGAGAAGCCAGCGGGTGGTGCTGGGGGAGGAGACATCTTGCCCCCGCGCTTTATCATGTGGCGTTCTGCAGGGTTCCATTCTGTCTCCATTATTATTTAATGTATATATGCAGCCCTTGGGGGAGGTCGTGAGAAGGTTCAGGGTGTGATGTCACCAATATGCTGATGATACTCAGCTGTAGCTCTCTTTTTTAACTGACCCAGACCCTGCTGTCTCGTTGCTATCCCAGTGTTTGGAGGCCATGGTGGAATGGATGTGGCAGAGCAGACTGAAGCTCAACCCCGATAAGACGGAGGTGATGTTGGTGGGGACAGTGGGGGAGGTAGCACCCCCCCCCGATTGGGGGGGGTTCGTCCTCCTATAGCTCAGCAGGTCCAGAGTCTGGGGGTGATATTGGACGTGGATCTCCGCCTGGAGCGGCAGGTGGAAGCAGTCGTGAAGGCGGCTTTCCGCCAGTTGCATCTGGTGCGGAGGCTGCGTCCGTTCGTCTCCAGCCCAGACCTGGCCTCCCTCATCCATGCCTTCGTCACCTTGAGGCTGGACTACTGCAACGCGCTCTACGTGGGACTTCCCTTGTGTCTGGCTCGGAGGCTGAAGCTAGTGCAGAATGCGGCGGCCCATCTCCTTATGGGGACGGGTCGTAGGGAGCACATTACACCTGTGCTCTGGACTCTGTACTGGTTGCCAATAGCGTGCTGAGTTAGGTTCAAGGTTTTGGTGTTGATGTATAAGGCCCTTCACGGTCTGGGCCCCTCATACCTCAGGGACCACCTCGCCCTCCACGCCACAGAGCGGCTCCTTCGGTCTGCCGGGGGTGCCTTCCTGGAGGTCCACCGCGTTAAGCCGGGGGCCACAATGGAGAGGGCATTCTCGGTGACCGTGGCGTGCCTTTGAAACTCCCTTCCAGAGGAAGCTCTCCTGGCCCCAAGCCTGTTACCATTCCGGCGATGCTGTAAAACCTGGCTGTTTGCTCAGGCCTTTGGGGAGGGGGGGAGGGGGGGCTGAGGGTTTTATCTCCCCTACCCTATTTATTATTTTAGTAAATTCCCGGGCCTGTTAATATTTTAATATTTGAATTGTATTTTTGGGAAATGTTTTAAATTGTTTTATATATATTTTATATGTATTTTTTACTGTTGGAAGCCACCCCGAGCTGTTTTTAGGAGGGGCGGGGTATAAATTTAGAAAATAAACAAATAAAATAAAATCATTGGCCACAATCCCAAGTGGGATCTGTGTGGGATCCGCATGGGATCCATGCAGCACAATGTAATCTCTATGGAAATGCGTATGGTTTACATGCACGTGTGTGCGCACAGGATACACACAGCGTGTGCAGGGCATGGGATCGCCCCCACTGAAAACACATCCATGGACTCGAATGGGTTCTGGATTGGGCCTCTGGTCACAAACTTTTGCTACCAGATATATATTTTAAAAAACTAGTGGCTCCTTACACTATTAATTCATCACACACAACACTAATGATCTCTGCAATCACAAATTCCATGGGCCTACACATAGCTTAAAATAAAACACACCACATTTCTTTGTGCTGTGCCGTCTCAATGGCTTTCAAACGGGGGGTTGGGCGCTGTCAGGGTGGTACAGAAGGTATCCTTGGGGGTGCAAGAGGGAGAACAGTGCCCAGATCTCTTGCTCCATTCTGATCTAGGGAGAATTTCCAAAATGCTGGTGTCGCAAGGGGCAGAGAAAGTGGGGGAGAAAATTAGGAGGAGAAAAATGGGGGGAGCAAGGGAGCAAAGGGTATGTACATGAATGTTGGAGAAAGGCCACACATAGCACAGTCAAGAGGAAAGGGGACACAGGCTAAAAAGTTAGAGAACCCCTGGACTAAAGCCACTGTACAATGTAGCTTGTCAATGGAAGAAAGTAGGGCTGCATTATGTATCCACTTCCAGTTCTTGTGTCATTTAAAATACTTCTTTATGGCAAGTAACCAAATGTGTTTTATACTAATCTTCACTGAACAACTCCAGCCCTACCAAGTTCAATTATTGAACACAAGCTATTTAAATTATCCAGATTAAAAGTGGGGGATTAGTGGCTCTGAATAAATTTACCCTCTGCCATAGAGATAGCAGAAAACAAACTAGATTATCATAATGATCATTATTAATGTTGGCCTGAAATTCATTCATAAAAATATTTCTTCCACCAAACTCTAAAGTCCAGTTCCCCCTCCCCCCCATTTCATTTAAGTAATTCAATTAATGGCAGTTAATGCCCATTAATGTAAACACGTGAAAACTAAACTTTTTATTGGAAAACTCAGAGGCCTCTTTTATTTCTTCATTCTTCTGGTTTAATCCCCTGTTCTCAGCTGTGATTTTCCTCCCCCATTTTCTATATTTCCTTAACCTCTTTTAAAGTAATCCATTTCTTTCTGTGCCTTTTTGAGCCAAGGCACACTGCATGCATTTGAGTGATGAAGATGAGGAGCACTGGAGGTGTTTGGCTCTGTAATTTCATCCTTGAATTTTGTGATTACTAACAGGACAACTTTTTTAATTTGCTCTTTTGTCTCGATTCCCCCAGCTGACAATCTGCTCTGTGAGCTAGGCTTTTTAATCAATCACCTAGATAATCAAATGTCACTGGCTATCTGCTCCGTGTAATTACTTTTGCAATTAAAAATCAACCTCAAGTTGCCTCATCTAATTAGAGGGATGGGCAGATTTTCATCTAGATTGATTTTTTAATAAATATTGACTTAAAATGCCATAATCTCATCATATTCTTTCATTTTCTTTGTACCAAAATCAAACAAATGGAAGAATTAACAAGCAGAAGGATTCGTAGGACTTCAAAGGCTTCTGCTGGTTCAGACATACAAAATTGTGCTATACAGAAGCCTAGCTTTATCTCAGCCTAATAATAACACTCAGAAGCTCCCACCTTTTATTAGGAGGGAAAAAAGAAAAGAAAAAAAAGAACAAAGCCATTCTCCTTTTCTATATCTTACTTTATAAAGTATTCAAATTAAACTAAAAACTCCTAACAGGATAATTACCAGGCCTATCTATGACAGCAAATTATTGTATGGCTTTTAATGAATTGTTCTATGAATATTATAAAAATGGGTAAGTTCAAATTCAATCTCTCCACTTTATCAGTACTTCATTTTCCTTCCAACATAATTCACATTTTTTTAAAAAATGTGAATTTGATGAATATTTTTGACCAATTTGTATCTTTTTGTTGTTGTTTTCATAATAAAAAATACTAGAACACAACCATTGCTTTTGCATTGTGTCACTCAGCGTTGATTAACATGGGGAATTGGAAGTAACCTGGAGGAGCAAAAGCTATGCTTTAGGAAAAGAGGGATCCTGTGGCAATCTCTGCAGTCATTATCCTTTAAAAATATTTCAGTCTTTAGGATTAGTCAATGGTTTGATCAGCATCCTCAGTCAGGAAAAAGAGATCTCGGACGTATGCCCGGCTCTCTCATTGCTCAGTGCTCTCTGATGTTGAGCATTCTTAATGGTTGGAAATCAGGAGTGGAGACAAAGGGTGAAAACAGACATGACGCTAACCACCCTTTAACCACCCTTGGTGGTTATTTATGCATGTTGCAGGGCTGTATTGGTGCCCTATGCAGCCCTGAAACATGCATAAATAACCACCAAGGGTGGTTAAAGGGTGGTTCGCATCATGTCTGTTTTCACACAAAGTAGATCAGATGATAGCTTTCATTGGACCAACTTCTGTTGTGGGAGAGTTTGTCTCTCTTTCTTATCTTTGGGGAAAACATGGCATTCTCATAAGTCTCATTAGACTTGCATCCCCTCATTCCCTGTTGGGCATAAGACAGTGCTGTGCCTCCGCCTGCCCCTCCTTGCCTCCACCCTGGCCAGAAGGCAGCACCCAGAAGATGGGAAGGAAGAGGAGTGTGGCAGTAGCAGAGATAGCACGGTGAGGAAGTGGGACTTCAGGACTAGAGAGAATGAGGGCAGGAGCAGAGAAGACTCTGGCAGCAAAATGCTGGAGAGGACCCCCCTGAGCCAAAGTTAGAGCCCATATCATGGGAAGGGGAGCATTAGCAGACAGGACTCTGAAGGGCCAAGCAGGTGGCAGTAGTACTGTGACAGGGCTTTGAAACAAAGACTAGAAAGACAAAGGTTCAAGATTGGCTTATAAAAGAGGTTAGTGTGATTCCTTCCATTTTTTAGATTGGTTTTTTAGAGGGGAAAGTTTTAATTTTCTCAGTCCAGGCTCAGTTAAGTTATGGACTATTCTGAATTTGCATAAATTTACACAAGTCAATGTATGTCAAATTTATGTAAATGATGTCCCACATGATGGGTGATTTAAATCTCCCTCTTACTAATTCTTGTCCCTTGGCAGCTCTGGTTTAGTCTCTGAAAATTGTCATAAATGCAATCCTCAGATGATCCTGGATGTTGTATTTAACTGGTTAGTTTGAGATGAGTCGTATATCCCCAGACAATGCAGTCACACCTTGCTCACAATCATCTTGTCCATTTATAGGTGGCTTAATTTCTTTAGGTGAAAAGTTGGATACAGACACATGAGACGTTACCAAGATTTGGGCAGCCTTATTCCAATTTGGGTACTGTTGCCACAAAGATGCAGTGGATTGTGTGCCCGGACGCCACCAGATGTTCACTCCACCCTGGGGCGGGGTAAGCAGCTGACTGCTATGCTGTGTATCCTCTGAAAAGTGCCGAGGACACAGGATGTAGCAGCCTTACCCAAATTGGGCCTGGTTCCCATCTGCCCTGCCCCATGGCAAGGTCCACCAGGGGGCTTTGAGTGGTGGGCATTGTTGCCATTCCCATGCAGCCATGTTACATAGTGGACGGTCCGGAGGAGGGTGGGTGGGGCGGGCCTGGAAGCCCACGGGTGTGACCAGTGCCTCAGCCCATCCCTGGGCATGGTGGGACAGCTGAAAGCAGATGACCTGCCCAGTTTCCCCACAAGGGGTGGACTGTCTGCCCTGCTCTCCATGTGTGATGGCTGAAATTGCCCCCCCTCCCCCGGGACAAGTGGCAATCAGTCCCGTCAGGGCTAGTCTGGCTGCCTCCGTTGTTTCTCTCCTTCCCACCTCAGCTGATGGTGAAATCAATAGCATCTTGCTGCTCTGTGAGATTCCACACCAAACTGTGTACCATGGAGCTGCACCCTTTGCTGGCTGAACTATGAGCATATTTGGGATGGAGTAGGTGATGTGGAACCAGCAATACTAGTAGGCCCACAAGCTGCATAGCTCCACAGGCTAGAAACATCTCTTAGAGGGCTTATGCCTTTCTGCAACTATGGAAAAGCTGTGCAAATGACTGCCATTCTAGTGTCAGGATGAGAGTAAGGGAACTGCCCCTAAATATTTTCACTAGGTCAAGCTCATTCACAAAGGTTTTTCATAGGTGTTTAATATTTAAAGATGAACGCTCTTTGGTTTGATAAGCATTACATACTCTACCTGTTGGTATTATCCGTATTAAGGATTTGTCCCTCCACTCCATTCCCTCAAGCCATACAATTACAAAATTTCTCCACAGGGGAAACTTAACAGCATTTGTCTTCTGTTCTGCATCTGCTCAAAAGACAAGTGCACAGTGCCTAACTTTTCAGCTCTCTTCTGCTGCTGTGCTCTGAAATACTACTTCTGTCAAAACTGTACCTAAAATCTGCAGTCAAGCTGCATGCAAAATTGTACAAGAGTCTGGAGTAAAACGACCCCTTAGAATAGGTCAGAAGAGATGTTATCTTAAAGATGGCCAGAATGATAGTGATCAACACAGGCTATTTTTAGATGGAGAGCTGCCCCACCATTGCTCTGCCTCAGCTCTGGGCAGGGCATCTGTTTAAAGGCAGCCCACCCAGGGCAGCTCCACTAATGGTGCTCCAGAACATTCCAGAGCACTGCAAGCAGCGCGGGCCACCCAACCCGAAGCACCAGCCAGGGTGGAGAAGCAGTCTGTCTGCTCAATGAACCGACTGCTACAGCTCTGCTTGAGGCTGGGAGTTGCCCTGGCAACACCATAGAGCTGTGGGTGGCAGCCTAGAGCAGTGGCCCATCTGCCCACAGTTCTATGGTGCGGGGGAAGGGGGGCCCCGTGTGGGAGGACTGTGGGCCACAGCAGCTCTGGGTCCATTTAAACCCGGTGCTTTTGGGGCTGCACATGGGGGATGCGGGGGTGGTCCATCCAGGGGTGTAGCAAGGCAGAGGAGGGCCTGAGCTCAGCCCACAATTATGCCCCCCCCCCAAAGGGTGACTCAGAAGTAAAATAAATAAATAAATAAATAATCAAAAACAAACAAAGCAATAAGCACGAAGAACTTTTGCAAGAGAAGTTTATGCTTCAGCCCTTTTTCACAACATCACGCAGGACCTTACTGGAATTCTACAATCAAGATCTATGGCAAGCATGACCTAAGAAAGATACACATTACCCTCATGCTGCCATTTTATTTTATCCTATTTATTCTACACACACGTGCACATGCATACACACACACACACACACCACCCTGTGCAGTGACCTCCCCCGACAGTGGCACGTGCACGCACGTGCGTATACATGCACTCCTACATGTATACACCTTGCACACAGACAGATTTATGTTTAATGCTGCCACAGGGCCTCCTTATCCTTCCCTTCCCTTCGACTCTATGCTTTAACTTTCTTACTAAGGGGCTCATACAAAGGAGGAAATAACTCCCTTATTTTTCTCCCACCCCCCACTCCTCAGGAGAGAATATCCCAAAATTAAGGGAGGGGGAAGATGCTGTTTAAACTTTTTATTTCCATAAACTTGGTTTTTCGGGAAGCAGCTTGAAATGTTGACATGGGGGGGGGAAGGAATAAAATCTAGGGGGCATCTAGCACCTAATTCCAGCTCCATCCTCTCTGGGTGTGCGGGAGAGAATTGTACCCCCCTTTTTGGCAACTGGCCATTTGGATGGGGGGCATCAGAGGGGATACATACCCACAATGAGATGGGGGCAGGTATCTCCCCCAAGGCCACTTGAAGATGCAGTCACCCATGGAAGGGAATAAAGAAGTCTCAGCTCCCTCTAAGTGAACCCCAGATTTCCAACCACTCAGTGAGTAGAGGGGGAGAGGGGCAGGTGATCACTGGGATCTGGGCCAACTCCCCCTTTAAAACCCCTTTAGCAAAGGTAAGTCATGCCTCACTAATCTGTTGGAATTCTTTAAGGGTGTAAATAAGCATGCGGACAAAGGAGACCCGGTAAATATAGTGTACCTGGATTTCCATAAGCTCCCACATAAAAGACTCTTGAGAAAATTAAAAAGTCATGGGATAGGAGGTAGTGTCTTACTATGGATCGGTAACTGGTTAAAGGATAGGAAGCAAAGAGTAGGACTGAATGGTCAGTTTTCACAGTGGAGAGATGTAAAAAGTGGTGTGCCCCAGGGATCTGTATTGGGACTGGTGCTGTTTAATGTATTCATTAATGATCTGGAAAAGGGTGTTAAGAGTGAGGTGATCAAATTTGCAGATGACACCAAGTTATTCAAGGTAGTTAAAACATGAGCAGACTGTGAAGAACTGCAACAGGATCTTACGACACTGGGTGCCTGAGGATCTAAATGGCAGATGAGAAAATGTGCACAAGTGCAAAGTGATACAAATAGAGAAAAATAACCCGAACTATGAGTACACAATGTTGGGTACTATGCTAGGAGTTACCACTCAGGAAAAGGATCTGGGAGTGAATGTGGACAATACACTGAAATCCTCAGCCCAGCGTGCAGCAGCAGTAAAAAAAGCGAACAGAATGTTAGGAGATATTCGCAAAGGGATAGAGAATAAAACTGAGAATGTCATAATGCATCTATACAAATCAATGGTGCGACCGCAACTGGAATATTGTGTGCAGTTCTAGTCACCCCATCTCAAAAAACACATTGCTGAACTAGAAAAGGTACAGAAATGGCAACGAGAATGATAAAGGGTATGGAATGGCTTCCATACAAAGAGAGGCTTTGCAAGCTGGGTCTCTTCAGCTTAGCGAAGAGAAGACTGAGAGGGGACATGATAGAGGTTTATAAAATCTTGAGTGGTGTGGAACGAGTAGATAGGGAATGGTTATTTACCCTCTCAAATAGTACTAGAACTAGGGGACACTCCATGAAACTAGCTGCTGGCAGATTTAAAACAAATAAAAGGAAGTACTTTTTCACTCAGTGCATAATTAACCTATGGAATTTGTTGCCAGAGGATATTTTCAGGGCCAGTAGTATAGCTGGGTTTAAAAAAGGCCTGGATAAGTTCTTAGAAAGTAGGTCCATTAATGGGTATTAACCAAGTAACTTACGGGATGAACATGTTACTGTTGGGAGCTGGGAGTGAACAATGGGAATGGATTGCCCATTGTGACTGTTGGTTCTTCTCCCATGCGATCGAGATTGGCCACTGTCGGAGGACAGGATGCTGGGCTTGATGGACCATTGGTCTGACTCAATATGGCACTACTTATGCTTTTATTCTATTACTGGGGGGGGTGGGGATCTGGGCATGTGTGTTTGCTGAATGTAGGCAGGACAGGGGACTGCTAGCCCCTACCTTGTTTCAGACTTGTCTCACTCTCTCAGAGACTGTCCGCTCGCCTTAGCCCCTTTGCTGCCTCCCGAGACACTCAGACCCCTCAGCCCTCTTGCTGCCTTCTGAGACACTCAGTCCAGGCTCAGGGTCCTGGCTCTGAATCTCCTGAGTCCTGACGACAAGGTCAGAGGCTGAGCCTGGAGCATCGGTCTGTCACACACAAAGCCGAGGGACGTTGGGGAGGAGGTGGGAGTGCCAGATGCTCCATGCATAGGCATCGCCAATGCCAGATGCATGGGTGCATCCGGCATTGGCAGATGCTCTGTGCACCCATGGATGGGTGATGCTCATCCACCGTCCGCTCCGTGCATCTGCCATGGATGGGCGATTCTCCATCCATGGGTGTGTGGATGCATCGCCAATGCCGGATGCTCCGTGCCTGGGCGATGGGTGGAGGTAGGTGTTACGCAGAAGGGCACACCCCCCACCCACCCACGGCATTCCCATGGATGCCCACTCACCCCCCTGCACACGCTGGTGAGGGCCGCTGTGGGCCCACACTCCTGGACCGCACCCCAACCCCTTACCTGTCTTCTGGTTGAACTCTAGGTCCAGGTGTAATTGCACCCCTGAGCCCCAACAGGTACGCCACTTGGTCCATCTAAAGACACCCATAGATTACTAGAGTAGCTGGGTGAAAGGATAGTTTTATCTTTTTCCTTTTTTCAAAACAACCAACATCTCTACCCTAATGGTTGAACAAGCCATGAAAACAAACTAGTAGAAACCTATAAAATGAGTGCAATATGTGCTACCTCAGAAGGATGGGGTGGAGTTTAATAAATTTGCATTTGTGATTCCCCAGTAGGAAGATATATATATGTATGTATATAAAATTTGAAAGGATCATTATCATCTCTGACACTACTTAGCAGTTGACAAGTTATCAGTCGTACACCTTCTGCTTGCTGCCATGTACAAAGAGTCAGAAAAAATTATTATAATTTGGGTGTTACGTAAAGTACTTTCCCTTGTTGCATTCAGTGATAATACTGTACTTTCCCTCCCTCAACAGGGCAGCCTTCTGATGTAATAAACAGATGGCAAAATAGAAAATCCAGATTAAGAATTGTTTTACATTCTGCCGTATAAGATCTCCAGTTATATTAGCATTTTGAGGAGGATTTATTTGGAGATTGAGGATTAATTCCCACAAAATCATTATACAAATTTCAAAATGCCACCCACTTTGATAGAGCTTATGATTTTTATCTTCTTATTTTGACAGGCAACTGTGTAAAACAACTTTTCTATGTAGCAGCAGCACAGAAATAAAACAGAGGATGGATAAATAAAGACAGAATGATCCTCACAGGTTTCCTGATCAGCTGTCTTTTTATTCTGATTACTTGTAGGACAGAGCAGTAATAGACATTTTCCTTTGCACAAAATAATAAGAGCAGTACTTATCGCATGTTGCCTACAGCTAGTGGCAAAAGGAAATTAGAAAAGTCCAATGAAGCTGAGTAGTAATTAATCATCATACAGTGGGGCCTGTCAAATCAGAGGGGTCTATCCAGCTGATAATGCTGTCCAGCACAATTTAGACTGATAGAAATTAGAATTCTTTTTCCTCTGGCAAAAAACAAAAAAGACTAGAGTTAGCACAAATGTAGCCAACTGTTCCCTTTAATGACTGCCTGACCCATTTATAGTTGATGTTTGCATCAAGTTTAACTCAAACCAAAATTGAAGGAACATCATTCATTTCTCTAGGCAAAGAAAAATCATAACTATACTGTTTTAAGTTTGATTTATTTTTTTAAAACACAAACATCTAAACCTTGGTTAGATAAGAAACATTAAAGTTCCCTTTGAGTGATCAAATTTGCTGTTTTCCCCAGCAAGCGGAAAGAAACATTTACAGAAGTCTATAAGAGGAGGTTTAGCCTCTGTGAGCTCAGCTGAAATAAATATGTCGTGGAATATGGATGATGGAGAACACTTATGTCAGTAGAGAAAATAAAAGCAATTTTATTTTCCACAATTTTTTAGGTAAATGAGAGCAAAAGAAAGAGGAGAATAGAAACGTGGGAACCTGGCGCATGCTGGTACTTGGTCGGCCTCCCACCTTCTCATCAAAAGCTTTGCAATCAATTTTTGGAGATCGTACTGATAATTTATATATATACCCATATATGTTAATTTCAAGGATTATTTTATTCATCATATTTTGATGTATACTAAGAAAAAAAAATCTGTGCAGTTATTTTGGGGGTCCCTGTAGCAGGAAGTAGGCTATCTGGGTTGTGGGCCCTTTAAAGGAGTTAGCAGCAGCAGGGGCTGTAGGTGCTATCTAAAGCTCAGGCGCTGGAGTGAAGAAAGGACAGTGTCTGAAGCCTCAAAGCTGAGCTTGGGCATGGCTGACCCAGCCCAAGATAAACCCTGAGCTGAGAGCTCAGTAGAGAGAGAGTTACTAGGGAGAGTGCTTGAGAAGACAGGAGCTTGAGCTGGGATCTGTCTCCAGACAAACCCTGCTTGGAGGGTGTTTCCCAAGCTGGAGGGTTTAGCATGCTGCAGGAGGGTTTGTGCCTCGCCCACAGAGCCTATGAGTTGCCAGATTAACTGGGACTAATTGGAGAGAAACTGATGGAAAAACCACACGTGATGGTGGTGCACCACTGACACAACCCAGGCCAGGTCGGGAACCCACCGCTAACACGGCCAGGGATGACTCAGGCCACAGATGAATGAGGCCAGGAGAGCAGTCCTGTCGCCTGAGCTGCCAGGCCGGCCTGGCCCAGGTAACAGCTGCATCAAACGTGCCGGCACCCAGCCCTAGCCCCCACCTCCCTCGCAACACCCCGACCCCTGTCATGACGGGTGGCCAATAATGGCCACCATGATAACATGGCCATGGTGGACCTGATCCAGGTCATGGCGGGCCAAAACAAACTATCAATTGCTTTGGCCTGCTTTGACCCAGTTGGCAGGCTCTAGTCCAGGCTGTTACTTTGGCTAAATGCCAAGGTGAGAACCCAGGCTAGCTGCCAACATGAATGAGATACCCTGGGTCAACTTCTGGCAGCCCTTAACCACCTGTGACAGTGGCCTGAGGGCCAAAGCAAGCCACAGAGGGCCTAAGCAGGCTACTGGCACATCTAGTTTTACCCTGAAAGATGCTTGTATCTGGCCTGAGGAGGGACAGTGCCTGATCAGAGGAGCTTATGCAGAGAAGTCCTTGCCTCTAAGATCTGAACTCTGTATATCTGGTATGGACATTGTACATGGTGATGGGGAACTTGTAAAATAAAGACACTTGAGCAGAGATTCCCTTGCACTTCAGGGAGTGATGTCTTGGCCAGTATTCTGCTAACACTCTCCTCAGGTACACTTGACTCTGTTACAGCCTCTTTGAGCTTGGGGGGGCCTGGTATACCTGTGCCCCATTTCCCCCCTCCCATAGAGCCTGGATAAGCGCTAATACCACATGGCTGTTTGGACTTATGTACACCGTTACCATGGTTTTTTCACCTGCTTACTAGAAAGTTGTCCCTAAATATTATCTATGGTTCTTTGTCACAATTTTTTCTACCTCATTTGAACCACAGACGGGATGTACATCTGAACTGGTTTTTTGTTTCGTCTGCCCTTTTTTTAAATTTACCACACTTCACATTTCTTGCCTTCTATGTGATTGTCAATAACTCAAATATGTCACTTGAATACTGGTGGCGTACTGCCAATTTGCCGTGGGATAAGCATGGCATCTGAAAACAGGCAAAGACCGCTTTTAGGTGAGGGGTTCTACTTACCGGCTAGAAGGAAGCGCTTCCTGAAAAGCTGCACGGGGTGCGTTTAAATGCACCAAAAGTAGCTGGCTGCCATAGGAATCATGGCTCACAAGGTCTTTTTGAAGCCATATTTGGAAAGCCCCAATATTGAGGCTTTTCAAATATGACTTCAAAGAGACCACGTGAACCGCAATACCTATGGTGGTCTGGTCAGCTACTTCTGGTGTGTCTAAATGCACTTTGTGCAGCTTTTCAGGAAGTGCTTCCTTCAAGTCGGTAAGTAGAGCTGTTCATCTAAAAGCGGTCTCAGAGATGCAGCAAAGAACTCATAAGCCAAGAAGAGGGAGGCTTTGACCAACTTTGTGACCTCTTAATTCTTGACTACTCCACAGCTCTGGTTGTTCTGTTGTCTAGAGAGAGAGTGTGGTTGATGTGTTCTGCACTGCAGACAGAGGTGAGCACCTCTCCATAGCTGTTTGTAGGTGCAGGCACTGGCCAGAATCTCACTCTTCTAAGCTTGCTGCAACAAGCTTGCTGCAACCATTTTCTCTCTTGCTGCCCCCATGCCTGGAACTCACTCCCTGGATACATTCGTTCTGCTCCCTCTCTTCCAACTTTCAAGTCCCTCCTGAAAACCGACCTCTTCTGTCAGGATTTAACTCATCATAATAAGTGATAAGAATCTCCTCCCTGTAACTAAAGCTGGTTTTAGACGAGCGGTGTGCATTTGCGCATCGTGTTTGCGCATAATTTGAAACATCCGCGTGTTGTAATTAGACGAGATGGAAGTGGGGTATTATGTGCATATTATGGTGGTTGTGCATTTTTAAAGTCCGCGAATTAAACAGCTCACAATCGAGCTATTTAATGTTGTTTCAGAGTTTGGGGGGTTCTGTAGGCAGTGGCCCTTGCCAGGGGGGATTAGTGTTGTCCCCACCTGGTTTTGGGGCTTGCCTTTTCTTCCCTGTGACTGTGCTTGCTTCCAGTCCCCCTCCCCCTGTTGGGGTCCTCTTTCTCCCTCCTCCTCCTGGGTTTCCCTGTGTGCTTGTGTGCTCTGTGATCTGCGGGTGTGGTCTGAGTTCTGAGAGGTCTGTGGCACCCAGCTGTCTGGCCTGTGTCTTGGGGCTTGACTGGGGCTGCTACTTTGTATCTCTCCACATTCCAGCTGCCTCCTCCCCTGCCCGCTTGGAGTCTGGCAGTGTAGGGTCAGGGCCATGCGCCACAGCTTCGTTTGCCCTCTCCTGGCCACGTTGTAACGTCAATGTGCTGGGCGTGGCTTTCCCTCTTTTCAATGTAGGGGGGGGTCCGTGTAAACATTATGGGTGTTTGCTCAGTGTTGCCCGGGGTGGGTGGGTGTCCAATGGGTGTGTGCTGGCCCTCCCCTTCTTTCTCACAACCCCCCATGGAGGTGTCCGTGTAAACGTCTCCCTGCTTGGCACCAATGGGTGTGCGGTGGGTATGCTCACTCACCCATCTTTACCCACCTCCACCCACTGGGCCTGTGGCAACATCCATGTAAAAACATCTGTAGTTAAGGCGGTAGCAAAAACTCATTGAACAGTGCCTATGCTATTCAATGGGAGTCAGTAGAGCAAAAACGTTTGGTTGGCGACCATTCTAGCTTTCCTCCAGCAACACATGTGTTCTCTGATTACAAACAATGAAGAGGAGTCCAGGGGTGGGATGGGGGCCCCATCCCTCACGTGCCTCTCTGCCTGCTAGTAGTGCTGCAGCAGCAGCAGCGAGACAACTATTGGACTAGGAGATAAAGCTGTTTGTTTACAAACAACTCCTCCCTATGCAAGTGTTCAGAAGGTTGTTGCCTTGTAAAGAAGGTTCTTAGAGGGCTCCAAACATTCTCACAACTGGGTTGTGCATGCTCACCATATTAAAATAATAGACCACGTGATGGTCTCGAGCTCCTCTAGTATAAAAAGCACTCACACCCTCAGAATGACACTTCCTTCCAATCCTTTCTAGGAATATAAGAAAATTCCATGCGGGGCTGGACGGTGGGTGTTGTGAGAATGTTTGAAGCCATCTCGAAGAACCTTGTTTACAAGGCAGCAACCTTCTGTTCTTCTTTGAGTGGTTCCTCACAGGCTGTTTTTACATGATTCTGCCGGGTGGTGGGTCCATGGGTGCGCTGGTGCATGGGAGGGGCGTGCACATGGCCACACACGCATTCCCGCTCACCCCCCATTCATCTGCACCCACAGAGCAACTGCCATTTTCCCCAGTTGCTCTGTGCATGGGAACAAGATGGGGGGTGAGTGGCGATGCATGTTAGGTGGGCACGCGCTCGCACCCCCAGTCACTGCGGGACAGCGTGCTGTATCATTCACACAGGGCTCTGTCATTTGCGTGTCCATGGGTGGGAGAGGTCCGTGTAAAAAGGGTCACATTCTCACAACTATCTTACTTATACTATCTTAGGTAGGAATTTTTGATGTAAAGCAATATCTATTCTACCTTGGAAAGTCTGCAAATATGGTTCTGAGATTATTATGGTTGCTATTTCACTAACTTTTCTTAATGAAGTTATTGCTAACAGGAATACTGTCTTTAAACCCCCACCCCATAACCAGTTCATTTGTGCCCCCCATATAATCAATTCACGCTACCCTGGAGGTGTAAATTAAATGGTTATGTGTGGGGGGCAGCGTGAATTGATTATATGGGGGGCGGGGACAGAAATGAACTGGTTATGGGGTGGGGGTAGCATGAATTGATTATGTGGGCACAACTGACCTGGTTATATATATATATATGTCTCTTTTCATGGCATAATGTGCTTAATAGGCTGGCTGCATTTTGGGTGTCTTGTTTGATAGCAGCGCCCCGAGGCCCGCCGAGCTGGGCAACACCCCTAGGCCTGCCGACGGGACAGAAAGAGGGGGGCCCAATCTTGACTTCTTGGCCATGGGCCCATTGCACCCTAGCTACGCCCCTGGTCTAGTGTGTGTGACTAATCAATTTGAATGTGTGTGTGAGGTGAGAGCATGTGTGTGTAGTGTGTATGGATGAGTATGTGTGTGATCAATTTGAATGAATGTGTTAGATGAGAGTATGTGTGTACTGTGTCTGAATGACTATTGGTGTCTTTAGACATAACGTCAATGGGTGTCTGAATGTGTGTTTTGACCTTGATAGGAACACCGGTTTGGCCCTGTGTTCACCATGTGGCGCTGCTTAGACACACAGCCCATCTTGGGGCAAATCAGTCTTTTGCTCGCCACCCGATCTCAGCATGTAAGCGCTGCTGCCTCGTTCCCCATGTTGTACCTTCTAACATGCCACACAATATAATTAGACACAACGTTGGCCATGTGTTCAGCTGAAACATGTAAATTGTCCTTGATGCAATGGTCTTCACATTATGTTTAAAAATTGTTTTTATATTATGTTGGAAGCTGCCCTGAGATGCTGTAGGCATGGGGGGAGGCATATAAATATAAACAAACAAATAAATAAAATAAATTTTAAAATGTGTTCAACGGGTGGCCAAATTGGTGTTGGGATTGTTATGGTGCTTACATACAACAGTCAAACTTGTGCTTAGGGGGTTTGACACCCAATCTTTGTTATATCTAAAGATGCCCTATGTGTGTGATCAGTTAGAATGAGTGTGTGTGAGAGACATGAGAGCACGTGTGTGAATGAGTGTGTGGCCTCTTTTACATGAGTCCCACTCACGCAGTGGCATGGGTGGTTGCGTCTCGTATGAAAGCAGTCGCTTGTGCACTCCTGTGTAACATGCACCTCCACCCATCACACCTGAACAGAAAAACCTGGTTGCTGGGTTGCTCACAGAGAAACCAGGTTACTCCATGTGGGGGATATGGGGGGATGGGTGAGCGCCTGTGTGCACCTGCAGTGTTCTTCTGTCTGCGGCCAGTGTATGCATTAACAAAACTATTACGTTTCAAAAGAAGGGCGAATTACCTAGACAAAAAACCTTTGGTTTAAGAAGCTTGTTAAGGTGGCATTGCAAATTATACTCAAATGGTAACATGACAGTAATATCAGACCAATCTAAATATTTTTCTTTTCTTATTCATTAATTAAAAAAATTATGACAAATGAAATTAAACTGTATACATTCCTCATCACGTATAAGTATTGTTCAATCACCATACCACCCACACATATGCAGCTTAATTTCAGTTAAGACATAATTTTTTTTAGTAATGAATAAGAAAAGAAAATGTATAGATTGGTCTGATATTTAATAAAGTTGCCTTAACATACAATTTACTGTCATGTTAACGTTTGAGTATAATTTGTAATGCCACCTTAATAAGCTTCTTAAACCAAAGGTTTTTTGTCTAGGTAATATACCAAAACTCAAACCCAAGCTTTGGACCATTGGGACCCTTCCCACTGCTGAACCCACAGGAAGCTTGTGGGACTTCTTCACTGACTGGTCATCTGGAGATGGTGGATGCAGGAGGGTATTTCTGATGTTCTTAGTAGGGGCCTTCTAATGAAAGTGTGTGTGTGTGTGCGCACACACACATGAATAAGGACGTGGGGGCATCTTCTTCCTCCTTTCCTCTTCCTATCAACATTGTGGAAGCAGGAAATCTTCACCTCATCCATCCTCTTCTCTCCCACTTGACAAGTCTGACAGCCACTAGATCTCCCCTTCAGATTGCATGTCTCCCTTAAGAATTTTCCAAGCCTGCCCAACTAACTGCAGTCCAGGGAAGAACTCTTCTCTCATCCCAAAACATTGTAATTGGCTTCATGCCTTCTCCAAAGTAATTTGTAAATCCTACATTTGTTGTAAATAACGGTGGTGTGGAAATCAAAGTGCCCAAAATAGAAGCAATCTTTAGCAAGATGAAACATTTCCCATATTTCATATTGAGCAAGTTAGCCACATATTCGCTCTTAGGAAAATGGGGGTTGATTAAATGACAAAATCCTGTTGAGGAAACCACTCATTTTGGCATGCAGACTCTTCAAAGATATTGGGAGTATATATAAATACACACTTTGTGAACACAAATTCCTTCATTATAATCAGGGCCCTGTTAATTCTGCACTGCTAAGATGACAGCAATTTTTGTGGAATTTATCACTTGGCCAAATTCTCACAGATGTTGCCTCTGGCAGAGCAGAATTAGTCTAAATGTGAAGCATGAGAGTTAGATAGCCAATGGGATGCCGATATAGCCGTCCTGAGCCAATGTTAGAATAGAATGGGGTATAAATCTAAAATAATAATAAATTAATAATTAATATTCAGAGACCACTGGGCTGCTTGCCACAGACACTACAGAGGAGCAGCTCTCAACCCCTACTAGAGAGAAGAGACACCCGCTGAGTAGTAGGGATGTGCGAACACCGGAGGGTTCAGTGTTCGGACCGTTCAGGGTTCAGCCCCCCCCGAAACCCATTTGGGCTGTTTGGCCCAAATGGGTTTAGGGGGGCTTGCTTTCCCTCCCGCCTCCAGGCTGCGCAGGTGGAAGGGGCGCTGGGGCTCACCTCCCCCGCACAGCCTGCACAGCCTGGTAAAAAACATTTTAAACCCCACCCCACCCCAGGGATTGACCTACCTGGTGGTTCCGGAGCTTCAGCCCCGGGTTCGGCGGTGGTGGCACTCTGGAACGCCGCCAGCGGACCCGGGGCTGGAGCCCCAGCACCACCAAGTAAGTCAGGCTCTGGCTCCGGGTCCGGCGGTGGTGGTGGCAGTGGCAATGGCGGGTCCAGCTCTGACAGCGCTCCGGAGCGCTTGAGGCCTGTACTAGGCCTTCCAGGTGACCCAGAAGGCCTAGTAGAGGCCTGAAGTGCTCCGGAGTGCTACCAGAGCCAGACCTGCTGCCACCGNAAGTTTAATTCTATTTATGGAAGCTCCATTTGTACTTGGCAATTTAACATTGCTAAGTAAATAACACAGCAGACTAAATGAGAAGAACAATCAACTTGAGGAAACACACAATGCAGAATTACAACTGGGCATGATGCCATAAAAATAAAATTGTGATAAACTAACAAAAATCATCAACCTTTGTTACAGAGTCCTGCACAGTAAAACTGTAAATTACCATGGTATAAAAAGCAAAAAAAAGGGGAGAGAGTGTCAACTGATCAACTCATTGTTGTGATATCTGTTATAAAAATAAAAAATGGCACAATTTGTTAAGGTTTACTTGCAAGTAACACCACTATATTTCTTCCCTTTCCTTATGGATGTAAAGGTTTCTATATTGTCAGAAAAAGTGAACATGGGAAGCTATTTAATAAATTGCTGTTATCAACATAGACTATAAATCTCAACCAGGCAGCACAACGGTGAGGGAACTGAGGGGAAAACAATGTGTACAGAGAGAAAAATGAGAGAGAAACCCATCTATCTTTTCATGTACATTGCAGTATATGTAGATTCATCAACAGATCTGAAAGCCCCTGTACTTTTCTAACTTTAGAATATGTACTATTGACTTTTGTCACTGGAGGGAGAAAAAAAATCCAGAAAAGTGTACCAAACTCAAATTTTCACTGAATGAAACTCTTTATGATGTAGCACTGTCAAGCATCTCTCTGAGTGCAAACTGATGCTTAATTATAATAATAAGAGGTTAGACAAATATTTTGTCTGTGACCCCATTTTGATCCTTAAATATAATTCTGCAACTCCAAACAGTAACAAAGATAGGCAAGCTATACCAAATACCAATCAGGATTACAGCTCCAATATCAGATGGCATGATGACGAAACAGCTATTTATTTCCACTTCTTTATTCATTTTGGATATCCATTTCAGATATGTCACTCCTTTTATTTATTTCTATTCAGATATCTGGTGCATCTTAGCCAAAATGACTGAATTAACAAAAGTATCTGAACCAAAATATCCAAACAAACAAATTTTATTTAGGGTTCACATATTGATTCCAATGTTTGGATAAGGAAATATTATTTGTAAAATAAGAATTTTATTTATTTATAATTTATTTATTTATAAATATTTGTTAGACGCCCCCTCATGCCTACGGCATCTCGGGGCGGCTTACAGCATAAAAACACACAATAAAATTTATTAAAACAATGTTTTAAAAATACAATCCCNGTGGGGTGGGGGTTTAAAAGAAAAAAAAATTACCAGGCTGGGCGGGGGGGGAGGCAGCCCCGGCACCCCTTCAACCCACGCAGCCTTGGGGGGAGGGAAACCGGGTTCCCCCCTGCTCCCCACCCAAATGGGTTCAGAACCCGAACTTTGTTTGGATGGTTTGGGCGGGGAACAGTTTGGATTCGGGGTGTTCGCGAACAGGCCAAACCCCCCGAGTTCGGACCGAACCCCCGAACTCGGTTCGTACTTCCCTACTGAGTAGTCTGTGTGATATGAGATGGGTAAAACTGATGGACTGGCATACGGGGAAACATATTTGCACAGAAAAACTTGCATAATTTTCATAAAACATAAATGCATTTAAATATTTATGTTAATTTACATAATTTAATCTGCTCTCAAAATTTACCTTTTTCACTCACAGAATTAGGGTTTCCTGTATACAGGTTTTGGGCAAAAAAAATTTTTTCAGGATATGCAGGGGCCCTGAAAAACTTGCAGACAGTAAGGCTGCATGGAAACAGTGTTTCAGGTACATCCCACTGGACATAGGAAAGGTCTGAAAATGGGCTGGTCACATGACCAAAATAACACACATTGGTGAATTATCAGTAGAACTGGGTTAAACAGTGCTACTGAAGTGATTCAAGTGAATGAAGTACTTAGTACCAAATTATTAAAGTGACCACGGGTGTTTTCAGACGTGATGTCAGGGAGTGGCCACCACGCATTGTCCCATTCCGGGGTGTGGCCGACCCCATGGGGCAGGGCGGTGCATCAGGCCGAACAAACGTGATGGGGCCATTCCCCTCGGTCTGTGGCAGTTTAATAAATGTGACAACATCCCCATGCCATGGTGAACCCATCCCCAAGCCATGTCCCCCCCACACCGGCATGCAGTCATGGCGGCTTGAGGGCAAATGAAGACCGGTTGGCTCATAGCCACACCCACAGCCAGGCATAGGGCAGCAGGGAGAGCTGGTTGCAAGCAGCCGAAATCAGAGAGTGCCCGAGCCTAAGGGTTGCTGATCATTACCCAGTGAAGCACAGATGGAAGCCTCAAGACCATGGGGAGGTTTATTTGAAAGCTCAGTATACAGTGCAGGATTTCGTCAATTAATCAACCCTCATTTTCCTAAGAGCTAATATGTGGCTAACTTGCCCAATGTGAAATATAGGAAATGTGTCATCTCGCTAAAGATTGCCTGTATGTTGGGCACTGTGATTTCCATACTACCATTATTTACAACAAATGTGGGATTTACAAATTACTTTGGAGAAGGCATGAAGACAATTACAATGTTTTGGGATGAGAGAAGAGCAGATAACCTATGTCCCAGCGGGAAGAATTATTAGGCACATCATTGCTCCCAACAAACCTGACCAATGGACAGTAGAAATGTTACTAAAAGGCACAGGGGGATAGGGAAGTGAACCCATCCAAATGTCTGTCAGTCTACTCAGGAGCTGGGCCACAGATGCACATCTCAACCAGTCCACGGTGATAGAGGGGGCACCAGTGTCATGAGGGACTGCAGTAGGATACCAGATCGGGTACCATCCGGCCCATCACCATGGAGAGCGCCACCACCAAGGGCCACCAGATGTCAGTTCCATGGAAGCTGTGCACGAGGGGAAGGGTGTTGGCAGTCCAACACGCTCCACATAAGATGTTCACTGGAACATTCCGTTCCTGTAGCCCAGTTCCCCCATATGGTACATGACCAGGTAATAAGACTCAAAAGGATACCCAAAGGCCAGGATCACCTGCATGTCAGGGCAATTCCACATGTCATAGAAAGCCCTGAGCTCGGCACCTGAAGGCTCCTCCAGCTGATATAGCCCTCTGGGGCGGCCATCAAGTAGACCCAGCTCCAGAAGATGATTGAGGGAGGCACTGCGAGATCACCCATGTCCATGGGCCCCGATGATGGCCTGGGTGAGCGAGAGGCAAAGGGAGGGCCCCTCCATCAAAAGGCAATGGTGAAAGTCAGGCAGCCCACAGATCTCCTGTAATGCGAGGCTGTCGCTGGGCCCCAGGGAGTACAAGCACCACGGGTGGAACAGTATCGATGAAGGGCCAGAGCCCTAGCTCCTGGGCCCGGACCTCTGTCTGGCCCGCTTACAGGATTACTGAGTGACAGGAGCTCAGCGCTCAAGAGGCCCTACCCAATCCTTACACTATTTGGAGAGCCCAGCAGGTGCTGTATGTCACTTCTGCACCACAAGTCCACCGGGGACATGGTGGCCCAAAGACTCTATGCACGGGTGCTGGGATGGCCCTGGAAATGAGGAGCAGAGCCAGAGCTATTAGCAGCCGTGACCAGTTCGCTACAAGAAAGAGGGAAAGAATGAAACCAGGTAAATTGGTGGGAACTGGAGCCAGACAGACTTCCAGCACTCCCACAAGGTCAGAAGATAAGGGTGGCATGCAGACACCAAGGGCAGTTGCAGGGAATGAGTGGGGAGTAGAAGGAGTGGGAGCTGTTCGAGGAATGCTGGAGCTATGAAAGGGATGGAGCTGCATATGGGCCATGGTAACACACGGATCCACATTGCTACTGGGAGGGTTGCTGCAGGCCCACAAGTCTACACACTGATTACAGAGACAATGATGGTTAGAACACGGGCTAGGGGCGTGGTGCCAACCATGAGATCACCAATGAGTACCTATATAGAACGGGATCTGGCACAGACTCCGTGGCCTTAGTTTGCCTCAGAGCAGTACGGTATACAATGCCCTCATGGTCGAGTTAGCCTTACTGCTCCCTCTTTTTGTGAACTGCACCATGGATGCAGGGCAGGTAGCCTTCTGGAGGCGCCGACGTCACTGCACCACAGAGTGGTTCAGGAAGCACGAGCTGGTGTCGAGCTTCACAAGAGAATATGCACGATCCTCCTGGTTCTGCTCGAGCAACAGGCCACATTGTTCAGGAGCTCATTCAGGAGCAGGCAGAGCATGGCTGGCCTCCTGGCACTGTCACAGCTACGCTCCGTGAGGCAGTTCTTCTCAGTGCAGTGATGGAACAATGGCCAGCTGCGGAGGATCGCATGACGCCTGCAGTGGCACATTGCTGCAGCCACCACCGGGATCTACATGGCAATGCCCATCAATCACCACCACTGGATCGTTCCCCGAGTGACCCAATGGTGGTTGAGGGGGCTCAATAAGTGGGATGATGAAGCATGGCATGCAAACTTCTGAATGGACCATGCTCTATTCATTAGGATCGTGCACCGCCTCTCCCCATGGTTTGAGTGAAGCCGCACCACTATGCAGGTGCCCATCCTCGTTGTACAGTGTTGCGCCATCGTCATATGGCCCTTGGCCACACCAGACTCCTGTAGGCCAGTTGCGCAGCAGTTTCGAGTGGGAATCAACACTGTCTCTACCATCATCCATGACTTCTGTGAGGCCGTGGAGGAGGTGCTCCTTGATCAGGTGATCCAGCTCGTGAACCAGCACTGGGTCATGGCCAGGTTCCAAACAGCAGGCTTCTCAAACTGCATCGGTGTGATTGATGGCACACACATCGATATCCTGCAGCCCCCCAACAATGAAGCAGCAGAGTTCATCAATTGCCATGGGTATCACTCCCTACAGCACCAGGTGGTTGTCGATGACAGAGGGTGCTTCACTGACATCTTCACCAGGCACTCCAGATACAGTCATGATGCATGGATCCTTGCCATTTCCCCTCTGTTTGCCAGCATGTACATGGGGGAGTTTGGGGATCCCACCATGACCTGCAACGAGGGGGTGGCAATGCCCCTGGTCATCATCGGGGACCCCGTCTACCCGCTCCTCTGATGGTTAACGAAGGTCTTCCCAGTGGCCTGAACCCCCGAGCAGGTGCATTATAATAACAGTTTATGTGTGGCCCGCATGGTTGTGGAGAGGTCATTTGGGGCCCTCAACTACCGCTGGAGATGCCTGGCCACACGCCTCGACTTCAAGGTGGAAACTCTTGCTCTCACGATTGGGGCCAGCTGCATGCTGCATATATGCGAGACACGTGGGGCTTCACTTGACAAACCGGTACCTCATCGTGCCCCTGGACCGGTGCCACCCTGCAGACAGGAGGACAACCCAAGAGAGCACCACTACGCGAAGAGGATACGGGCAGCTCTGAGCCGACATGTGCCATGCCTGGACCACACTCTGGCATAGATTAAGAGCACCACATCTTGATAGTGCCCAATCCCTCTTCTGCACCACCTGTCCTATTAGCATCCCTATGGGCTCTATTCTTGCACCCAGGCCCTCACCATCCAATTACTATCCTTGCCCTTCGATTAGTATACAAACAGTTCTGGTTACTGACACGTCCCTCAGTACGTTCATCGCATGCCAGTATCCAATCAACTTATGCACTCTGTGTCCACAGTCCGAACAGCGTACAATAACAGTACCGAATAACTAGATGAACACAGCAGGACACCCATCATGGTCGAAGGGCCAGGACCATTGACAGGAGCATTGTAGGGGCTAGGGTGGGGTGGGTGATGGACGGACGGCGGGGAGGTCTGACGGGTGACTTCTGGGAGTCACCTGTCTTCCATGTGTCCAGGACTAGTACATGTGGAACGAGTTACAATCAAGCTAAAGGCCCTCATCCAATTATTACCATAACAAGCATAAAGATGCAGGTAAAATCTTTATTGCGAGGTATAGCTTGTTATCGCTTGCCCTTTCTTCTGCCCTCCTCCGATTTCTTTGGGAGCCCTCTTGTGGCTTGGTGCTGGAGGAGAGGAGGATGATTCATTAGCCTCCAAATCATGTGATGCAACAGATGCATCCAGCTGCCTTCCATCTGCAGCTGCTGTCAAGGGCGGNCTGAAATTACCCAAGCTTTTTCATGCATTCTCTCAGAGCCATAAACACACGGTCACACTCCTGTGTACACTCACTTTTTCACAGAGACTCTCACACTCTCTCAAGCTCTCATTCTCATGCACACAGAGATCCTCACTGTCTCTCACACATACATGATCTTGCCAAACACACATACAATCTTTCACTCTCTTGCCCATGCTCTTCCCTCTCCCCATCCTCCTCCACCACCCTGGAAATACAGGGCTGAAGATGGATCGCATGCCACTGCTACCACAGCCACCACTAGAGATCAATATGGAGCTGCCAGCCTGCTGCAGCTGCTGCCAAGGCAGGGCCATTGTGAGGAACAGTGCCATTCTGCTCTTACTGCCAGCATTTGAATTTGCCCAGGAGTTTGGGGAAATGGTAATACTCTGTCCACTTCCCCTCTCACTGGCAAATTCAAATGGCAGCGGGAAGCAGAGTGGTGCAGAAGACAAACTTTTTTCTCCCCACAAGCAAAGGTTGGACTAGATGACCCTTGAGGTCCCTTCCAACTCTACGGTTCTACGATTTTGCCCCTTACAGTTCTGAGAGCGGCTGCCATTTTGGAACTTTCAGAGGTCATAAGGGGCTGAAATTCATTTTTACACTCCTGCTTCCACTCATTTCATCCAAATAATGAACTAAAAGAAAACACACTGGGTTTTTCTCTGGCAAAATATTTGAGGGTGAAGTCTGCGACACCTGAAGTTTTACATTTATCCTGCTCTACTCTAGGTAAAAACAGACTCTCTTTGAGCACACTGTTAAGCTGGTTCCCTCAAAAAGATTTCATTTACATATAGATCGAGCCATTCTAAGAAGCCATTTAAAACATTTTGTTTTAATATTTCCCCCTTATTAATATTACATGTAGGCTAAGTTTCTGGAGTCAGAAGGACATACCTGGACATCAGTGGGTATTTTCAGACGTTACGATCCCACGCTCAACCACACTGAATACCCACATGGTGACTGAGCAAGGGACTGTAACGTCTGATGGGGGGAACGGAAGTTCCCCCCCAGATGTTCACCCCCGTGAATCACATTCGGGACCAGCCCTGATCATGTGGTGAATGCGATTCTCCCCCGTGACCAAGGGGATCNTGTCCCCACCACTCCAATGGGCCAAATCCCAATTCCCACAGGGCTCCACAGGCCAGCTCATCATGCAGGGAGGGGAAGGGGAACATTTTCTACAATGGGGGTGTGGCCACCAGCCCAGAAACATTCTGTGGCTGTACAGAACTGGGGTGGGAAATGTGTCCCGCCCCACCCCCCATGGCCCAAATCCCAGTTCCCACACAGCAAGCCATAGAATGTGGCTGGCGGGTCAAACTATATGTAGATGCAGGGGAGGCCATTTGGTGGTTGCCTGCAAGCTGTAAAAGGACTGTAGACTAGAAGATCCTCACCCCTGCTCTAGAGGCTTAGAGTGCACAGTCAATAGAATTTATTGTGGTTTAAATCTAGAGCGAGAACGAGTTCCTGAAGAAAATGGGCAAACCTGTCAAATATGCGCAATCTGAACTGAAAATAGTGGTTTGGTTAATAAGTGATATCTGCTTTTGACTATTTCATGTCAGTTTTTCAATTATATTGGCTTGATTATTTCAGTTGTTTGGTCATTTCAGCAATGACAATTGGACAATATGAGCACTATGTTTATGAACAATTGCCAAAAATTACATAACTGAAATACCAAAATGACCAAACAACTGAAATAATCAAACTGAAAAACCAAAACAGAACAGCTGAAAAAACGAATTTGCGAACACCTTTTTTTAGTCGTGGATATTATTTCGGTATTCAAAGGGATACCCAATAGGATACCCAAAACCACAAACAATACAACACCTGTAAATAACAAACCTAATACCCATTTCAGCTTTAGTTAAATCACTCAAATTAAATGATATAACACAGCACACAATTCCACCTCCCCCAGTTAACCCAAAGATCCATAAAAACTGGAAAACTAAGGGCCTCTTCACTCAGGCGCCCCCCAGACGTGTGCAGTGGGTGGGGTGCCCATGTAAATGCCATGGCAGGTACAGGGAGGATGGGTGGGCGCCCGCAGTGGGTGGGTGGGCAGTCTCCACCCATTACCCATAGACGGAGCAACGGATTCCAATGCCGGTTGCTCCTTGCGTGGAGCACCTCAACCCACCACGGGCGCACACCCATCCCCCTACTCACCACAGCCAGTTTGAAAAGGGCCTAAAGGAAACATAGCTAGAAGTCTTCATGGAAGTTTAATTCTATTTATGGAAGCTCCATTTGTACTTGGCAATTTAACATTGCTAAGTAAATAACACAGCAGACTAAATGAGAAGAACAATCAACTTGAGGAAACACACAATGCAGAATTACAACTGGGCATGATGCCATAAAAATAAAATTGTGATAAACTAACAAAAATCATCAACCTTTGTTACAGAGTCCTGCACAGTAAAACTGTAAATTACCATGGTATAAAAAGCAAAAAAAAGGGGGGGGGGGGTCAACTGATCAACTCATTGTTGTGATATCTGTTATAAAAATAAAAAATGGCACAATTTGTTAAGGTTTACTTGCAAGTAACACCACTATATTTCTTCCCTTTCCTTATGGATGTAAAGGTTTCTATATTGTCAGAAAAAGTGACCATGGGAAGCTATTTAATAAATTGCTGTTATCAACATAGACTATAAATCTCAACCAGGCAGCACAACGGTGAGGGAACTGAGGGGAAAACAATGTGTACAGAGAGAAAAATGAGAGAGAAACCCATCTATCTTTTCATGTACATTGCAGTATATGTAGATTCATCAACAGATCTGCAAGCCCCTGTACTTTTCTAACTTTAGAATATGTACTATTGACTTTTGTCACTGGAGGGAGAAAAAAAATCCAGAAAAGTGTACCAAACTCAAATTTTCACTGAATGAAACTCTTTATGATGTAGCACTGTCAAGCATCTCTCTGAGTGCAAACTGATGCTTAATTATAATAATAAGAGGTTAGACAAATATTTTGTCTGTGACCCCATTTTGATCCTTAAATATAATTCTGCAACTCCAAACAGTAACAAAGATAGGCAAGCTATACCAAATACCAATCAGGATTACAGCTCCAATATCAGATGGCATGATGACGAAACAGCTATTTATTTCCACTTCTTTATTCATTTTGGATATCCATTTCAGATATGTCACTCCTTTTATTTATTTCTATTCAGATATCTGGTGCATCTTAGCCAAAATGACTGAATTAACAAAAGTATCTGAACCAAAATATCCAAACAAACAAATTTTATTTAGGGTTCACATATTGATTCCAATGTTTGGATAAGGAAATATTATTTGTAAAATAAGAATTTTATTTATTTATAATTTATTTATTTATAAATATTTGTTAGACGCCCCCTCATGCCTACGGCATCTCGGGGCGGCTTACAGCATAAAAACACACAATAAAATTTATTAAAACAATGTTTTAAAAATACAACCCCCCCCCTACCCCACCCTCCCCTCCAAAGGCCTGGGTGAACAGCCAGGTCTTGCAAGCTCACCAAAATACCAAGAGCNCTCCTGCTTCCACTCATTTCATCCAAATAATGAACTAAAAGAAAACACACTGGGTTTTTCTCTGGCAAAATATTTGAGGGTGAAGTCTGCGACACCTGAAGTTTTACATTTATCCTGCTCTACTCTAGGTAAAAACAGACTCTCTTTGAGCACACTGTTAAGCTGGTTCCCTCAAAAAGATTTCATTTACATATAGATCGAGCCATTCTAAGAAGCCATTTAAAACATTTTGTTTTAATATTTCCCCCTCATTAATATTACATGTAGGCTAAGTTTCTGGAGTCAGAAGGACATACCTGGACATCAGTGGGTATTTTCAGACGTTACGATCCCACGCTCAACCACACTGAATACCCACATGGTGACTGAGCAAGGGACTGTAACGTCTGATGGGGGGAACGGAAGTTCCCCCCCAGATGTTCACCCCCGTGAATCACATTCGGGACCAGCCCTGATCATGTGGTGAATGCGATTCTCCCCCGTGACCAAGGGGATTGTATCGTATGGCTGCCTACCACGGCCTGGAATCAGCGGTGGGATTCCGGGCTGTGGTCGTTGCGGGTGGGCGCTGTGGCCGCATTGGCCGCGGTGCCCGCCCATCTCCCAGGAGGGTGGCCGGTGATGGAGCGGGGGGGGGGGCGTGCGGCCGCATGTTGTGCCACGCAGTCCCGCCCCCTCCCTGATTCCCCACCGGGATCCGCCGGCACGTCTGTTGGACATGCCGGTTTGATCCCGGCGGGGGATCAAAGGGTGATTCCTTGACGGGGCCAATACAGGCCCTGTCACGTCTGAAAATACCCAGTGACAAAACGTCTGAAGTTTGAGGTTACTTTCCAACAAAGGTGTTTAATAAAGGAGCAATAGGAGCCACTGGCAGGCCTGCAGAAGATGGCATCATGTTTGGGGTTTACTCCGTTGAAAATATTTAATAATTCAAAGAACTGTACGCTTGGAAGGGACCCCCAGGATCATCTATTCCAACCTCCTATTGCATAACTGTATTCTTAAAAAGCACACTCAAACATCTCTCCATCTCAGAAACTGAAAAATACAAGTAATTAGTAGGTGTTATTATTTACATAGTACTTTCAGTGTTAAATGTTCTTTACAATCCATATCAAATTCACCCTCTCAGCATTCCTATGAGGCAGGTTGTTGTTAGGGCTGGGAATTCGGATTTGTTCCATAACTGCTTGTAATGGGCCATTACAGATCAATCCATACTAAACTGCAACACACCCTTTGTAGTTCAGTTCTTATCTGCA
Organism: Sphenodon punctatus; assembly: GCA_003113815.1. Taxonomy (NCBI): domain Eukaryota; kingdom Metazoa; phylum Chordata; class Lepidosauria; order Sphenodontia; family Sphenodontidae; genus Sphenodon; species Sphenodon punctatus. Next base: position 2,330,556 of record QEPC01010816.1, on the reverse strand, counting down.
GAAAATAAAAAATATAAAATCGCATCTTATAAAAAAATTTAAATTATTTTATTTGCAAATAAAAATTATTTGCAACACACCCTTTGTGGTTCAGTTCTTATCTGCAGAAAAATAAATTTAAAAAATAATTTGCATGCGCAAAATGACCACTGGACCATTCTGAATGCCCTTGCCTAAAACGGTGACGGGAGTGGCACCACCATTTTGGAAAAGGTCAGTTGGTCTGCCTATGTGCAGCAGTCATTTCGCGCATGCAAATTATTTTTTAAATTTATTTTTAAATGTTTGGCTGCCCTCTGCCAAAATGGTGATGATGCTGCCACTTCCATTTTGGTAAAGGTTGTGCATGCACAGAATGATCTGGTGGCCATTTGCGCACGCACACGTTTTTTTTCCATTTTTAAAATTATTTTAATGTTTTAAATTTATTTAACTACGGATCCATAATCCAGATCTGTATTTAAATTTAAAATTGTGGGATCTTTACCAAAAACGGATCGGAACTGCAATTTCCTCTGACAAACCACCCCTAGTTATTATCATTGGCCACTGATTGGCCACTGCGCCCGCCCGTCTCCCCATGGGTGGGCGGCCGAAGGAGTGTGGGGCCGAGCAGCCGCATGTCGTGCTGCTCAGCCCCGCCCCCTCCGACATTCAGCACAGTGATCAGGCCAGCACGTCTGATGGACGGCCAGTCTGATCACAGACTGGGATCCGAAATGGATCCCAGTCCAGGGTTCAGCATGGCGGGTCAAAAGGCCCGTCACATCTGAAATTACCCAATGGGTGTCTTTAGATATAATAAAGACTGTTTATCAAAACCACTAAGCATGTGTTTGGCTGGTCCATGTAAGTACAAACACATGCTTAAGTTTCATGTAAGTTCCATGTAAGTACTTTAGATGTAATAAAGATTGTTTAACAAAACCACTAAGCATGTGTTTGGCTGTTCCATGTAAGTACTGTAACAATCCCAACACAACACCAGTTTTAACATCCGTTGAACCTGAAATGTGAACATGGACATCTCGTGGACAATTTGCATGATCTGACTGAACACATGGCTATCTCTGCACATAATAATATTGCATAGTGTATTTTCAGATACTTCCTGTCCCAGAGTCATAGAGTACAGTGTTTTGGTGATGGGAACTTCCTGTCGAACTTTATGTCAACTCTCAGAGGCTGCACCTGCGTGCTGAGATTGAGTGGCAAACAAAACACCATTTTTTTCCAAGATGGATGGTGTGTTTAAGTAGCACCACATGGTGAATACAGGGCCACGCCAGTGTTCATGTTGAGATTGGAACACACATTCAGACACCCATTGGCGTTACAGCTAAAGACGCACAATGACTTTTCCAAGCCATTCATTGTGTTCATGGCTAAGATACACTGTGAACCCTGTTCTAAGTCCAACACCTCTTCCACTAGGCTACACTGTGCTACATTTAAACAGGCCAAAGAAAACTCACAAATAGGTTCTTGTAGTATAAAACTAAGGAGGGAGCTCAATGTCAGGTCTGTATGCTGCTCAAAAAATGGTCAACTTCAATTCCTATTCTGAAAAATGGGAATGATCTATCTAATGAAGAGGTTTTAATGAGTGCATGGGTGTTTTCAGATGTTACGTGATCACGGTCAACCACAGACAATCCCCTGTGGTGGTGGTTGGTCGCATAACGTGTATTTGCTCGCTGCCAAATGTTCACCACGGTGAACCACTGGCGGTGAGCAAATTAACCACGCTTTTGAGGATGGTCCTGGTACCATCTCTGAAAGCGTGGTTAACTGAACCATGGCCCGGAATTGGCGGCCGGTAACGTCTGTTACTGCCGCCGATTCCAGGCCGTGGTCCAGACTCCGGGATGGAATCGGCGCAGCGGCTCCATTGGCTGCTGCGCCCGCCCATCTCCCGGAGGGTGGGCTGCCGGGGGAGCGTGGGAGGGTGGGGCTGCGCGGCCATACGTTGTGCCATGCAGCCCCACCGCCTCCCCCGATTCCCCGCTGAAATCAGCCGACTCGTCTGTTGATGGGCCATTTTGATTCCGGCGGAGAATCAAAAGGTGATTCCGTGCTGGGGCCAATGGGCGCCCCGTCACGTCTGAAATCACCCCATGTCTTAAAAATAAGAGTCTGTTGGAGTGGGTGAGAATGTACGTAAGGGAGTCCAATTTCAATGGCAGACACCCCTAAACAATCACTGTTAAGGCTGATCAAGTGGAACTTAATCTCTCTTGTGGGGGGATTCTTCTGAATCACCCATCAGCACACAGGACTGACTGGTGCTAGCTGCAAAGTGCTTTGGTCCTGTTCTAGCTAATCACATAAGCATATGCTTAACTTTAAACCCATAATTAGCCCAATGGGCTAGGCATCTGTTTATATGCTTTGCTGGATCTGGGCCTCAGTACTCAGCACCTTGTAGGGCTGAGCCTATGCTGCTGAAATTTAAATTGTTCTTTGTGACTTATTTGCAGATTGGGTGTAGGATTCAAATTAGTGGGAGGATTAAATGAATTTAAAAAAAGAGGCCCTCATGATAGCAGGGCCAGGAAAAACAAACATTTCATGTACACACCAGAGAAAAGATGAAAGGAAGGCAGCTGCCCCTTCCGTGGTCAGAAATTCTTATCTGCTGACCGAACCTTTGTTGGTTTGGGAAAGTACAAGTAGTCTGCACTGGCGGAAGGTTCAAAGCAATTTTTAATAGATAATGCAATCAAAAGTCTGTCTATCTGTTGAAATATTTAGAAGAACAAGATATCACTTTGACCTCCCTACACCTGCGACCTTTGTGAAAGACTTTAAGAAGTGCTTTATGCTTGTTTATGTTCTTTATCTTTAATGGGCTTCTGCATTTTTCAAAGATTAGACTTTTGTGAAGCCCTTTGAGCAAGGAATACATTCTATAACTTTTAGTCAGCATTCCAATATTGTCTTCCAGGCAAGAGGTACATATACCGGTACACTGTCAAAATCAAACCAAACTCCAAAGCCAAACTCCAAAGGTGCAAGTGTGTTTCTGTACAGGAACATGCACCTTCAGTCTGAGATTTACCTTCCTCTGTCACAAATCAAAAGTGTCAGGTAATAAATTATTCTGGATGACTTACCAGTCACTGAGTCAATTCAAACACCAGCAAAAGGGCAGACTTTTTTTAAAAGGCAAACTCCTGTAGAATCCTTTTAGAAAGAAAAGAAAAAGACAGTAGATTTATGAATCATAAACGTTTTTTATGAATAAAAAAGACAGAAGTATTATTCATATTTCTGGATAGCCTTCTGCAAATCTAAATAATATCTGAGAATGAACATGCACATACTGTTTCTGTTCAGATATTTCAATTTTTTAGTAATTTCAGCATTTTGGTTATGTCATTTTCAGCAATTATGCCATGTGCAGTATTACTAATATTGCCAAAATGATGTCATCAAAATACCAAAACAACCAAAGTGACATTTAAAAAACAAACAAACCAACAACCGGAAATAACCTAAATATCTGAGATGGATGGATGTCCAGTGGTAGCAGCTATTATCCGCTTCATCATTTTCAAACGTTGCTTGGATTTTCAAATACTTGTTTCAACTTTAGAAGGAAAGAAAGGTTAGTACATATTATGTTAAAGACATAGGGTATTTTCAGACGTGACGGGGCCAATTGACCCCGTCACAAAACCAATCTGTTGATCCCCCACCAGGGCCACCGCGTCATGGCCCAACAGACATGCCGGGGGCTCCCGGCGGGGAATCGGGGAGGGGGCGGGGCCATGCGGTGCAACGTGCGGCCACACGGTCCCGCCCCCCCACGCTCCCCTGCCGCCCGCCCTCCGGGGAGACGGGCGGGCACCACGGCCAATGCAGTCGCAGCGCCCACCCGAATTGACCACGGGCCGGAATCCCTACGGGGATTCCGGGCCGTGGCCGCCATCCAGACGTGACGACTCAGTTCATCGCGGTGGGGAATCACCTTCACCACACGATCACCACCGGCCCCGCCGGTTCAGTCGATCACGTGGTGAATGTGATTCCCCGCCACGATTGACCGTGGTGAACATCTGGGGGGGGAACATCCGTTCCCCCCATCAGATGTTACGCGGTCACAACCACCCCAGGGAATTGACTGTGGTTGACTGTGATCTCGTAACGTCTGAGAATACCCATACTTGAGGAAGTTTCAACATATTGATGTCCTGGGAAGCTCAGGAGTAACTTCCTAGAGGTTTCCATGTTCCTGCAAAAAAGATGACTGAAGATAAATTTCTGCCCTATTGATTTTCATTTGGTAAAGCATATTTAGTTGCCACCCTGAAGTTTCAAGCACTGGCTCATGGTGGGTTTAGTCCCACAGATGTGTATGCACAGCTCCCTAGAAGCCATTAATATGTATTGAGGGGGAAAAATTGACTCACTAATCCACAGTCACACCTGACGCCTGGCGCTTTTAAAATGACGTGCAGGCATTCCAGGCAAAGACGTGGCAGAGGGGAGGAGTCGGATGCTGGCAGTAGCGCCGATGCGAACGGGGTTCTGCCACGTCGAATGGGATTCTGCCCCGGCTTTGCTCGCGCATGACAGGGCTGGATTTTGTGCCGTCATGTGCGAGGCTAGCCGCAGCAGATCCCCATTCGCACTGGCACTACTGCTGGCATCGGGCTCCTCCCCACTGCTGTGTCTTTGCCTGCAAGTCATTTTAAAAGCACCAGGTGTCAGGTGTGAATGTGGCCTGAGTTTTACACAAGGGGCAATGACATCATGGGGTTAATAGATAAAAAGAAATATAGCCTAGCACAGTAGTTATGGTGCAAAATCAGAAGACCTGGGCTCAGTTTCTTGCGCCTCCAGAGATTTGGTTTGTGCCCTTGGGAAGATCACCTAACCTGTCTTGGTTTGGGTTCCCTATGAATACTAGGGATGAATATGAATACTAGTTCTCTGACTCACGCTAGTAAATAAACTCATAGATGTTTTTAAAGAGAAACTCATTTGACTTATAACCAGGGGACCCATGTTCACTGTGGATGAAAACAGACATAACACTAACTCCACTTTAACACCAATTTAACATTTCTTATGCATGTTGCAGGGCTGTATTGGTGCCCTATGCAGCCCTGCATATGAAATGTTTAAGCAGTATTAAAGAGGTGTTAAAGTGGAGTTAGCATTATGTCTGTTTTCGCCCTGTGTTTTTCCTCATTGGTGCCAATGGGGAAAATGCAGTGAACACGGGTCTCTGTCTATAGTGCTGGTCCAAGACAGATATTTGATCCTGAGTGCTATTTGAAGGTAAGAATTTTATTTCTAACTTCAAACATAGTTCTTATGGTCTGAAGCTTTCCCAAACACAAACATATTTGATAGGTTCCCCTTTCACAATTTTTATGCCCTGCATCCTACTAAAAAGACTGGGAATGCAGGGAGTAGTAACTTTATTCAAAGCGGGGTAAGGCTGCTTAACTTGTGATAGCATGTCGCTGCTTGTGGACCTAGTCCTCATCTGCTGTACCCTGCAGCGAGGTCTGCCACGGGGCTTTGAGGAGCGAGTGCTGTCATCACTCTCATGCAGACATGTCACAGCTGGGGGTGGGATATTGGGCAGGCCAGGAAGGATGGGCGGGTGGGGATGGGCTCCTGTGCATGTGGCCATTGCCTTGGCCTGCCCCAGGACGTGGCGGGATGTCTGACAGTGGCCCGCCTGGTTTTCCTACAGGGGAGGCAGACCATGTGCCATGCTCTCCATGCTGTCCCCAAAGTATGGCAGCTGGGATTGTCTGCGCCGGAGCGCACGGCTGATAGGAGCCTCTCGGCTTGTGTGGCTTCACCCATAGTTTCCAAATCTTTGGTCTGTTGCCCTGTATTTGTTCCCATTCTATCTCTTTTAAAATGTAAACAGCCCTCTAATGAGTTTTTATAATCCTGATTAATCTGTATGAATGACTACCTCAATATACAGGATCTCAATTTGGAATGATTATCATATTGATTTCAAACCACATAGGTGTCATTAGGATCTAAGGGTAATTTCAGACGTGACGAGATCACTGTCAATCACACTGAATCACAGTGGATTCAGGGTGATGGCTGTGATCCCGTGCACGTCTGTTTGAGCCCCGCCAGATGCTCACTACAGTGAATCTCTGGCAGGGGTCAAAGCTAACCACGGTTCTGAGGATGGTGCCAGCCCCATCTTCAGAACCGTGGTTAGTTTGGCCAAGCTCAGGGACGGGGCTGGGAATGGCCACAGGTAACAACCGTGCCAGCCCGTCGCCCATGGGTGGGCAGCTGAGGGAGCACGGGGGGATGGGGCAGAGTGGCCGCACGTTGTGCAGCTCAGCCCTGCCCCCTCCGAGATTCCTCACAGTGATCAGGCCAGCACGTCTGATAGATGGCCGGTCTGATCACGGATGGGGATCTGAGACTGATCCCAGTCCAGGGTTCAGCATGGTGGGCCAGAAGGCCTGTCATGTCTGAAATTACCCTACGTTCTCTGTGCCAAAGACAACCAAATTATTTTATACTCACAGCATTTTTACAGGCCTGGAGATGACTCATAAATCAAGCTCATGGGGCTGATGTTTTCAGCAAACTATCTACAATGATTCCAAGATCCTTTTCTTGTGTGGAAAAGGAACTCAATATTGTATATGGATAGTCAGGATTATTTTTTCAATGTTGATTTTATCAGTCTTGAATTTCATCTGCTATTTAGTGCATCGTCTCCCAATTTTAAGAGATCCTCCTAGAACTTTGTTTTGAACTAAAATATTTGGAATAATTTGTATCATCTGCAAATATCTTGCCACCTCATTCTTAATCCTCTTTTTCAGATCATTAATGAATATGTTAAATAGCAGTAGTCCCAGTACAAATACCTAGGACACCCTGCAGTTTATTACTCTCCATTGTGAAAACTGACCATTTCTTTCTACCCTTTGTTTTCTATCTTTTAACCAGTTACTGATCCATGAAATGATCCTCTTCTTTATCCCATGGTTATTTAATTTTCTTAAGAGTCTTTGAAGAGGGAACTTGCTAGAGGTTTTCTGAAAATCCAAATACACTTTATTAACTGGATCAACTTTATTCAATTGTTTGTTGACACCCTCAAAAAATTCCAATAGATTTATAAGGCATGTCTTTCCTTTACAAAAACTTTGTAGTTGCTTCTCCATCACATCATATTTGTCTTTATGCCTAATAATTATATTCTTTATTATGGTCTCTGCCAATTTGTCTGGTAGTAAGATCATGCTTACTAGCCCACACGTTCCAGAACTACCTCCGAAATCAGTTATGTGAGCAGCCTTCCAGTCCTCTAGTGTAGAGACCAAATTTAGGGACATGTTACATATGACTTACAGTAGTTCTGCAATTCATATCTGAATAACTTCCAAACTCTTGAGAGAATACCATCTGGTCCTGGAAACTTGTTCCTATTTAGTTTATTTATTTGCTCTAAAAACTCTTCTAATATCACATCAATTTGTGACAGTTCTTCAAATTTATCATCTAAAAAGAATAGGATCTTAGTATCCAACATCTTCTGCAGTGAAGACCAGTGTAAATAATTCATTATCTTTCTTGAGTGCTTCCTTTACACTGTCATCTTTCTGTGCCTTAGTTACTCCATTTGTAAAATCAGAAAAATCATTCGTATTGTAAGGTAATTTTAACCATCAGACATTCAATTCCTTTATCATCTTCATTCCCAATATTATAAGCAGAGGTTCTGAAACTGTGGGGCAGGACTTCAAGTAAGATCACAAATTTTGTGGATGGGGTCACCATCCTAATTAATATTTAATATAATTTTCATGACTTTGTTGCTGTTTGGGATTCTGGAATGACAATCACATTTCAAAATGGGGCCAAGCAGACAAAAAGTTTTGAAGTCAGTTATAAGGTCTGACTTGGTCTTGATTTGCAATCCTTGTCAGCATTAAAGTGTCACACAAACATGTGCTACTCAGAGGGCCCAATCCAAGGTGTACTCATGCACCATGTATGCAGCAGCAGTTGGGACTAGTGCAGTTGCAATTCTAATGGTGACATGTTCCCGTGAATAGTTCCAACATGCCGAGCAATAAAACGTGGAAAAGGGGACTGGGTTGGAAATAGGAAGATGGAGTTTATGGTTCAACATGGGTCAGGGGGGAAAGCTAGGAAGTGACAGATTTATAGATTCAATGAAAAGGAAACTATGAAACAATAACAAAAACATGCCAAATTGGACAGATATGTGGGGTTTTCCAAATTTTTCCCTTTATTTCTTTTAAATTTGGGCTTAATAGAATGCTTGGACTAACATGATTCTTTTGTTAGACCAGGTAATATTTTTGAAAAACAGCATTACCAAAGGTTAAACATAGAACAGATGTAAGTTATAAAATACAAGCTGATCAAAGCTCAGATTTTGAGACAGATATGTTAGCAAATGATGATAAATCAGTCCCAGTAGAATTGTAAGAAGCAGACAAATGTAACTATGCGAGAGTGAAAGTCAAGGGTTGAAAATAGGGGAAGGAGGAAAAAGAGTGGAAACAAATGTTCAAGCTAATGGTAGACAACTTGTGCAGAACATCAAGAGACTACGTTGCATGGGAATGACAAACAGTGCCTGACAGTCCACAGGCAGTTCACCTTTAAAATAGCATTCAAATACATTTAAAAAAAATATGTTAATGCTTGTTCTGAAAATGATACAAATCTAACTTTGCTTCTTGCTGTGCAAACTTTTGTTCTACAAAAAGTTTAAAGTTCTTCAAGACCTGCATTGTCACAATGAAAATGGCTGAAACTTTTTTATTAGTTCCCCTCCCCCCCATAGGTAACTCTGAATTTGTTAATGCATCTAAAGTTCTCAGAGTCCATTCAGTCAAAGTTATTGCTGAAAAGAAGTGTGCCTCTGTAGGAAAATAAATAAAGCATGTTGAGAAGTTTGCTATTTACCAAGATCTAAGTGAAACAGCAAACATTTAAAAAACTAAGAAAAAGGAGGTAATTGTTCGGACTGTCAGCAGGGGACCGCTGCGATAATTTGATCTGAACTCTGCTAACAAATCACTGCACCATTCCTTTTACTTTAGTATCTGTTTATGCTTCTACAAATTGAAACCCCACTGGCTATGGGCTGCAGAACACTGCTCGGCACAATAACACATCAGCCTGCCGATTAGTTCAAGGTGGGGAAGGATTAGTTGACCATCCCAAACCTACAGCCCTCTGCAATATTTTGTCTTTCCCTGCTGAGGTAAAAGGGTGCAGACATATGTAAGTAATAAAGTAACAGGCTTCCATCTACTCAAGGTTGAGTGGAAGGAATTCAGAACAAAACTATAAAATAATAATAGACAAAAGGAGCAGTGAAAACTGGGGGAACTCAATACCACATCTGCTAAACTAGGCTAGGATGGAGCACCAGGATGCCCGTAAGTTTTTAAAGATGTAACTAGGGCTTTTTTGTGATCTTGCGGCATACTGTTATGGCCTAGGCGTGCCAACATTGAGAACTGACACAAGATCAAAAGGCTGATAAATGAGAGGAAAGGGGATGTTTGACCTCCTTGACCATATTCTACAAGAATTTGGGCTTTTAAAGGCAATACAAAAAGTAATAAATAACTGTGCCTTGACTATATCGTGGCACTCCCCCCGAGAAATGGGAACAGTATCTACCTAGCCTGATATGCATTTATTTATACCTAACACAGGTGTTTGATTCAACAGAAATATTTTAAGCCATGAAAGGCTTCTGAAAATGTCATTGCTAATGGCAGATATATTAAATCCATTTGGGGGACTGAATTTGATTTAGGGAGTGTGGTTACAAGGCAATTTACTTCTAAATTAATACAAACGCTTATGCTATGGCAATGGGGGAACTTGAAAAATGAAACACACAGAAATCAGGAAATTCAGTAAGTAAAACTCAAGTCATTTTCACACATTCTCTACTTTATAGCATCCGCGTGATATTATAGGCTCCATCCTTGGAAAGTCGTTTCGAGTCTGCATAGCTCTCTGATGGTCATTATGGCACGATTGGAGCTATAGACAAGAAGGCTGTGATTCTGCCCAGATTAACCAATTATTTTGACTCTGTGTTAGAATGGAGACCTCCCAACCAAGAGGACCTCTGCGATTAGGGATTGGATCCAGAGCCTCAGTGCTCTCCCATGTTGTCTCCAGACTTCAGGTGAAGCCCTGATTTCCCTAGTTATTCAGGAGTCTGGGTAACTAGAGACTTTTTTTTTCAGCTGGAGGCAGGGTCACGTTGGAAAGGGGTGGGGTAAAGAGTCTTTCCTACCCCCTTTCTGATGTTTTCCACCCTTTGTGGACTAAGTGTCATGCCATTATGACACTCAGAAGGAGCTATGGACATGTCAGAAAGTGTCAGAAAGTTTTTGTTCCATCCTCTCTCGTGTGGCTCCGCCCCCTTAGCTCAAAGCACTGGGGAAGGTGACAATCCCAGCCAGAGTGTGTACACATCTGCACAGACTTGGTGAGTCCTCTGTTTTTGGGTGCAACTGTGGGTGGGACTCCAAGGCATGAACTGTGGCTGCCACACAGATGGAACTCAATTGGAGAGGCAGCGGGTCTCTGTGCAGCAGGTGAGCCTGGATCCCAAACTCTGAGAGAACCTTTGCAAGACATCTGAGCACCACTAGGAAATTTAAATACTGGGTGGGGAAGGGAGTGGGGCTAACACTTCATCTCTGCAGTGCTCTGGGCACTTGCAAAGGGCCTCCTCAAGAATGTATAAGTATAATCTAGATATAGATATATCACACACACACACATTGGGTGTTTTCAGATGGACAGCAGCCTTGCCTCTGCTACACCTCACCCCCAGGTGGACCGCCCGTGTAAAGGCAGTCTGCCAGATGTGTAGGCACCGCAGAGCAGAGGCAGAGCAGGCCTCACTGGTGGCACTCTGGTGACCTGGGTTTGGCTGCCCTGCTCTGCTGGCAGCGCTCCAGGATGTTCCAGTCTGAGGTGGAGCAGCACTCTGTCTGATGCATGGACCCATGCTGCTGCTCTGCCTCCAGCCGGCCATTGTCCCGGACAACACATAATGTTGCGGATGCTCTAGTCTGCACCCCTATGGGGTGGGAGGTGGAGCACTGCATGGGTGGACCACAGGCTGGAGAACCCGCTGGGTCCGTTTAAACCTGGGGGGGGGCGGATGTGGGCAGACATGGGAGTACACCCCAGGAGCAGCTCCGGGAGTTGCTCACCCCATGTCTGTATGAAAACATCCATTATGTTGTGAACTGCCTAGCCTTTGGGGAAGGATGGGTTAAAAATAAAAGATATATAAATAAATCTAATCTATCCACTTTACACCATTACTCCCTCTATTTTCCATCTTTAATAAACCCCCTTTAATGCAGTTTGCCTTCTTAGAGGTGTGGCTATAGGTGAAATCAAATGAGGCACCAGCCCACTGGAGTCCTTGTTCACAGCCACTCTCACATGTTTAGCATGTCCAGCCTAATAAATGGGCAGCCCCCTGCATTTATTTATTTATTTAATTAATTATTTCTACACATTTCTATCCCGCCCCTCCTGCCACGCAGCTCGGGGCGGCTTCCAACAATTAATACAATAATAAAATACAATAAAAACAATTTTAAAACAGTAATAAATATTTTACAATAAACAGGGCTAAACAACGAACCACCAAAAACAGACAGGTGGGGGAACTAAAACCTCCCACCCTACCCCTCCCTCCCAAAGGCCTGGGCAAACAGCCAGGTCTTACAGTTTCGCCGAAATGTTAATAGGCTAGGGGCCAGGCGAGCTTCCTTCGGAAGGGAGTTCCACAGCCGCGGCCCCACCACCGAGAATGCCCTCTCCATCGTGGCCCCCCGCTAAACACGGGGGACCTCCAGGAAGACACCCCCGGCGGACCGCAGGAGCCGCTCTGGGGCGCGGAGGGCGAGGCAGTCCCTAAGGTAAGAGGGGCCGAGACCGTGTAGGGCTTTATACACATCACCAGGACCTTGAACTTGGCTCAGCACGCTATCGGCAGCCAGTGCAGAGCTCGGAGCACCGGTGTAATATGCTCCCGGTGGCCCGTCCCCGTAAGAAGACGAGCCGCCGCATTCTGCACTAGCTGCAGCCTCCGAACCAAGAACATGGGAAGCCCCACGTAGAGCGCGTTGCAGTAGTCGAGCCTCGAGGTGA
>QEPC01010816.1:2292069-2315321 GCA_003113815.1 Sphenodon punctatus | reverse complement strand
CACCCCCCCGCCGGCAGCAGAGCCTGAAAGCCCCCGGCACCAACAGCGAGGCAGGTGAGAATGACAACCCCCCAGCAAGCCCCCCAGCAAACCTAATACACGGACAGGCATTCTTCCCTGTCACGCTCTGCACACCAACACTACCCCCCCACTTCCCAGTATCCCATCCCCTGCCATGACTCTTAGCCATGGCAAACTATGGGAACAAGAAGCTGCACCAACTGTTTCTTCCTTCTGGGTTATTATGACTCCGAGAGGTGGTCCAGCAACTACTATCTGTGCCCACCCACTGAGGGTTATACCTGCCAGCACTTGGCAGCTGGAAATAGCCTTTTGTTATGCACAGAATGCAGAGTTTATTGAGAAAATCACACACTCTACTGAGCACATTAAATCCCACACTTGATTGAGCACAACCGGTCCTGTGATGACACATGGCAAATGGTGGCCAATACTCGCTCACGTGCAGCATGCAGCCAATCCTAGCTAGGCAGCCACCCAACTGTCTAAACTTTTCAAAACATGTGGTGCATGGTCTGCAGACTTCACAATGACTTAGTAATGCAGCCATGGATCCTGAGAACTTCAGGGGGCTCGTTACCACACTCCAGGTCTTCGGTAGTACTACTGAATAAAACCTGTGAGCCATCCAGCAGATCCAAATCTTCTGTTGTCATTGGCTCATTAAGACTGCAAGACACTTGTGTGATCTGTGGTCAGGGTAGTGGGGCACACTGCATCGCGGAAGTGGCTCCTGTTTCAAAGGCGTGCACTTGCCTTCCTCTTGTGATAATGAACAACTCTGGGGAGGATCAGAGCCCTGTAAGGGGAGCTGATGCATGCCGAGAGGTGTCTTTCAGTAGACACTGCTTCAGTCACCCATGCCTGGAGTATGCACCCACCGAGAGGCTTGTGTGGGTCAAGGAGAAAAGCAGACAAGTCAGAGAATGTGTTGTCCTCTTGGTTAGATGCTGAGTATATCTCTAACTTTAGGATGCCCTGTCATCTCATATAGCAGATGGCCAAGATCCTCAGGCTGTGACTGGAGAAAAAGAGTGCAGTGATGCAGTTGCCCATCTTGGTGAAGTGCGTGGCCATCGCCATATGGAAGCTTGCCACTCCAGACTCCCGCCTCTCTATCATCCATCAATTTAGCATTGGAACTTTGTTGGTGGTCACCATCCTTGTCAAGGTTTTCATGGTGGACTTGCCCACTTGTTTTTTTTCTGAGGAGGGGCACAAGGAGGCCTCTTCCCCCATTACCCATATCAAGGGTGTGTATGGGTCCTGCGTACACCCCCATTTTGGGTCCCTTTGGGAATGGGGGATCCATTAGGTGGGTGCACGCAGGTGGTAAGAGGCTTCCTCACTCCCCTCCCCACTAAAAAAAAAAGCCAAGCAGGGATGTCCCCAGCTCAGCTAAGCAGCATGCAGGCCAGAGAGGAGCAGAGAGCAGCAAGTCATGAACTGGGCCTCTGATGGGAGGGGAAGGACCTGATGGATGTAATCACTGGCCAATGAGCAGCGCAACAGGACCCATGCAATTGAATTTCACCGTGATTGCTCAATGCCTCCTGCCTCCCAGAACCAATCATGGGGGGTTAGGGGAGGGCACTGCAACCTTTTATGTTATAGGGCCAGTCTGTTTGACTCCTGTTCTGTGTTAGCAATTGCCATTACAGGTTGCATTTACAGAACTCTGGTGCTTGCACCCTCAGTGTTATACCTTATCTTTCCTTATACCCTTTATTTTATCTTTTCCTTCCCTGTCTGTCTCCCCCTGTACATATATATATATATAGATATAGGTTTAGGTATATAGATTAGATAGATTTCACATATAGATAATATAGATAGATATTAGATAGATATACCCTATATTTTTTTCCTTTCCCCTTCCCCTGTCCATATGACAGACAGACAGACAGAAAGACAGACAGGGCTTTTTAATTATATATATTAGCATTTTATATATATTAGCATTATAGGATAGGAATAGGATAGATACTTAGAACACATAGCAAACAGAAGTTTATTGATATAGATACTTAGATAGGAATATATTGCATATAGTATAGGTTATTAGGTGTAAGTTAGACATACATATTAGTAATTTTTCATACTGTCATTGTGCACTTATTATTACTACTGCATTATAAATGAGAAAGGGAGGAAGGAGTTCAACTTCCGAGAAGTCTGGGGCAGGTGTCTTCTGGCAATTCTGCCACTGGTGGCAAACCATAAAGGTAACGATACCAAAACCAAAATATTTGTTGTCGCTCAAATCGAAACCTATGCTGATAACGACACCGATAACAAAAAATGAAATTTCATTAATAATAACAACAATTTGTAATAACGAAAAACAAAAACAAAAAACGACATGGGTCCCTGTTGCACACCCATACTGGCCACCTGTAAGCACAGTAAAGAAAAATAAACACATATTAAGACAGCAAAAAAGCTAAGCTTTTATCATGCAGCTGTGCAAATGCAACACCCCACTCTCTGCAGGTGCATTAACTTACCATTCTCCTCTGCCTTCTCTATAAATGTGACCTCCAGGTCCTCCGTCCCCTCCATGAGCATCTCCGGTGTCTCCTCAAGCAGAGATTGGCTGTCAACATTGAGGAATAGATAGTCAGAATCATGGTACTCGTGTCCTCAGAGACACGTGGTGGCTCCAAGACAGTGACGGGCACAGAGGGCTCTCCACTGGTGGTCACAGCTTACATGGAGGGAACAGGAGCACTCACAGCAGGAACAGACAGTGGAGGAGCTGTATCGACCCACTTTGGGCCCCTGTTGAAGGTGCAACTATAGAGGCGGGATGCCATGATGGCTCCGTCCACACAGAGGAACTGGTCAAGGAGATCATAGTACAGCGATATTTTGCTGTCTGGAGCTGGAAGTAAAGTTGTTGTCCCTGATCTCCTTCTATCCAGTGAACAATACCTTGGTGTGCTGCCAGCACTGGTTCATATCCCTGGTGCATCCATGTTGCTCCATCTGAAGAGAGGTCTCACGGAACACCAGCTCATTCCTGTAGCACTTGATGAGTTGGTACTGGACCTTCGCCTCCCCACATAGAGTGATTAAGGCCGTGGTTTCTTCCTCACTCCAGGGAATACACCTCTGTCTACAAATACGCCCACCAAAGGGGGTATCTGGGATTGGGTAGTGGAGGTAGCAGTGCTAGTAGTTGTCTGTGAACACAGTAAAGGAAAAAAACCCCACATAATTAGATAGCAATAAACGCAAACCTTTATTATGCGACTGTGTATACGCAGTTCCCCCTCCCCACCAGGTGTATTAACTTACCATAGCTGACTGGTTGTCATTCTGAGTCATGGCCACGGGATGGAAAGATCTCAGCAGTCTTGAAAATACTTCTCCCCACCCAACCTTTGGCCCGCCATGGTGCCTCTTGTTGCTGGAGGATAAGTTCGCACCTTTTGCAATGGCAGTCTTGTATCAAGGCAACAAGAAAAGCCATTAGTTCAGACCACCCCACTCTCATCTTATCACCCTGGTGTTTCAGTCCTGGCCCACCCTTCCCGCTTGATCTAACAGCCACCTTTCCCGCACAAAGGGAAGCAGGAATGAGCACCTGGCCTAGGTTGCTAGCCCACCTTCCTGCCATGGTACCTCTCCCTCCCAAGCCCACCATCCCACCATAGTTCCTTTCCCTCACCCCCAGCCTGCTTTCCTGTCCCAGCCCCACCCTGCCTGCCCTTTCTCTCTGATCCAATTGCCACCCTTCCTGCCCAAAGGCAAGTGGGAATGAGCACCCAGCTTAGGTGATTGCTGGGCAGTTGCGGCAGCAGGATCTCTGGGGCATGTGGTTCTCCTCCCATGATCGCCGTCCATCATGGTTCTTTTCCTCCTATTGCCTTCCCCCCTCCCCCTGACTGTGTCCCAGGAAGTATCCTGCTGCTCCCCAGCACTCTCCTGACCACCTGTGAAAATAGTAAAAAAACAACAACCAAAAACTCACATAATTACTAGATAGCAATAAACGGAGGGCCTGTGTAAACACAGCCCTCCCACCCCCACCCCCCAGGTGCATTAACTTACCATAGTTGCCTGACTGTCATTCTGAGCCATGCAAAAGTTGCTTTTTAAAATGTAACAGCTCATGAAGAGAGTGCGTCGGGAACACGCTGCAAACCAGGAGGAGCTCAGACAAAGCATGTCTGAATTTTGGTGTGCATTGAACTTTTAAGGCAGAGAGTGGGAGCAAGAGTGGAGAGAGAGCCAGGAAGCGGTCGCTCCTCAGGGTGCTCTAGGCTTTTCATTCAGAACTCTATGGTACTGGCGGACCTGTATGCACATGAAGCTGCATGTAAACTAATTGATGGTACACAGACTTGTGGGCGCAGATTTGCCCATATTGTGGGCTCCACATGCTCCAAGACCCTGCCATGAGTTTGTGTCCAGTGGTTGGTGGCCATGTGTCTGGTGGTGGAAAACACTTAAAAATCGGCAGGTGAACACCCACCTGGTGTGGACTAATGTGGTCTATTGTCTCATTTGAAAACACTCTATGTATCAATTCCTGTGCACCCTTTACATCAGTGAGCGCTCTGGGAGTTCAGCACTTTTGAAAATCAAGCCTAAAGCATTTAATGATGTAAAGGGATAAAAATGTTCCTACTCAGTATCCATTATTCAAGCATCTCCTCCATCAAACATAACTGGAAATTTACCTGAGTGAGGAGTGCTGAATGAGCACCAGCAGCTTTAAAAGTAATGGAAGCTCAATTAAATTAGAAAAGTGATGTACACTAAGGCCATTTTCAAATGGGTCGCGGTGGGTGGGGGGATGGTTGTGCGCCCGTGGTGGGTGGAGGTAGGTGTGCACCCATTTTCACAGGTGCACACCCATCTCCACCCACGGAACAACCGGCACTGGAGCCCAATGCTCTGTGTATGGGCAATGGGTGGAGTGTACATGCACCCCCACCCACCGCAGGCGCCATTCCTACAGGTGCCCCCCCATTCCCCACCCACTGCGGGTGTCGTTTGCTTAGGCGCCCCCCACTGCACATGTGTGCAGTGGTGATGGAGTGCTCGTGTGAAAACAGCCTAATTCTTCTGGGCAACAGCAAAACTATCTTTTGAAAGAAGCAAATTCTGGAAATTTACTAAAGAAAAAAGCCTGGTCAGATTGTTCAGCAGGGAGAAGGTGAGAAGCATACTTTTTAATACAGAATTTTTAGGGTGTATTCTCTTTAAGCCTACATTAATTTCTGTTAAAATTAATAGAAGCTACTGATGCCTGGTTTAAAAATTAAAAACATACCTAGATTTTTTTATGTGCAAATTGGATTACACTGACAGAAGGAGTTCTAGAGAGAAACCCTTTTGACAGTATCGCCAATGGAGCCTGTGACCTAATAACCATAGAATTATAGAAAAAGTGGGCTTGAAAGTAGAGCTGCAGCAGGTAGTACATTTGCTACCCATGGGTAGGGATGAAATGAGTAGGGCAGTAATTATTCATGAGTATTTCCAAGTAGTCGAGGGTTAGCCTTGAGTGTCTGGGAGCTAGTCGGTAATGCGACAAATACTCGGTAATACTTACATAATACTCTTATGTGTCCTCTCTGTCCTTATGTGACCAAACGAGAGACACTATGGGGAGAAAGAGGGGCAGCATGAAAATGCATAGTGGGATGCGGCAGGCAGGAAGGGGGGGTAGGGGGCAAACTCACCATGAGGAAGGATGCAGCCTGTGGAGTCAAAACAGAGGAAGCTGGCACACCACTGTGGAGTGAAGCGCCACTGCCTCCACTCTTTGGGAGCATGCTGAGTCCAGCATGCTCCCAACATTTAACAGCATGCTCCCAGAAAGCATTAGAACAGTGGCCACTGCCACCGCTGGCTCTCTAGGAGCATGCTGTACTACATTTCGCAGCATGCTCCTAGAGCAAAGATGGTGGCCTGATCACCTGGCATTAGAACAGCTGCTTGTGAGCCATGAGCTGCCACTCGGTGGGAATTTCAGCAGTAGGGGGACCTCACAGGACCCCATGAGAAGGCAGGTTACAGTGACTTGGCAACACAGGATCAGGCAAGCATTGTTTGATTGAGAAGTTACCAAGTACCTTGCTGATTTCTCAGGTTCTCGGTACTCAGTAGAACGGAGTTGAATACCGCAATCCTCATTAAAAACCAAGTAAAACTGAGTACCACGTTTCAGCCCTACCTGCAGGTAATACCCATATTTTTGGGCACACTTAATGGGCACCCAACATAGTATCCAGCCCCCCATCAGATACTGGGCGTCCCCAAAATGCAGGCATGAACGGGACATTCTGAGACACACCAGGACGCCAATCGCAGCCCCCACAGCTCCCTGTGCTGGCTCACCTCCCCACCAGGCTCCTGATCCTCTAGTCCTGGAAGTACCCTCAAGGATCATCTAAACCAACCTCCTGCTCCAAGGCAAGACACTCTCCTACAGCATTAAATACAGATGCTCATCTAGATGCTTTTTGAAAACAACCAAGGAAGGAGGTATTCCAACCACCCTAAGCAACATATTCCATTGCTCAACAGTTCTTATAGTTGAGTAGTTTTCCTAATATCTAACCAAAATCTACTTTGCAGCTATCTAAGCCCATTTCATCTTGTTCTATATTTTGCGATGGTGGAGAACCATTTTTAAAAAATAAAATAAAATTGTGCACCCTTTTTGATAATTGAGAAGCAAGGGAGGAGAGGAGAGCTGCTTCCCCGGACTGTGTTCCCTGGGGCTGGGGGAACAATGGACTGGTGACACCTGGCCTATTGCCTTGCAGCTAGTGAAGTCAGTGAGGAAGCACCCTGTTCGTGCTATGACAACTTGAAGACTGGCTGGAGCTTTGTGGTTTCACTGATGCCGTTACACAGAAGTGGGCTCTCTCCGGTCGCAGCTGAGCAGAGGCCGGGCTGAACAGGCGCTGAGCAGCTGGCTCCAAAACCATCTGGGTTTGTGGCACTGCTGTGATTGACAGCTGGGGGGTGGGTCCAGGCAGGCACTTTGAAATGGACTCTGCTGCAACGCTGTTGCTGGAGCGCGCTGAAGGGGGTGGCCCTTTGGCGGCAACTCTCTTGTTTTTTCTTTGCTCTCTTGTAATGTTATTAGTCATTCTGAATACTATCTGTATTATCTGAAGGGCCCTCTGCCCATTTGAAACTGTCAGGGGTATTATTCCTTTGTTTTAAGGTTTCTTGAATACTAAGTTCTCTAAGAGAACTTAGATTGTGACTCTTGGCGAAAGTACCAACCCCTGCCTCAATGAAGGAGGCTGTGCCATCCTTAGACTTTATCAAATCACCCCGATCAAATCACTTATTGGAATAATGATTTGATAGTGGAAGAAAGAGTAAAAGTGTTTGGTGTTTTTCAAGAAAATCAGCTCCTAGATTGTTATTCATGGTAAAAACAAATGTGACACTGGCCCATGTTGGCTCAGGACTCACCTGCATGTTGGTCCCAGATGTTGGCCTTGGACTGGCCCAGGGCAGGTAGGCTGATGGCCTGGGCTGTATTCTTGGTGAAATCTCAGAGGTGCAGCCCAGGCCAAGGGCCACCCACGTAGGCCAACATGGGCTAGCATGTTTGTTCGGCCCTGCCGCCATGGCTGCCTGTCATGGTGGGGACAAAGAGCTGGGATGAATCCTGGCCATCTGCATGTTTTTTGTGTTCCCCCACCCTAGCTGGAGTGTGGGAGGGGGGCAGTAAGATGGCTCTTCGGCTGTCCGGGTTGCAGGCACGTCTGCTTCATGCCACTCGGGGAGTGTTGCCGCAGCTGGGCCAGGGAGCCACCATGCTGCCTGCATGTTTGTTTTTACCTTCAGTATTGGCGGAACTAGCAGGACTGGAACTTAATTAGAAAGGCAACACAAAATGCACTGGGGGTGACCAACTACACAGCTGTATCATAAAGCAGGAGTGAAGAACTTCTGGCCCTTGGACAAAATCCAGCCCACAGCTTTTTTGAAAAATGTGGCCCCTTTCTAATGCCTGGATTTGGCCCCTGAATCCAGTCCCTGCTTAAAGCACTGAAAAAGTGAGCTCAGGGAAAAGGAGCGGAGTTGAGGGCATGCACTCCAAGATAGGGGATGGACCTACGGCCATGGTTTGGACCTGTCCCTTCCTTCTCCCATCCTGAGGACTCCGGATGAACACCCCTACCCACAATTCCTTTTAGGCCTATGGAGCTTATACTCATTTTCAAAGTGGCCCATGGGAGGGAAAGGGTTCCCCCATCCCTGACATAAAGCTCCACACCCCTCCGCACTGTTTAAATATGCTGTGGTGGCAGGCTTTTGTTGATATAGCATAATGATGGGCTTTCCCAACGTATTGGAAAGAGAAGTGGGTGGGTAACTGGAGCACAGGGATAGGATGGGGACAGTATAAAAGAAGATATGAAGAGGAAAGTCATAACAATGAAGAGTTAAAGCAGGACTCACCTTGGAGGGAAAGGGATGGAGTGAGAGGGTTAAACATAAGAACAGAGTTCAGATAAGTCAACAATGGTTAATGGGCAAGGGTAAGTTTTCCCATATGGATTCAACTGAAGGATTAGGGCCTGGCCTAACTCTGTAAAACAGTATGCAGCTCTTCTGAAGTTCATTCAGGATTGAAGTGTGGAATGGAGTATCATAGTCTGAGTGTTACTGAAGCACAGAGTGCATTCAGCACCAAAAATTGGCTATTTTTGGTAAAGTGTAATCTTGTTATAACTTGATATTTAGGAGCCATGATGTAGACCACATCCTAAACAAGGCCCTTTTCACACAGACACTCTAATACTGATAAAATGGGTGTTACATTGTATTATGCCTGTTGCAGGGCACCCATAGAGCACACCTGCAGTCCTGCAACATGTATAATAAAATAAAATGTAACACCCATTTTATCAGTGTTAGAGCACCTGTGTGAAAAGAGTGTCGATGCAAAAAGGGCCCAAATTAGCTTTATCATGAGGATGTTTCAATCTTGCTTCTTTGGATGCCCTGAAAGTTTACTGAAAAACAAAAAAACTGAAAAACAAAGCATACTGCACTTTTGATGAAACACATTGGGAGCTATATCTGGTGTTCACTGGGCCAGCGTCATGGCGGCATGTTTGTTCCGGGCCCACATCTGGCCTGCTGTGGCAGCCGGGCTGGAAACGTGGGCCCGCATCAAAGTGGGCCCACAGTCTCTGCCCACAGCTGCCACCCAGCTGGGCCAGAGCGGGCGAACCAGGCATGAACGTTTTGTTCCCGGCCTCGGCTCCTCCTGGCTTGAGGGATTGCCATGGTACCCAGCCATGGCTGCCTATAATAGGCAGCCACAGCTGTCCGTCATGGTAGGGAGATGGAATGACAGCTGGACGTCGCTTCCCACCCCCACCCCCACCCCCTGCTGGGGTAGGCTGCAGAAACATAGGTTACTTTCAGACGTTACGGGCGGCCGGTTCACCACAGCGAACCACCAGGGGGGGCGAACAGCGCAACCACGCCCGGGGGTTGGAAAACGACCCAAACAGACGTGCCGGGAACGGGACCACGGGCCGGAACCGGGCCGCACCATCGCGGGCCGTGGCAGCACAACAGACGTGCAGCCGAACCCCCGGCGGGCGCTAAACCCCCACAAGGCACCGGGCAGGGGCGGGACACAGACATGGCCGCCTGAGGGCAAACGAAGCCACAAGGCACACAAGGGAACGCCCACACAAGGGAAACGGGAAGGGAGGGGGGAAGAGCGAGAACAGGCTGACAGCCGGCTCACACAGCGGTCCCGCAGCGGGGCACAATGCACGGCCACATGCCCGGGCACACACACACACACACACACACACACACACACACCAGGGAAAGGCCGGGAAGGGGGGAAGGGGCGCCCGGAACACCCCACCCGGAACACCGGCAGGGAGGGGGGGGCACCACCACGGGGCAAGGCACAGACAGCAGCAACCCCCACCCCCACACCACCCCAGTCCAGTCCAGTCCAAGGAGGTGCCCCCACAGGAACAGAGGCAGTCTCGGGGGGGGGGGGCGGACCCCCGGAGCAAGGCACGTTGGGGGCCCCCAAAGCACAGCGAGGCCGGCGGAGGGGCGCCAGGAGGAGGAGGAAGGGGGCCCCACAGTCAAAGGCTGGCACAGGCAGGGCAGCCGGGTCCAGCGGTGCTCCTCCGCAGCACCAGCGACGCTCAGGCAGCACCCACGGAGTCACGGGGATGGAGGGGGCCCAGGACCACGGCCAGGGGCAGCAGCAAGCAGCGAGGCGGGCGGGAGCTCACCGAGGTGGGGTCCGCAGGTCGGGAGCGGCCAGCGGGGACCAGGGCCCCCCCCCGGGCCGGGGCGGGAGCCCACACGGGGGCACCACGCCGGGGGGGGCAGGCCAGCGACGCGGGGCTCACGGGCCGCTGCCGGGGGCCCCGCTGGCCCGAGGGCCCGGGTGGCCCGCCCGGTGGACCAGGTGGGGCCAGTGCAGCATGCCCCGGCGGTACCCCTGCAAGGACATGTAGTGGGCGATCAGGTAGTAGGCCTCGAAGGGATCGGGCATGGTGAGGGCCAGCTGCACATCCACACGCGCCCACACCGCCAACAGGGATGACATCTCCACCGCGGAGGGCTCCGGCACACAGCAGGCAGCAGAAGGGGGCCACGGAAGATGCCCCAGCTCCAGAAGCCGCTGGAACGCCGCCCCACGGGTGCGCTGGTACCCACGGGCCCCGTGAACACAGGAGAAGTAGCTCACGGCCAAGGCAGGGCCACCCTCGGCCAGGCACTCCGAGTAGGCGCCCAGACCACACACCACCAGCGCTGACACGGTCTCCGAGGCGCTCCAGGGCACATGGGCGCACAGCACCTCCGGGATGCGCCCCTCGGGGAAACGAGCCAGCCCCAGGGCCTCCGCATGCAGCCGGCAATCACGGGCGCTCACCACATGGCCAAAGTAACGGAGCCCGGAGCTCAGGCTCTCGTAGGCACCTGCACGGCTCCCCGGCCCGGCCAGGAGCAGCTGCACGGCAGGGGTGTGCCACAGGTCGCACAGAGACATGGTCTCGCGGAAGGCCCAGATATGGGGGGCCCCTTGGGGGCCGGACAGCGGGAGCCCCATGGATGGGCAGCCAGCCATGGTCCAGCACAACAGGGAATGGGACACGGAGCCCGGAGGGCACACAGACTGCCCAGGGCCGGGAGAGGCTCGGCCCGGCCCCCGGGACAGGGAACACGGGCCCGCACCGCAACATTGTAGCACAACAGAGCGAGGCGTGGGGTGCGGGCCCGGCACAGCTGCAGAGAACAACAGCGAGCTCTCTGTCTGCCTAATCGCACCTTCAAGGCCATCCCGCTACAAACAGCGAGGGGAGGGGGCCCGGGGTGCTGGGGGCGGGAGCAGCCGGAACGCACCGGCACAGGGCGCGCGCAGGCCCGCGAGGCCGACCCCCGGGCGGAGCCACCAGCACCGGGCCGCCATAAGCGCTCCCAGCCCCCACCGGGGCCCCAGCACCATGGAGCGCGATAGGGCAGGTGGGAACTGGATGTTCCTCGCGCTCGCGGCTGAGTGGCACCGTGACCACACTGAGCAGCTGTGCCTCCTGACCGAGAGGGTGCACCTGGCCGTCCGCCTGCGCTATGTCCTGGCCCTGCGGGCTGGCGTGCGCCTCCGGGGCCAGCAGGCCCGCAGGAGAGTCCGTGCCCGGCTCAGGGCTCGGCGCCGGGCCTGGGGGGCGTGGCTGGCCGCCTGCCGGAGCCTCACCCGGCCCGCTGCGCTCCGAGGGGCCGCGAGGCGGTTCCGCTGGGCAACGCAGACCCTCCGCCGGGCAGCGCTGCTGGCTATGCCCATAGCGCGGAGCCTATGGGTCACGGAGCGGCCCCAGGCCTGGTGGGAGCGGGCCCAGGCCCACTGGGGGGAGGCCGAGTGGGGGTCCCACTTCCGGATGGGCAAGGCCACCCTGCTGCGCCTAGCGGAGCTCCTCACGCCCTGGCTGGAGCGGCAGCACACCTCCATGCGGGAGCCCATCCCCATGGTCCAGCGGGTGGCCATAGGGGTCTGGGCCCTCGCAACGCCCGACTCCTGCCGCTCCGTGTCCCAGCACTTCGGGGTGGGGCTCAGCACGGTCGCCTGCATCGTGCGGGATGTGTGCGAGGCTGTGGAGGGCGTGCTCCTCGACAGGACCATCCAGCTCCTGGACCAGGGCGCTGTGATGGCTGGCTTCGCGGCCGGGGGCTTCCCGAACTGCATCGGAGCCGTGGACGGCACACACATCGAGATCCTGCGCCCGGCCGCGGGGGAGGCCCTGGAGTATGTGAACCGGCACGGATACTACTCCCTGCACCTGCAGGGGGTGGTGGACCACCGGGCCCGCTTCATAGACATCTACACGGGCAACTCCGGCCGGAGTCACGACGCCAGGATCATGACCATCTCCCCCTTCTATGCCCGCATGTACCGGGGGGACTTCGCGGACATGGGCATGAGGTGGATCGAGGGGGTTCCCATGCCCCCCTGCATCCTGGGGGACCCCGCCTACCCCCTGACCCGCTGGCTGATGAAGGTCTACCCTGTCCCGAGCACCCCTGCGGAGCAGGTATACAATACCCGCCTGTGTGCCAGCCGGACCGTGGTGGAGCGTGCCTTCGGGGCCCTGAAGCAGCGCTGGAGGAGTATAGCTGGCCGCCTGGACTTCACCGTCCCCACCTCCGCCCTGGTGATCGGTGCCTGCTGCGTTCTGCACAATGTGTGCGAGACCGAGGGGGCGGCCCTGGAGTACCCCGAGCCCCACCGGCCCCCCGGTCCTGTTCCCCTGTACGTGAACGCAGGGAACCCCCGGGAGTACCGGTATGCCAAAAGGATCCGGAACGCCCTTGCAACCCACATCGCCCGGGGGGGCCCGCTGTGAGGGCCTTCCCGCCCCTGGGGGCCCCACCCCCCCTTCCGTGCCCATGCCCCTGTACACGCGGTCCCACAGCCCTGTCCCCCCCACAAACGGGCCGGGGACAACTGTCTATTTACACCACTTTATTGCCCACACAGTTCACACAATCACCCTGTGCCCCCTCCC
Organism: Sphenodon punctatus; assembly: GCA_003113815.1. Taxonomy (NCBI): domain Eukaryota; kingdom Metazoa; phylum Chordata; class Lepidosauria; order Sphenodontia; family Sphenodontidae; genus Sphenodon; species Sphenodon punctatus. The sequence goes on along the minus strand of QEPC01010816.1, from coordinate 2,302,266 downwards.
CACCCCCGTGCCCGTGACCCCGTCCACCACCCGCCCTCATGTGGCCCTCCCCCTCCCCCCCCTTCCCACCATCCCCCCGCGTTTCCTGGGCCGACCCCTCGTGCGGCCGCTTGGGCCCACCGAGCTCTGGGAGCTCCCCTCCCCCCCACTGTCCGTGTCCCCTGCCGTGTCCTGGGCCGGTCCCGGCCCCGGCAGGGGGCCGGGCGGCGGATGGGCAGCTGTGCCCGGTGCCCCGGTCGCGCCCCGGGGGGGCTGGACCCTCCGGAGGCCCGGGGGCACTGGGAGGCGCATGCGAGGGCCCTGGGGCCGGGGGGGCGCCAGGGGCGGCAGGGCTGGGCCCGGGGGCGCCGAGGGGCCCGGCATGGGGACCTGGGCGGGCAGGGCGCCCGGAGGTGCGCCGGCCATCACGTAGGCACACATGGTGCCCGCATGCAGGAGCAGGGAGGTCCCAATGTCGTGGGACCTGTCCATCTTTGCACTGTGCTCCCGCACCATGCCCTGTATGTCCTGCCGGAGGCCCCTGAGCAGCCCCTGCTGCCGCTGGTGCTCCCGGCGCTCCCGCCTCCGCTCCAGGCGCACCTCCGCCTCCAGCCGGCGGTCTGTCTCCAGGGCCTTCTCCATGGACCGCTCTATGGCCGCCTCCATGCGGTCCACGGAGGCGATCATGCGCTCCCCCTGTTCCTCCGCCCTGCGGACGATGTCCTCCGCTTGCTCCTCCCTGCGCCTGCGGACCCGCGCCCGGTACTCCCGCATCCGCTGGGCTGGGGCCGCGGCCGGCGGAGGCGCCGCGCGCGGGGGCTGCCCTGTGGAAATGGGCGGGTGGGTCAGTGCAGGGCCCTGTCCCCTAGCGGGGTCGGGTCCCGGGGCCCCCTGCCCCCCCTCCCCCACTGAGGCCAGAGGCCCCCCTGGGCTGGCGCCCGGGGGGCCCTCCCGCCATCCCAGCCCTCCCGCCTTACCTGGGTCCGGCACCTGCTCTCCTGTGCCCTCCGCGGGGGCCTGCACCGTCTCGCTGGCCCGGTCCTGGGGCTCCCCATGTCCTGCGTGCGGGAGAGGGGGGAGCGGGTGAAGGGGGCTGGTTGTGGCCCCTGCAGCAGGGCCCCCACCCCCGCCCCTGCCACCGGCCCCCTGGTCGTGCCCCCCCCTGCCCTGGGGGCCCGCTTACCCTCTATGTCCGTCTCCGAGCCTTCGGAGCCCGGCGCCTCACCCTGGGAGTGCTCCCCCTGGGACCACTGGCTGAGGGTGGTGAAGGTGCCGACCTCCGACTCCGCCTGGCCGGCCCGGCGTTGGGATGTCTCCGGGCTGCTGCTGGGGGGGGGCCTTGGGGCTTCTGCGGGTCCCGGGTGGTCCTCCTGGGGGTGGGGGTCCCCTGAGCTCGTGTCTACCGGGCGGGCGGCGAGGGGAGGGGGTACCTCGGCCCGCTCCCTGCCCTGGACCACAGCGCTGCCCACGAGGCGTGGGGCAACTATGGAGCCCTTCATGTGAAGGATGCGGTCCAGGGCATCGTAGTAGGGGGCGGTGCGGGCCCCGTGCCCGGAGCGGCTGTTGTTGTCCTTGAGGGCCTTGTACCCCCTCTTGAGCTCCTTGGCCTTGGAGCGACACTGGTTGACTGTGCGCTCGTGCCCCGCCGCCTCCATGTCGCGCACGATGTCCCGGTAGACGTGCTCGTTCCGCTGGTTGATTGCGAGCTCCAGCTGGTACTCGAGGGTCCCCCATATCCGGATGAAGTCCCGGGTCTCCTGGAGGCCCCACTGGCCCCCTCTGTGGTAGGCCTTCCTCCGGCTGGGCCCCTGCTCTTCCTCCTCCTGGTCCAGCTCTTGCTGCACCTGCACCTGCTCCTCCTCCACCTCCTCCTGGGGGTGCGCCTCCGGGCGCGCGGGGCCGGCCTCGTCCTGGGGCTCGTCCGCCCGGGCCGACTTTCGTGTCTGGGGGGGGAAAGGGGGTGAGTGGTTGCTGGGTGGGGGTGTGGCCCCTCTCGGGGGCCCCCTGCCCCCCTGCCTTCCGCCCGGGGTCCCCCCGGCCCCCCCCACAGGGGGTTCACCCGTGCCCCCTGTTCCCCTCCAGTTGGGTGCCCTTACCCTTTTCCTGGGTGCCTCCTGTGGGCCCGTTCCGGCCGCTGTCCCCGGGGCGGCGCGACCCGGCTTCAGCTGTGGGTGTTGTTCCCGGGGCGCCTCCCTGGTCGGGTGCTCCCGTGTGCGCCCTTCCTGCGCCTGTGCCTCCTCCGCCTGCATCGCTGGGCCTGGCTGCACCTCCTCCGCCTCCTGTCCCGCCGCTGTCGCTGTCTGTGCCTCCGCTCTCTTCCGCTTCCCTCCTCGCTCCATCCCGCCACGCTTGCTTGCTGCTGCTCTCGCTTTAAATCTCCCTCCGGTGTTTGTGTTGATGCTGGTTGCCTGGCAGCGACGCTGCGTGCCTCGTCCCCGGCTGGGGCTCTTTTTTTTTGGTTCCGCTGGGGGATTGGCGTCCAGACGTTACTTTTGCTTGGTTCCCTGTGGGGGTTCGTTTGACCACGCTTCCCGGGACCTTCCCCCGGCTAGCCCGGGAAGCGTGGTTGAACCTGACCCCATGTGGGTATTGAGCGTGATGAACATCTGGCGCGCGCCGTTCAGACGTTCAGGGCCCTTTGGCCCCACGGGGGGGTTCAGCGTGGTTCAGTGTGGTTCAGCGTGATCTCGTAACGTCTGAAATCACCCATAGGTTCCCGCGTCCAGAGAGCACCCGGCCAAGTGAACTCCTGCCCCCACCCCAGGTAGGGTTAACAGACATCTGTTACATCGGTTAACACCCGTTGCATTATCACTGAATTTATGCTGTAGCAATGTGCATTATAACAAGGTGCACTGTATTAAATAGATCTCAATTGAAGATTAAAAGTTACTAAAAGCAAGAACCGGCCAATACCTTTAAAGAAAAATATTTTGCCCCTGTGCTGAAAACTTACAAGATTTTAAATGCATTATAAAGAGGAGCCTTTAATAACTTTAGGTAATTGATCATTAAGCTTTATCATATGCCTAAGTGACTGTGGCTATAAACATTTTTGTTGCATATTAAGCTCTATTAAGATCCAGAGGCAGGAAGATTTTTTTGTTTGGTTGGGTTGTTTTTTTTTTGTCCATGAATTTTATTAAACTGTCTGCATTTAGCATCTTGGTTTTAGCAATATTTTGTGCAGAGAACAAAAAGGATTTGGAGTTGGATTGCCACAGAAAAAAAAAGGTTATTAGTTTTACTACTAAATTTTTCATTTAAAAAAATCTGTAAATAAAAGTCTTGGCATCTAGGTGGGAGATAGCATGGAAGTTCTATTTCTTCACCGATAATAGTACAATCATAAAATTGACCCTATATTATCTTCACCAATGAGTGTTCCCACAATGAGAGATAAAGAGAGAGAGAGAGAGAATATGTTTACTCCAATTGCCTGCTGGGATGGACAACTTTGTTGTGGACTCATTAGAATACCCAGAAAATTAACACTGACAGCCTGCTGCTTGGTAAACAAACATGACTTGATTGATGAGGAAAAATGTCAGAAATTCCACAAAATGTTATTCCTCTGCTAAAAAGGCCTCTCCACACCTTTAGCAGCAACCCACTACTCAAAGGCAGCCAAGCAATTTAATAAATGTGTTTTAATGCAATCTTGAGTGACTTGCTTGCATTCAAATCCAGTTATTGTGTAAACAGAATTTCTATATTGCTGGGAAGGCCAGTGCCGATTGTAATTGATGTGAAAACATACAGATTTTGTTTAATATCCTTTTAATCCTGCCAGCTTTGCTAATAAGATTACTTTTTATAAAGCAAACAAACAGCTTGTGCTGTGTGTGCTTAAAAACTGCAAGCAATGCTACTGCATTCACTACAACAATGGCCCCGATCCAGCAGAGCACTCCAATATCTGCCTAACTTTCAACATATGGGAAATTCCATGTGCCTATTTATGCACTTAAAATTAATGATGTGCTAATGTGATTTGCTGGGTGGGCGTGTATTTCCCTCTAGTGCTATAACTGTTAAGTGTGAATGAATACATTATTATTTAACACAAACAATAGAAAAAGTTACATGAATTAAGCCATATGAAAATAGACTTTGTTCCACTGCTTCAAAGTGCATTGCCTGCATTTTATGTCCCAACCTAAGCAGTATGTTTCCAAGCAGCTTGCACCACCTCCTGCTGTTTGAAACTGCTGTACAGTTCCTGTTCCTACTGCCCACACTTGAGTTTCCAGTCATAAGCTGATAAAAGTACAAATGAGGGGAAACCCTCCTTTACAGCTGTTGTCCTGATAGGCATCACAATTTCCACGGATAGACAGTGAACACTGCTGAGCTAAGAGACAAAGTCTTTGGGAAAATAATTTGCACCAGCCAGTTTCCACCAGGCTGAAAGTGCCTGCCATGGGAGTGGCAGAAGGAAACTATAAAAAGGAAGCAAAAATGGGAAATTAAAATATCAAAGCAAGAGGGAAATGGGATTTAATGGAGCAATTTGAGGATTCATTTTAGGTATTAATGGAAAATATCTGGATTCCTTCCACCCCAGCTAGAGCTTTTCTTGAGCTTTAACTAGGGCTGAGATAAGAGGTGAAAAGAATAAGCAAAGCAAATATATTACCCATCAAATTTGGCTGCTTTGAACTGAATCCAAGAGAGCAGTTATTTGTACTGCTTTGTTCAGATATTGGTTTCAGGTATTTGAGTTTCCTAGTGTCATCTTATTTGGTTTTTTAGTTTATTCAGTTTTGTTCATTGGTTTATTGCACAGGCACAATAGTTAAAATAGTGCTGAAATGAAGTAGCCAAATAACCAAACAGAATAACCAAATAAATAAGTGGATATGCAAATTCCATTTCCAATGAAAATATTATTTGCAAATTCAGATGCCTATCTAAATACAAAATGGCCTACTCGTTTCACCACTAGGTTGAAATGATTAGCTGCTGCGATCCATTTTGATGAAGCAGATACAAGCACTATTCATTTCCCACTTTGTGGATGTAAATATTTATTTTGAATTATTTGGGTTATTTGCTTAGTGCGGTTATTTCATTTTCGTACTTCAGCAACTACACTTTTATGCAACTATTTGGTGCACAATGTTGAGGCAGAGTGACTGAGTGGTTAAGGCACTCAACTACATCCCTGAAACTCAACACTGGATGGCTGCTTCCAGTCCACCTAGCTGTGAATGGGTTCCTGATCAATTGGGTTGGGGAAGTCAAAGGCAGTCAGACCATATTGCTCCTTTGAGCATTGTAGGCCACAGAAATTGGTGCATCTTAACTATACTAGCCTGATGAGCCATGTGGTTTGGGATGGACATTAAGTAGTACCACCATAGCATCTGAAATACAAAAATGAAGTTACTGAAGTAAAATACCAAATACTAAAACAAAATGACAAACAAAATAAACAAATATGTGCGTATTGAACCACCAGTGAAATTGTTATTAGAGTGAAATTGTTATTATTTAAACAGATATTTATTTATTTATTTATTAGATTTTTATCCCACGCCTCTCACTCTCAGGCGACTTGGGGCAGCTAACATATAAAAAATAAAAGCAATATGGTAAATACAAAATATAAATATAAATATACCATACAATACAATACAATAGTAAAAGACCCCATAGCATTAAGAAAATGAACCCTGATCTGTTGTAAAAACATAACCCTCCCACTACTCACTAACCCATCCCACAAGCCTACCCCTGTCAAACGCCTGATGGAAGAGCCAGATTTTGCAGCTTCACCAGAACGCCAGGCGATTTGGGCTGAGGTGAATCTTCACCAGGAGGGCATTCCACAGCCACGGTGCGGCCACTGAGAACGTCCGCCTGTGAGTCCGAACCAACTAATAACGTGGGACCTCCAGGAAGGTACCCTTGGCTGACCGCAGGGGCTGTCAGGGTCCCAGGGGGTGACACAATCCCTCAGGTAAGCAGGGCCCCGGCCGTGTAGGGCTTTAAAGGTCAAAATCAGCACCTTGAATCAGGCCTGGAAAACAATAGACAGCCAGCGCAATGCTTGGAACACGGGTTGTATGTGCTCCCTGTGGCCCATCCCAGTAAACAGATGGGTCACCACATTTTGCGCCAGCTGCAGCTTCCGAACCATCTCCATGGGCAGCCCCATGGAGCACGTAGAGCAAATTATAATAGTCCAGTCTCAAGGTGATGAATGCATGGATAACTGTGGTGATGTTGGAGTCCGAGACATATGGGTGGAGCCTCTTCACCAGATTTAATTGGCAAAAGGTGCCCCTGGCCACAGCCAACACCTAGAGATCCAGGCACAGCTGCAAATCCAGGAGCACCCCCAGGCGCCGCACAGATGGAACCAAAGGAGGACTAACACCTCCAATAATGGGAATGCCCCCCTCTCCCAGATCACTGTCCTCTCCCCCCGCCCCCCCCAGCATCACTTCTATCTTATCAGGATTGAGCTTCAGTCAGCTTGACCTCATCCAGTCCCCCACAGCGGCTAAACACTGGGACAGCAAGGAGACAGCAGGGCCTGGGTCAGATGAAAAAGATAGATATAGCTGGGGGTCGTCAGCGTATTGATGACAACAAACTCCACAGCTGTGCACGACCTCCCCAAGCGGCTTCATATACATGTTGAGCAAGAGAAGGGACGAATGGAGCCCTGCAGAATCCCACACGAGAGGTCTCCAGAGGATGAAGTACAGTCCTCTCGGACCACCCACTGTGATCTTTCTGTGTGGTAAGAGCGAAACCATTGCAAAATGGTCCTGTCCACCCTGACCAGCTACCTCAGGCAAGTCACCGACATCTCATGGTTCACGGTATCAAAAGTCACTGAAAAATACAGTAGAACCAGTAGGGTAATCTGACCCCTATTCAGTTCTACCAGGAGGTTGTCAAGGCCACTCTGTATCATAACCTGGACAAAAGTCTGACTGCATGGGATCAAGAAAACTGATGCCATCCAGATGTACCTGCAGCTGATGGGCCACCACCCATTCAATAACCTTCCCTAAAAAGGGAAGGTTAGAGACAGGATGATAGCTCGCCAGGGCATCAGTGTCAAGAGATGGTTTTATGAGAGGCCGACCACAGACTCCTTGAGGCAGTCTGGCACCCTCCCCACCTGAAGGGAGACATTGATCACCCCATCCAGCATCGGCCCCAACATCTCCCTGGAGGCCTTGATCTAACCCGCAAACTGTGTCCCGAACAGACCCCAGGACATCTGCCGCCTTGACAGGTGTCACCGATTGAAACTCATCCCATAAAACAGGACCAAACAGAGCATTCCTAAACTCTGACTCTGCCACTGCCTCTGAAATGGCGGAGTTGAAGTTGTGCTCAATGCAAATGATTTTATTCACAAAGTATTCTAAAAACATGTCATAATGGGCCTTGGACGAGTCTGGTTCCAGGCGAAGCACCGGGAGTGAATGCTTAGGAGCTACTCGATCAATGGCCTCACCCAGCTATATTTTCCAAAAGGCCATGTGGTCATCGATGGAGTGGCTATCGAGGTCAACAGGTATCTCCCCCCAGAGCATTCCAGAACCCTTCTGGTTCCATAAATCTTCAGGGGTGGACCATCTTAATGGCTAACGCACCCCTACGGAAAGGCAGGCGTGCTAGGATAGAAGTTTGCAGGAGGTAATGGTCTGACCATGGCAAGGGAGAACTCTCCACTCCCGCAAGCAATGGACCCCCCCCGCCTCAAGGTCAGTGCAGAACATCAAGTCAAGAGTATGCCCCCCCCTCATGTGTTGGGCCCACCATCACTTGGGACAACCCCATGGTTGCCATGGCGGCCATGAATTTCTGCTCTGCTGCATGCAATCTAGTCTCAGCGTGGATATTGAAGTCCCCCAAGACAATAAGTTTAGGGGACCTCAAGACCATATCTGAATAAGCTTTGTGGATACAAAATGACATCATAATTTCAGTTCTATACGTATGCACACACAAATTCTCATGAATCATGCTGCCAGTGTATATATCTCTTGCATAGTCTGCTATCAACACTATTTGCTTCAACACTTTAAGAATTTTTTTCACTCTACTCATTTATCACAATTTCCCCCACACACCAACAACTATTCAAGCTCCTTCAGCTTATGCTGAAGGAGAGGAAAACAATGCACACTGTGACTCCTAATCAAAAGAGGCTTTGGGATTTCAATCTGTCAGAGCTGTGCATACTAAAACAAGGTTCATAATAACCTGAGGTTCAACGTTAGGTGGGTCTATGTAACTATGTTACATTCATACCAGGGGTAGGGAACCCCTGCATGGAAGTCGAATATGGTCTATGGCCAGTTTTTATTTGGCCCCTATTTTAACTCTTGGATCTGGCCTACAGATATAGCCCCATCTTGGCTATCTCGGTGGCCACGCCATGGCTATGGAATTCCCTCCCAGTGGAGATTTGCTTCTCCCTGGATCTCCCTTCCTTCCGTAGAAAACGTAAGACCTGGCTGTTTCACCAGGCGTTTGGTGAGGGGGATGGGTAGTGGGTGGGCTTTTTGTTTTTGTTTGTTAAGGAGACTGGGTCCGGACCTCTTTTACTGGGGATTTTAATGTATTTTTTAATTATGTGTTTTATATTTGATATGTACACCACCGTGGGGCAGTATAAAAATATTATAAATAAATAAATAGCCTCAAACACTCAAGAGTGTGCTCAGCGAGAAGGGAGTCTAAAGCTGAGATCAACAAGCACTTAGGGATAGATAGATCTGTGGGATGGATCCATGATACAGACCTTCTCCTTTCCCACTCCATCTTGAACACACCACCAATCCTCTCTATCCCTCAATTCCTATCCAGCTGGCAGAGCTTTCAAAGTGGCCCTTCAGGGGAAAATGGCTACCCATTCTTGGTCTGTCACTGCTGTCCTATCACTCATTCCAGTCTTTTCTCTACATGGAGCTAATGTGTTCATTAGCATCCACCCTAAATGACATAGAATTCTTAAATAAACTGCTGATTCTGTTAGACATGGGTCTCTCAACCAATGAAAGAACCCACGCTTAACTGAGTAGGGACCTGCGGTTCTAATCAGTGGGCTAAGTACTTCAGGTACACTGCCAAGGAAACCTTAAAAGCAATGGAGAGGGAGGAATATAGAGCAGCTAGGGGGCAAGAAAAGCAAAGTAGGAGGAACGAACACTTCAAAAGAAATACTGTCAAATAGTCCAGAATTTTAAGCCACGCAGAACAACAGCAGATAGAAAGTTTTATTGGAGATTCACTGGACACAGTCAAAAAGCAAATAAAAACAATTTTGCAGCATGCATTTCAAACTGGGACATGTGATAGGGCTAGTGGTGTTGTCGGAGGAGACACTATATACATCCATACTCATACTCTGTGGTGTGAGTGCTACTCTTGATACCGTCATGCGATAAAATGCTGCTTTCCTGCCTCATAGGCCATTTTTAAACAAGCATGGCTGGGGGGGTGGGGGCGGGGGCAGGTCCGTGTCCACCGAGTGGGATGGCGGCAGAGTGCCCATGTGCATGAAGTGAGCAGGGAGAGGTTCAATGAGGCAGCTCCCTGGATAGGCACCCTGGCAACCTCCATGCACACCCCTTGCCACAGACCATGGGGGAGGGGGACGTGCAACGGGCTGGCCTCGGATATTGACATGTACCAGCCAAGTGCTGGGGAACTCAAGCTCCCCAGCATCCCTAGCTGGTTCCCTATACTTTGCAAAGGCTGTTTCCCCACCCACAGCTCCTCTGAATGGCAGACCACTCAGCCAACATGGCTGGCTGCCGCCGTTCATATGGGCTGGGGATGTGTGGGCACCTGTACCCATGCACCATTCTGCCTGCTCCTGCATGGAACACATGACTTTTTTTTGCCAGTGCTCCATGAGTGGCCATGGGTGGGTGCTTCATGGGTCCCCAGAGCGCATACCCCCCCACTCCACCTTCAGACGGGCGCTCAGGTGAGTGGGGTATGGGTGGACCTGCATGGTAGCATCTCATCTAAAAACGGCCAGAGATTGGGTGATTTCAGACGTTACGAGATCACGCTGAACCACACTGAACCATGCTCAACCCCCCCGCGGGGCCAAAGGGCCCTGAACGTCTGAACGGCGCGCGCCAGATGTTCATCACGCTCAATACCCACATGGGGTCAGGTTCAACCACGCTTCCCGGGCTAGCCGGGGGAAGGTCCCGGGAAGCGTGGTCAAAC
>QEPC01010816.1:2273176-2286046 GCA_003113815.1 Sphenodon punctatus | reverse complement strand
GATGGTGCGGCCCGGTTCCGGCCCGTGGTCCCGTTCCCGGCACGTCTGTTTGGGTCGTTTTCCAACCCCCGGGCGTGGTTGCGCTGTTCGCCCCCCCTGGTGGTTCACTGTGGTGAACCGGCCGCCCGTAACGTCTGAAAATACCCATACTCACAGGAGGAATGTGCTGATATTGTGTTAGTTCTTTCCGTGTCAGGTCTGAACTCTCAAATCAGATCTAGATTCTTCTGCTTTGTAATTTATAAAATGACATAACCCTTTTTGATATTAGAACAAATGCTTACATACCCTTCCCATGAATGGCCCTTTTTACATGAGATGGACCCACGCATGCACACGCAGATCCGATGCATGTGCATGCGTGGGTGCCGCCCATGTGACTGCAGCAGTTGGCGTGCAGGCAGGCACACTCCCGCAACCCATTCATCTTCATCCACCTCCACCCATTCCCCACACACGAAGCAATCAGCGAAAGGGCAGGTGGCTCTGTGCGTGTAGATGGGTGTGCGTCCTTCTGCACCCTCCCCCCACCCATTGCCCCTCAATGGTGCTCCACCCGCCGCACACTGACCTGCCCCCGCCCCTGTTTAAAAAGAGCTAAAATAAAAAACCCAATTGTTGCCCCTTTGATATCACCTTGCGAAAGCTGTTTTCCCACCCAAGGCCTATAAGAAGATATCTAAATATGCTCAAATACCCACACTCAGATATCCATATCATCAGGGTCCCATGTTCACTGCGTTTCCCCCATTGCTGCCAACAGGGAAAGCACAATGAGCATGATCCCAGCATGTCATGCTCAAATAATAAGTAGCAGAACTGTGAATTACAGCAAAGTCCTGTTTACTTGAATTTTGTGTGACCTCTATAAAAGTTCAACTTATCAGACATTCAGAGTTAAATAAATGGGACAGTGTAAGTTTTACTCAAGCACTATGCTAACTCCCTCCCAGCTAAAAAATATCAGTACCTTTGAGTAAATTAATGTTTCTTGGTGGTGTGTGATCAGGGCTGGCCTTAGCATTTTTGGGGCCCTGAGCTAAAATAAAATGCAAGGCCCTCATGGCCTTGCCCTCTGTTCCCCCATCCCTTAGCAATCGCCTGTCAGTCTTTCCTTACAAAAACAAAGAAGTGTCCCTTCAGGTCCCCCTCTGACTGCGGGGCCTAGGCCATGGTTCCTCCTGGCCCTGCTTATGTCTGGCCCTGTTTGTGGTTAAAATGATGTAGTATAGTCTCTCCAAGTTTACAATGCAAGACAATACAGGAGTGCCCCCACCTCCTGGCTATATTGCAAACCCCATAATAGGCTCCAAGTTTCCAATGTACTGCAACATTACTCCTCCTGCTGCACAGATGAAAAGCAAGGAATAAGGAATGCAACACCTGCTTGCATTGCAAGCTACTCACTTGGCTTCAAACTGCAATGCAAAGCATAGCACTTCTGTTCCTTATTATTAATTATTAATTATTATTATTATTATTTTATTATAATAAACATTTATATAGCGCCTAAGCAGGTCTTGCAATGCAGGCAGGGGGAGGGAGCTCTGCTGCATAGTACTGCATACTTGGAGGGTATATACCACAGTAGTTTAACCAAATACTACCCAAAACTCATTCGTGCACTCAGGTACTGATATTTTTAGGTGGGTGGGTGGGTATATGTGACGCATCTTAAAAATAAAGTTATCGGGGTACAGAATTTGACTTATCCAGTTCTAGAAGCACAGAACTTTATTTATTCAGTTCTAGAAGCAAGTTAGCCCCAGGGTTGGAGAAAACATATTTCTTAGACATAACCAGACATTCAGATTATGCAAGATCAACTTAAATACCCATCCTGCATAATATAGAACAAGGTCACTGCGGGTGAAAACAGACATGACGCTAACCACCCTTTAACCACCCTTGGTGGTTATTTATGCATGTTGCAGGGCTGCATAGGACACCAATACAGCCNGGTGAAAACAGACATGACGCTAACCACCCTTTAACCACCCTTGGTGGTTATTTATGCATGTTGCAGGGCTGCATAGGACACCAATACAGCCCTGCAACATGCATAAATAACCACCAAGGGTGGTTAAAGGGTGGTTAGTGGGTATTTTTAGATGTTACGAGATCACGGTGAACCACGGTGAATACCCACATGGTGATTGTGGTCCCATAACGTCTGTTGGGGGGCAACGGAAACTCCCCGCCAGATGTTCACCCCCGTGAATCACGGGGGAGAAACACGTTCAACACGCAAACGGAGGTCCTACCCGGACCATCTCAGTTTGCTTGTTGAATGTGATTCCCCCCGTGATCAAGGGGACCATCTTGTCTGTTCCCTGACCACGGACCGGAATCAGCAGCGATATTCTGGGCCGTGGTCAATGTCCCGGGGGGGCCGGCGGGCACTGCGGCCGCATTGACTGCGGCGCCCACCCTTCTCCCAGAGGGCGGCAGCCGGGGGAGCGTGGGGGGGCGGGGCTGTGCAGCCACACATTGAGCCGCGCGGCCCCGCCCCCCCTGATTCCCTGCCGGGATCAGCTGGCACATCTGTTTGACGGCCGTTTTGATCCCAGCGGGGGATCAATGGGTGATTCCGTGACGGGGCCAATACCGGCCCCATCACGTCTGAAAATACCCAGTGTCATGTCTGTTTTCACCCTGTGTGTGTGTGTGCACGCGCACACGTGCATGTGCAGGATCCTTTTTCAAAGAGATCTGGACTGGTTTTGCTGGGAACAAGTATGCAAAACTGTGAGAGTTATTATTACTGCATGCTGTCAATAGTTTAGAGAAGTGTCTAGAGAATCACTGTCCCCTATAATTATTTTGTGAAAGAAAAAGAATGGTGTTTACAAAAAAATAATACATTTTGTATGAGGTAGAAAAATAAATAAATAAATAAATAAATAAATAGAAAAAGTCCCCAGTCCTCAGATGGTTTTTCAAAAAGATTCATTTCTGGTCATCTTGAATTAAAAGTCCTGTAGGGAACAGTCTGACTTACAATATTTAGGACATTGCCAGATAGTTAATGTTTGAAAAGAATGGCGCGTTTCTTCCAGGTCTGATATATTAATACTTCAGATGAGCAGATACAATTCAATTATGTTTAGTAAAGTAAATGATTAAGGAAGGAAACAAGAACTCAGTCCATCTGATAAGTTGATGGACTATACCATCGTATATTAAAGCAGTGTTAATTCACAGAGTTAAAACTGATGACAAACTTTGGTGTGTTCGTGTTTCATTGCCATTGTCCTGCACCAGGACAACACAATCTTCTCCCCCCCTCCCCCACACCCCCGTCTCCTGAGACTGAAGGCTTATATTTGCCTGAAAGTGTATCCTTTAAATAAAAATGGTTGTTCCAAGAAAGTCTATTAGTTTTCTCCTTCATCCCCCTTAAATATCTACCCTCTCCTGGGAAATAAATTTTAATTTACTGTAATTTTTTTGGTAGGTTTTCACTTAGCATGTCACTGGATTCTCAAAGAGGGAGAGAGAGCGAGAGAGAGCGTTTTCTATAAAATGAACAAAATGTGATCAAATAAGAAACAAACAAGTAAAAAAATAATGGGAGCTTTTTCTGGGCAGCCTTTCTAACAGTCTAAAATCTTCACTGTTTAATTTCAGTTTGGAGGCATTGCCTGTGTCTTCTAAGTAGCAATAAAAGCAAAAGTGGGAGGCTTGCTAAGTAAAACTGCCTGTAAGTGAGTTGTCTGTTAAGTAATATAAAATATATCCGCCACACTGACGATACTGCCCGAGATCCCAAACACACTTGTGTGAGCAGAGACTCGTAAGTCACTGCTTGACCCAAAACCCAAGCGTACCAGCCAGAGAACATAACTTGTTTTCCTAATTCAGCAAAGTGAGAAGAAAGAAAAAAACCCAACTTAATTCAGTTGGTGCTTAGCTGCTAGACTGATGGCTCAGTATTGTAAAGGATTAGGCCCATGCTGGACCTCTTGTTGTTAGAAGGCACTTCAGTGGGACCACTCACAGAGGCCTTTCACACAGTGGATACAGGCACACGAGAAGGTACCACGATTTGGGTGGCCTTACCCCAGTTTGGGCACCATTGCCACACAATGCAGTGGCTCGAGAAAGGCTGGGGAGCCAACACATAGTAGCCTTACCCAGAATGAGGTAAAGCTGCTCAAATTGTGGTACCGAGCCACTGCTCATGGGCCCAGTTCCCGTGTGCCCTGCCCCATCCCAGGGCTTTGAGTGGCGGATGCTGTCACATTCCCACATGGCCACATCATGCTCAGGGACAGGATAGCGGACAGGCTGGGGGAGGGTGGATGAGGTGGGGCTAGGCACCCATGCATATGGTCAGCCCCAGGGCATGGTGGACCATCCAAAAGCAGCCCGCCTGCCCAGTTTCCTCACCGGGGGGTGGAGGGGGGGAGGATGGACCATGCACCCTGGTCTCCGTGATGGCCCTGAATTACCTACCCCGGTCCTACCTGGCTTATGTGGCTGCACCCAGTCTTCATGTTCTTGGGTGACACAGATTTGAAATCCCATAGCTTGGTTTCACACATGTACCAGCACATGTAACAGCACCTTTCCTATCCACCCACAACACCACCATATTTTTCCAGCTCACACTAGAAGAGCCTGCTGCTTGCTGCCAGAAAAAGTACTTACCAATGGGCATTCAAAAAAAACCCACGCAAATGTGGCAAAACCCCCACTAGTTTAGATATCACAGAGGAAGGCAGCAAATCATCTGGTTTAGATGAAAACATCTGCTGTGAATCGTCATTTTGGCTCTACCTAAGACCCTGGGGAACAGGAGGATGGAGAAACTTTGTCCTGCTGGACTTTAGGGGAGCACTACAAGTGCTGTTGGCTGCTTCCCATCCTTTCCTACTCAGCCTGTAAGTCTGTAAATAAAGAGATTTCTACAAAGCTCTTACCAGAAGGAAACCAACCCAGAAAAGGTTACCCTGAAACTTCCAACTCCTGGAGGAAGAGGGAGCATGACAATCATGTTATGAATCTTATTGTACTATGAACTTATCCTTAACAATTCTTTGGCAATGACAGATAATGCATCAGTGCATGGACTGGATCAAAGATGAAAAGCTCTGCTTGCCATCCTTCATCCTTCTACTCACTAAGTACCTGTGATACAGACCTCACTATACTAAGGGGGGGCCTTTGCAATAGGGTTTGACTAAGATCTTTCAAATGTCCAAAGGACAAAAACTAGCACATAGATATATAAAGGCATTAAATCACTAGCTTTCTGCCATAATAAAATGCACACTTTATTCCATGCTTCTAATAAGATAGGTTCTATAATTTTTTTTAACAATACCACTAATGCAGTCTGCAAGACAACACAAAAGTGGTTTCTCAACTCGGAGCTTGCAAGTAGGTTAGCTGCTTTAAAGTTGTTGGCCCTGATCTCCCTCTTGGTTTGCTGACCATCTAGCAATAATATGGCAGTAACAGTAGCAAAGTAAATACATCTTTAAGCCGAGATGTATTTACTTTTCAGTGCCTCAACAAGGTAGGAAACCATGGTTTAAAAACATATCTAACAGCTTGCTTCTGTTGCATTAGGGCATGCCATGTTGTTCTTGCTGTGTTTTATTACACAAATATAAAATTAACAACAGAGCTATAATCATTTCCTAAACTGGTTCCAACACAAATTTCCAATTTGAGGTCAGATGTATTGCCCAATAAAATTTTACTACAGCAGTCAAACAGTGGTCGTTAGTTCCCCAGAAATACAACTCCTAATTCCTCTAGAATTAGTTTTAAGACTGTTGTTTGCCACGTGAAATGAAAACAAATATTAGTATACCTTAATAAAAAGCATTCAGACAGCAGTATCCATGGGATGTGATGTAAGTTTTAAAAAGACTTGATATATTTACATGTGGGCTAAAATATACACTGTAGCATTCCGATTACTTGATCTGATCCTTGTAAAGTGTCATTTCCAAACCATTTAGCAAGTACATGCATGCATTACATTGCTCATAGAATGTCAAACCCAGATCACAGACTACTCTTGCTTTCTGATTTAGGTACTTTTTCCTTTTCACAATGAAGGGGATGAACTTTATCCAATTAAGCGGATTTCCAGCACATCAATAAATTAAAAATTAAGGGATATAATTTCACACGGATAGAATGCTGTTCCAAGTGCAGAACAACCCAAAAGCTGTTATTCTGCAAGAGTCATTTGTCACAATTTAGTATGGATTTTAGACTGCAGTCTGAAGTTATGGTTTATTCTAGGTTTCTGGCTTGTGGTCAAACTGTAAAAATAGTACTAAGAACAACAATAGTAACATGAGCTGTAATTTCCGTGAGCTTGTGTCTCATAGAAACAGGAATATTTTAATATTTAAATAGGTCTGGAGTGTATTTCTTTCACAATTTGTGATCTTGAGTAGGAAGTAGGCCAATACATACTGGTAAACCAAAATTTTGAAACAAAGATTATTAATTAATTATTAATCTTAATCTTAATCATCATCATCATGTCTTGTCATCTTTTATTTATTATTATTATTATTAATAATAATAACAATAATAATAATAATAATTAATAAGCATTTATACAGTGCCAGCGATGGACCTGGCATTTTACAACCATTAATTATAGATAGGTTCCTGTCTCAGCAGGCTTACAATCTAAGGGTAAAATCAGATGTGACAGTGGCCCGCTGTGGCCCTGGACTCAATTGCTTGTCTGTTCCCATGCCACCAGATGTTGGCCCAGGACTGCCCCAGTGTGGGTACACAGCCGGCCCGGGATACATCCTGTGGAAAATCTCCAAGGTGCATCCAGGGCCAATGGCCTCCCACGGGAACTGGCATGTTCGTTCGGTGCCCTGACCTGACCCGGGGAGTGGTGGCCAGAGTTTCCCGCCCCATGATGCGACAGGGAAGCACCCTCTTCCTGCCCCTTAGACAGACAAGAAAGGGGAGATAAAGGGGGGAGGGGACAGAGGGAGAGACAAGGATACATTCATGAAGCCAAGAAGTCACAGGTGCATGTGATTAGCTTAGTTACAGGGGGAAAGGAAGGTCAGGAGTAAATTAAGAAAGAAGCAACTACAGGGATGAGGAGCCAGGGAAAGCCTGATAGAAGAGGTAGGTTTTCAGGAGGGATTTGAAGATTGTGATGGAAGGATCAGAACAAATGTATTCAGGAATGGAGTTCCAGGTATGGGGGCAGGCAGGGAGAAGGGGTAGATATGTCTCAAGGAGCAAGGGAGTCATGAGCAGTCAAAACTGCTGTCTGTTTTGGAACTATCACAGTTTAGAAAGATAAAACATTAAGCATTATGTTATTTACATAGTCCCAGTAATGTGCCTGGCACAGACAAGGGAGGGGAGACAAGGGAGGAAGGAACATAGTGGAGACAGTTGAGTGGAGACATAGTGTTCATGAAGTTGAGAAGTCACAGGTGCACGTGCTTAGCTTAGGTTTCATTAGATGTACATGAAATTTGCAGGTTGCAGCAATCTCCTGCACTCACAAGGACCCCATAACATACGTGCGAGTGCTGTTTGGATGTTCTTTCCCCCCTCCACCATCACACGTAGGGAAAAAAGCTCATGTGGTACCTGTAAAGCTGCATTTCCCTCGTCCTCGTTGCTAAAGGTGCTACTGAGAAATAACAATATTGGCTGGATCCTGAACTTGGTGGACAGAGCGAAGCACTTCCCCAGCCACCTCTGTAAACTTTCAAAATGGCGATCGGAGAAAACACTATCTTGCACGACTTGTGTTTAGACATTAATTCACATCTTTGGTGAGTGAGTTTGGGAATGCACATTCTGGAACCCTCGATGTCAGGAGTTCCAGAAACTGGATTAAGACACAGAAGTTTCCAAATAACACATGCAAGAGTCAATCACACATGAGTGGGCGTGGGTTTTAATCATGGCTTTAATTGCCTGCTTGTGGGAGTTTTGTCTCGTATAAAAATGCCCTTAGTTACAGGGGAGAAGAAGACTAAATCAGGCAAACCTTTTCTGTCCAGGGGGCAGCTTTGAAAATTAATACGAGCTCCAAGAGCTGCATACAAGTTGGGGGTGGAGGTACTTAAAACGTGTATTCAGAGAAAGGAGGCCCCAGATCATGGATTTGTGTCATGGATCCATCCTCTGTCCTTGTAAATATGTCCTCATCTTTGCTCCCTTATCCTGAGCTCAGTTTTTCAGTAGTTGGAGGTAGGAACTGGATCCAGGGGCCAGATCCACCAGGAACTGGAAAAGGGTCACATAAAAACTTGCTGTGGGACACATTTGGCCCCTGGGCCTGAGGTTCCCCTCCCCTAAATGACAGGACAATAAAAGGAGATCATTTGGCAGTCTGTGGGGAGGAGGAGCTTGAGAAATCCTGATGGAAGTGGTAGGGTTTTAGGTGGAATTTGAAGGTTGGGAGGGAAGGGATATTGCATGTGTGTTCAGGGAGGAAATTCCAGATCTAGGGGGAAGCATGGCAGAAGGGGTGAAGATGAGGGCGCTGGCCATTTGTGGGGCTGTTCGTGGACCGGACGTGGCAACTGGAGAACATACCTGTGCCTCGGGATCCCCACAGTGCTGCTGCAGGGGCTGGGAGCCAGTGTGAGATTCTGAGATCCCTGAGATCCTGTGAGGACACAGCCGCCGCTGCCACTACCCTCCTTGCTGCTCTCGCTCCACGTCCCCCAAGGCACTGCTCCTGAGAGCGGGGAGCCATGTAGGTTCACCCCTGGAGGTGAGGAGACCCTGACCCCTCAGGACTACCATCTGCCCCCCCTCCCTTATAGGAGGTGAGGGGGTGGGGTCAGGGGTTCCCCCCACAACAAACCTCCAGTGGGAGGGGTACAAGTGGCGACCAGTGTGGCGCTACCATAGGCCGTGTGCTTAAGGGCCCTTGGGTGCAGCCCTTGGTAGGATGGAGGGGGATGGGACTGGGGGTTGTGAGAAGCTGAAGTTTTATAAGTAGAAGGGTGGTGTGTTATTTGGGCAGCTGGTTTTAGGGTGGAACTCAGTGTGGTTAAGGGTTGGACTAGGTGGAGGGGTATGTTGGATGTGAATGTACAGGGAATGATCCCTCCCCCAAATGGATGGGGGAGGGAGGGGACTGAGTTAGGGGGTGGGGTCCATCCCCTTGGTGTGAGGGAAGGGTTGGACCCTAATGAGAGGCGGTTTTTAGGTTCTCCCATGGCAGGGAGGGGCTTGGGGGTGGGGTGGGTCTCCCTTGCCAACCAGGCAGGACAGCCACCTGGGGAGGGGCCGGTGGGCCGGGAGGCGGGGGGGAATCCAAAGCCATTGGGGTCGTAACGGGCCAGGATAATTATGGGTCCTCTGGGAGGCTGGTTAAATCTGTGAGAAGGAACAGGTGATTAGTGCTGGTCCCTCTCACTGGCCCCCTGGCAGGTAGTGTGGTGCTTAAGAATGGGAGGGCTCATGGTCTGAGGCTGCTGCTGATTAATGCGAGGTTGGTGGCTAATAAATCTACAACAATCCAAGAACTAGTCCTGGATCAGTCTGCCGACCTCGTGTGTATTGCAGAGACCTGACTGGACACTGAGTCGAGGCCAATTTTGGCTGACCTTGTTCCAGTCAGGTACAGCATCAGCCTTGACCATAACAGTCCCTGTATCTGACAAATGGCCTTCCCAGAGGCTTCCTTCTTCTATGCACTATGGCTGAGATTGTCTTTAGATGTTGTTTATTCCTAACCCCTATCTTAAACTTGTGCTCAGATTTAGTAGGTCTAGAACATCTCAGCCACCTTTGTTAACTCCTTGCAATAAGTGGATGTGGGATGAAAGGAAGGGTTTTTTGTTTCTATGGGAGATAGGAGGAGGGTAATGGGGTTGTGGGTAGGTGAGGAATACCATGTCCTCCAAAGAGGGACAGAGTACAAGTATGGGGGGTGGGGAGTTTTGCCCCCCCCCCATGAGATCGGATTCTTGGGGGAGGGGTTATAAGAACTGGTTTGTTTTTCTATTTTGTTGCTTTAGTTGCTGTACGCTGCCCTGAGTCTTTCTGGATAGGGCAAGGTACAAATCAGATATAGAATAGAATATTTAATTTACTCAGCAAACTACATTTATAGTACTTAAATTGGAAACAGAGGCTGCACATGTGTGGGTGAGGGGTGCCCGTGGGAACACCGCAGTGGGTGTGGAGAAGATGGGAGGGTGCCCGTGGGAACACTGTGGGCGGTGGGGGAGGGTGCGCACTCCCGTGCTCCACCCCTCACCCACGCATGGAGCAACGGGCGCCAATGCCCGATGCTCCGTGTGTGGAGATGCGTGGAGGTGCGTGATGAGCACTTGGAACACCCCCCCCCAACCCACCGTGTCGCCCACCCATCCCCCCACGCACCTGTGTCTGTGTGAAAAGGGCCATAGATTTACACAATATTTGTGTGTGTATGAATACATGCTCGTACATATCAACACACTTGTGTGGAAATGTACATATATACATATGTAGACAGGCCACTGTATATTTTACTTGGCAAATATATGTGTAGACACATGCTCTGTGTGTGGTACTATGTCTTCATGTTGCAATTATTGAACTACGGATAAACTCTGTTTTCCTCTGTTTCAGAGCACTGTAGACTGAAAAAACCTAGCTAGAAACAATTCTCTATACTAGAAAAACATGCCTCTCTTTTAGGGCTAGAGTCTCATGCATATCTTCCCTGATATCTGCAGCCATGGCATTGTTCTGCTTCCCACCACCCCCACTCCTGAGTCCTGAGAGATCAGATCAAGAGGAGATTAGGTTCACTATTAGAGATTAGCTTTTTTCCCCTCCACATAACAGACTCTTTGGGGTTTTGTTATTCAACTCGCCCCTCAGGCCTGGGGATAATGCCATTAGAGCCATTTTACAGGCAGCAGGATCCTATAAATGAGGCACTGATTTAAACAGCATCACGCAGAGCTGGTGTCAAAGTTCCAAGCTATTTACAGGTGACATCAGAAGAGGCACTTTCTGAAGCTGAGTCAAGCAAAACTCATCTGCCTGTTCAGTTTGCTTATCCAACACATACCCAAGAATCCACTCAGCTCTTGATTTGCTCGTAAGCCCCTTGCTTCAACCAAATAGAAAGCTACACAGTATTAGAGCATGGTTCTCTTTGGGTAACGGGTCCAGCAAACATTTTAGGACCTATTTTTATTTTTTTGTAAATGAATTTGCCAATTTCTAATAAAAGCTAGCTAAGAAAAAAAGAAGGGGGGGGAATTGGGTGGGAGGGGAGGAGGGGAGAGGGATCTTACAGTAACAGCCCTGGACGGACAAGCTTGCATAATCATTGTTTAATTAATCAGATGCTGCCAATACTATCTGTAATAATAAGGCACGGTGTGAGTAAGTTAACAAATGAGTCAGAGCCTTAACTCTGAATTACCAGGAATCTATTTATGACAAACGCTAATAAGTGAGCTTGTAAGTCTCCCCCCACCCCCTTGGGCATTATGTGAAATGCTCATTTATCCTTGCACAAGAGGGGAAAACAAATAAACAAGCAAAAAAAAAAAAATTGCTAACCTTTTAATCTGCTAATTTACTAACACTGACAAGCATTTACTATTTATGCAATACGGGCCCAAACCTGCAAATCAAATTTACTCAGATGAGAAACTGCACTTATCTCAGCAGGGAGGGTGGCATTGCAGGAATATTCTGGGGAGAGGGGATGCAGGGGCAGCCAAGTTGTGTCCGCTGTGGGGGAAGGGTGGAATTGTCCACCATGCTGCACTAGGGCTGAAAAGATTAGATTCCGTATTGGTAAATAATATTATTCACCTTTTTGGATAGCCCTCCGAATATCTGAACATATATTCATATCAAAACAACGATGTGCATACTCGTTAACACCCCTGTTTTGCTGGTGGGGGATAGTCATATACTCAGTTATTCAACCAAATATCTAAAACAAAATGGCAGAAACTATCGAACAGAGGAAAAATAAAAAACCAGAAGCGAGTATCTGAACAAAGCTGGGGCGAAGTGTGTTTTGTACGTACTTAGTTGAACCCAAATCAAAGTAGAATTGAACTAAAGCAGAACTTGCCATGGATATTCATTTCAGATCTAATGAGCTGGGAGGGGCTTTTTGTTTGTTTGTTTTTTCAGTCCCTTTCCAGTTCCCAGATCTGGCTCATGGATCCGGTTCCAACCCTGAAACACTGAAAGTGTGAACTCAAGGCAAGGCTGCAGAGATCATGCACTCAAAGTAGGGGATGGATTCATGGCAGAGAACCAGGATTTGGAATCTGGTTCCTTTTGTCTATTCTCAGCACACCCCTTAAATGCTCCCAACCCAACTCCTATCCAGTCAGTGCAGCTTGTACTAATTGTCCACAGGAGGGAAAAGGTTCCCCGGCCCTGCTGTAAGTTCTGAAGATAGCTATATATGCCTGCATGTACGGAAAACACATTAATCCTTCCAATCCAACTTCTGTTGCACCATGTTAGGGGCTGAATGTTATAGCTTACTAGCATGCATTTGGAGCTGCACCTTCTCCCAAAGTTTAATCACGCATTCTTCATATGTCTCTCATTAGCATCTGGGAACACGCCCTTTCCACGGTAGCTTCTTCTGCATTCCCATTTGATTTAATTGCTTTGTAAGGTAGCTAAATTCTAATTACAATTCAAAGGCCTATGTATTGATAAAACGTAGACATTTCTCCTACAGCACAGAATATCAGTGTCTTTACAGAAGATAATGCGTAATTACTCATTTTAGCATTCCTTCCTTTTTTATTATTATTATTAGACATTTATAAAGCGCCAGTCGCATGACCTGGTGCTGTACAGAACATAGAATAAGACGCGGTCCCTGCCTGTGGCTTACAATCTAAGAGACAAAAA
>QEPC01010816.1:2254312-2268910 GCA_003113815.1 Sphenodon punctatus | reverse complement strand
AGGTCTCAATTTATGGCCCACTCACGCAGTAACTTTGATCTCCGCTTTATCAGGAAACGCTACTGCAGAGTCAAGCGAGAGGGCCAACCTCAGCACCAGTTTTCTGATCGCGCTCCACCACTTATATGGTATACTCCTTTGGTGGAGTCTTTGCTCACAGTAACGTTTATGAGCCAAAGAGTCAGTCTTGTCACGATGTAGTCTCTGGCAATAAAAAAGGGCTCTCAGTTTAGCATGGTCTGCAACTGCTAAAGAGCCTGTCTCTAAACGCAGCATAGGCAGTGGTGATGCACTTGGGGCCCTCAAAATATTCCTCAGGAAGTAATTTTGGGGCAACTCCAATCTGGGCAAATAGCTAGAGAACAATATTTCAGAACCATAAAGGAGTTGGGGCAGGACTTGGGCTGTAAAAATGTCAATGACTTGTTCCACCGAGGTGGAAGGGGAAGCACGAAAAAGCTTTAAAACTCCAGCTGTCGATTGCCATGCTTTAGTTAACCAATATTTCCACTGGCCCACCAGGATCGTGAGGCTGAAAAAAACAGGTATGTATATTGGGATGCCTGTTCTATTACCTGGCAACCAATTGCCCATCTGTGCTTAGTGCAAGGGGCACCAAAGGAAGATAGGAGGCATTAAGGCCACTTTCACGCACACGCACACGCACACACACACACACACACACACACACACACCGGTGCATATTCTGGCTGTGGGAGGGAATGCGCAAGCCAGGATATGCGCGGGATGCCGCCGATCAACATGGTGAGTTCTATAAGACATCACAAAAAATGTTTGCAATTCAAAAATGAGTGGACTCTACACACGTTGAATTGCATGCATAGCTGGATCAACAGACATTGTTGCTGCTGAATGGTGCAGTGGCTACCCAATATTCTTCACTAGAGCAGAAATGGTCTAGTGCCTGCATTTTCAGGCACCTGAGGATTAATTGGGTGCCTGATGCCTGAAAATGCAAACATTACCCTTTAAAACAGATAGGCTTCAGCCAACAAGGCTGCAGAGCCTGACTCTGCAACACTCCAGATGAGGCTTGTAAGTTTCAAAAGCCAGCCAGCGCTTCCCGCCCACTACAGCGCTTCACAACTCCTTTCAAAGTGACAGGACCTGCCCAGACTGCTGTAGCTAGGCCAGCTCCTGTCACTTTGAAAGACCAGCCAGCACAATCATGCAGTGCACTGGGTTCTGTTCAGGCATCGATGGTGCCTGAACAGGGCCAGGTAAATTTGGGCACCCCTGATTCATCGAGGGTACCTGAACCTTTGGGGGTCTGGTTGCAGCTCTAGTCTCTTCCCACTAGCATCTCCCACTTCAGCCATAGGGAGCTCCCCGCTAAAGGTGAAAGGAATATCTGAAATGAATATGGTATCCATAGATTGAGGTGCTCTGATCCAAGTCCACTGGGTCACATACGTGACCAGCTCTGCTACTGGTATTGTTTGGGTTGGGTTGCTTCAGTTGTAAGTTTGGGAACAGGACCAAATCAACTGGCACCACCCTGGAACAAACAAAACAAACCAGAAATGGACTGAACAAACTGGAACAGAATGGAGAGACATCTGCTCTGATGCACGGATCCAAATGAGAATAACATCTGCAAGTAAGAAAATTGCTGTTCATTTCATCACTACATCCAACCCATGGCTGCTGTCCATCCCAGCCTGACAGGAGCCACCACTGCTGCTGGACATGAGCACCTCTGGGGAGCCTCCCTCAAACTCCTTTCAGGACTCTTTCCCACAAAGACCGTCCTACCTTCCAAACTGCTTCAGAAGCAGCATCCAGGAGGAAGGGATCATTCACTGGCTCTTGCGGATGAGTGGAGGTACTGCCTCAGGGAGGGCTCAGTAGACAGAACCCTCTGTAGACAGAGCAGCCTCTCTCCCCGATAGCACCTACGTGAAATCACCTGCTCTAAAAACGATCAGAAAGTGCATTGCATGAGCGTCCAAGTGGTATGACGTGTCTGTACATACAGTGAGAATGTCAAGTCACAGAGCAACAACTAAAAATGTAATGTCTGATAACAACCAATCAATCTTGTGCTCAGTTTAATAGCAAAATGGGGTTCCTGCCTCTACAAGTGCTTTGTGGAGAGGGCTGCAAGTCTCTAGTACACACAGGTGTTGCATGCTCCTTAGGAGAACAAATATGCTCCCAAGCACAAAGAAGCAGCATGAACCAAGAAATCTATCTCTTGTCTTCCCCAAGAACAGTAGTTAGTTACTTTCAACCCTGAAAATAGCCCTAGAATTAAGTTATGGTTAATACAGTCACATCCAATTTTTGCTTAATCATATTAATATTTAAACATATTAGCTATTAAATCCATTTAGGCAGGCACCCTTGTTTGCCAAGTTTCAGTCCAGAACAAATTCTTTATATTAAGGAAGAAATCCTGAAAAATAGCCCAACGGAAATGCTGACAAATACTTGGCTACTGACAAGAAGCCGGTGGCTCTCTGCTATCAACAAATTATAGTGAATTGGTTTCTATACAGAGTCTTAGGTTGGAATAGATGAAAGGTGATTTCAACAGCACATACTTTCAATTACATTAGCAATGATCAAGTTTCCTTTTTAAAAAAAAAACAGCCCCTCCCCCCTGAAAAAAATCCCCAAACCCTCCACCTACAATATGTTGCTTAAGTGAACAGCATGGATAAGAATCTACTGCAGTAAACTATCTTGATTGCTGGAGTGCAATATAAAAGGTAGTTTTATTCATTCACCAGCAGATAAAGTTTACATATATCTGTCTCATGTAGATCATTTATAATCGTATTTATTCAGTTGTTTAAAGGAGGAGGGGGGGGGAGGTGTTTCATGCCTCTCCGAGCAGAATAAATAATAAATAATGCATTTCTTCAATGTTGGTGGGAAAGTTTGGGCTATAATTAGCATACAAAATTACATATTCCGATATTTGATGTTCACTGATGTCATTCCCATCGCCTTATACAGTATAAATGAAAGGGAGACAATCCAAGGCACCTTTAACAACTTTATTCTTATAAACAACCCCCACAGTTCAATACAGCTTCCCTTTGACCAGCTCCTCCACAAGTAAAAGGCTTCATTCTCTTGCTTCCACCAGCTTTATTCTAAATGAAAAATGCCACTTTGTGTGGCACGTTATGTTAAAATAACAGATTTGTGTTGGTTCCTGAAGAGAGGCAAAATGAAAACTAACGATGCTCTGGGAAGCAAGGCCCCTTTAAAGACAAAGTATGAGGAGACGCTGGGCAAGGTCTCCCACAGAGGACCTTTGTACTGCGATGCAAATGAATCTCCGAAAAACAGACTTCAGACAATGAATGGAGAGAAGTCACAGAGAACCAATCCATCTGCAGCTATTTTGTTAACTCAATGTTTCTTACATTCTCTCTCACACACAAAACACTTGATGTAGACAGCTGTGAATTTTAAACAACTATTCTGTGTATGTTTTTCTAATTTTGGGTTTCCCCACTTTGGGGGCTGCTCTGAGTAGAGCACCTCAGATTCCATAATTTAGAGATTTCATGCCTTTCAAAAAAATTACCGTAAACCCTAATTGTTGAAATTAAGCATTTAATGAACAGTGCTTCCAAATAACATGAAAAAGCAGTGTTGCTTTAAAGACAGAACACATTATATGTCTCAAGAAAAATATGGAGTATCATTAGAGATCCACTTTGAAATATTATCTTGTGCCTAGGACAATTACAATAATAAAAACTTTGTTCTGCTTTCTCACAGCATTACAAACATATTTTCATTTACAATCCATGTGCACATGCCATTTCTGAAAGCATTCTATTTGTATGGAAAGTTGAGTGAAAAAGTTTGAAACAAACCAATTAATCTGGCATATCTGAAGATCCAAAATTTTCAAATGCAATGGATGAACTTTTGCGGAGTCCTTATTTACAAGAAATTTAAACTTTTTTTATAAAAACAAAAACAAAGTTGTTTGTAAAGGGATGAAAAAGCATAGCCAGAGAAGATGAAATGTTTGCATTAAAACTGAAATTAATAGTAGATTTTGTATTTGTGGATAGTCCTCTGAATATCTAAATGCTATCTTCAAACAAAAAAGATATTTGCATACCCACTTATTCAATTATTTTATTTTGGATACTTCATCCATTTTGACATTTCAGTTCAGTTATTTCAGTCATTTCAGCATTTTGTAACTTTATTTTTGCTATTTTTATTTCACATTCTCAATAGTGCTGAAATGAAGTGAGCAAACCACATTCTGATTGATTTTGTGACACTGGTTGACAATCTTTGCCTAGGGATTGATGGGGGAAATTGTACAACTATTAATCTTGTTAGATCTTTTGGCAGCCTTTTATACAGTTGACTATGAGGTGTTGGATGTTATGAATGCATAATCTGTCAGGTATACACAGGGCTGTTCTTGAGTGGTTCTGCTTATTCCTAACAAGGAGGCCCAGAAGGTGGCAATGAGTGGTTTCTTATTGTCCTGTGAGGTCCCACCGGGTTTCATCTCATCTCCCCTTCTTGTTCAGTGTGTATCTGAGGCTGCTGGGTGAGATTGTGTGTGTAGATTTGGTGTGAGGTGTCATCAATATGCGGATGACACCCAACTCTGTCTTTTTCATCTGACCCATGTCCTGCAGTCTCGATGCTTTCTCAGTGCCTGGTTGCCATTAAGGACTCAATGTAGCCCAGCCAATCAAAACTGAATCTGGATAAGACTGAAGTGATGACAGTTATTAGCCTTGTGACCAGATAGCTGTTGGGTCACTTAGCATTGATGAGGTCCAGCCTAATATGATCACTTGCTGTTTTTAGTCGAGCGCGCGACCCGCTCACGCATGGTTTAAAAAATACCGTGAGACGGGATTACATGAGACGCTGCTGGGGATCACGCGCATGGGAGGGGGACGTGCATTCTTTTCTGGCCGCGAACTGACCGGGTCGGCGATCGAAGTAGGTAATTCACAGCTGGAAAAGAATGCGCGTCCCCCTCCCATGCATGTGATCCCCGACGGTGTCTCGTGTAATCCCGCCTCACAGTATTTTTTAAACCATGTGTGAGCGGGTCACACGCTCGTCTAAAAACGGCATCAGTTTCACAGACTTTGGATGCTCCTGGCTCCATTATTGTGCCTTGAACTTCAGGTTATGGCAGTGGTTAGGAGCACTTTTTCCCAACTCAGAAGACTGAGACCCTTGCTTTCATATTTATTTATTTATTTATTTATTTAATTAATACCCCGACCCATCCTGCCTCTGGCAGCTCTGATATTACCATCATCATCAATGCCTTGCAACCTCAAGACTAGACCACTGCAATGTGCTTTATGTTGGGTTGCCCTTGGAAGATTGTTTGGAGGCTACAGCTGGTGCAGAATGTGGTAGTCTGCTTTCTGATGGGGGCAGGTTGCCAGGAGTACATTACACCAGTTCTCCAGTCTACACTGGGTTCCAAGTGTGTTCTTGGCACATTTCAAGGTGCAGGTTTTGCCCTATAGAGCCCTAAATGGCTTGGACCCTACATATCTAAGACACCACCAATATTCCACTGCAAACCCTAAGGTCAGTAAGGGATTCCTTCTTGCAAGCGGTATCAGTGCACCAAGTCTTTACAGCAAGGGCACACAGAGAGGCATTCTCGGTGGTTGCCCCACAGCTCTGGAATTCCTTTCCCCTGGAGTTTTGTGAAACCCCAAGTCTGAGCATTTTTCAGAGGAAATATAAGAACTATTTATTTGGTCAGGCATTTGGCAGGCAGGGATAGGGTTGGGGGAGGTGTTGTTTTTAAGGGAATTTTATATTTGCATACAATATATATTTTATGGGACTTATTTTATGGATATTTTACGTGTTTTATATATTACCTGCCATGAGTCTTTGGGATATGGCTGACTAGAAATCTAAGTAAATAAATAGATGCTTATTATTTATTTATTTATTTATGTATTTATTTTAAAGCATTTTTTAGCTGCCCCCTCATGTCTACGGCATCTCGGGGCGACTTACAACAATACAATAACAATAAAAAATGTTTAAAACCATCAACAAAGAAATTAAAAACAATCCCTTCCAACCCCCCCCTAATGGCTGCTGGGTTCCCATTGGAACCCATTGCCTGCTACTGACCACATCCCCTCCAAAGGCCTGGGAGAACAGCCAGGTCTTGCAGGCTCGACAGAACGCCGGCAGACCTGGGGCCAGGTGGGCTTCCTCCAGGAGGGAGTTCCAGAGTTGCGGCCCAGCCACTGAGCACGCCATCTCCATTGTGGCCCTCCGTCTCACCCGGAGGACCTCCAAGAAGGCGCCCCCAGCGGACCGAAGGGATCACTCTGAGGCACGGAGGGTGAGGCGGTCCCCGAGGTATGAGGGGCCCAGACCGTGCAGGGTTTTATAGATCAATACCAACACCTTGAATCTGGCTCGGTACGCTATAGGCAGCCAGTGCAGAGCATGGAGCACTGGTGTTATGTGTTCCCGTCATCCAGTCCCCATAAGGAGATGGGCCGCCGCATTCTGCACCAGCTGCAGCCTCCGAACCAGAAACAAGGGAAGCCCCACGTAGAGCGTGTTGCAGTAGTCCAGCCTCGAGGTGATGAAGGCATGGATAAGTGCCTTCTGGGGTAAGTGAGTTGCGGACTGTGGCTTTTGGCTTCAGTTCAAACCCCACATTTTTGTGAATAAGTCCAATGGATTTCAATGGAGCTTACAAACAAATGTGCTTAGGGTTGTGGTCATAGCCCTTTGCCCCAGAAATTTAAATGCACCAAAGAAACACCAGGACTTCTTTCCTGTCTTTTTGTGTTTTTTTATGCAGAGGAGGATGAGGACAGTGAGGATAATCAGATGTTTATCATTCTAATCATTTATCTCAGACCCCAATGGTTCCATAAGAGCATCATTGTCTTTCAGATATGTGCATATTTAGACAATTTATTGGCTCAAAATGACAACTTTACGCAAAAAAGGTCCCTTAATACAGATTTCCACAATAGGTTTACACTGAGCCATTATGATCTATCATGTAGCTGAGTGCTTAACGGCTGTTTAATACAAGGATTATTGACACAGAAGATGTAACAGCTGCTTAAGAGTTATTCCACAGTAGCAGCTTTCCTCAACAAGATCACTGTCATTTTTATTTTATTTTTAAAATTATTTTTGTAACTCATCCAAAGAGACTCATTTATACTATGGGTAGATAGCTAGAAAAAAACGGAGCACAAGTAAATTAAGCACTCTTTGACCTAAAGACGTAGTGATGGGGGCGGGGGAAGCATCTCAAACCACACCACATCTGGCTCGTTTGTTTTGCACTCCAGTAACTTTAAAACAGCTTATTTAGTCAGCGGGGAGGGGATGCTTCTAGCAGAGATATCTTAGTCTCAGAATTAATTTTAATGGCCAAATTATAAACACTTAAAAAGTGTGTGTATAAAGGGAGCAGTGACAGACACTTAAGCGTAGTGGCAGTAATGGGTGTCACTGTAATAACAGAACCTTTGAAAGTAAAAGAAAAGGGAGTTCATTAGGTTCTTTCCCTCCTTTTTACAATGAATATTTCTGCTGCCAAGCTT
The DNA here is from genome assembly GCA_003113815.1 of Sphenodon punctatus. Taxonomy (NCBI): domain Eukaryota; kingdom Metazoa; phylum Chordata; class Lepidosauria; order Sphenodontia; family Sphenodontidae; genus Sphenodon; species Sphenodon punctatus. The sequence goes on along the minus strand of QEPC01010816.1, from coordinate 2,261,324 downwards.
CCAGAGACGGGGTTGCTTTCCTTTAATGTAATTGATGTAGACTTTTCTCCAGCATCCAGGCCAGACAAGTTCTCAAATGCGAAGCAGGAAATCACACCGTCAAAGGAAAACTGAGCGTTCCTTCCACACAGTCTAGGTCAACCCCTCAAAAAAAAAAACACCAAAAAACCCTGACTAGATTTATATTGTGGCTGCCAAAAAAACCTTGCATTTCCATGCCCTCCTGTTGCTAAGATAAAGGATGTTTCCTACTGCCTCAGAAAGCCGTACTCATTTAAAACTCCAGCTATGTTCTGACAAAACATGCTGCTGTCACCCTAAATTGAGCAAATGAGCCTGTGTCCTACAGTATAAAGACTAAAAGAGTTATTGAATATCACCCAGGGAGCACAAAATGAACAGGCTCCCATTTCTCTCTGACCTTTTTGGGCATTTTTTCCTGATGTTGGCCCAGCCCTTCAGTCCTCATTTCTCATTCTGTCTGTGGTAGCACAGGAAGGACAGCTAGGACTTTGCAGTTCCAAACAGATCAAGTTTTGTTGAATAACTATTTTTATCTATATCCCTTTAAACCAGAAGTGGAAAGGAACACTGTGAAGAAAATGAAAACTGGCAAACAGCTTTAACTTCAAATAGCCTTATAAGTCGGTGCTGATGTGCAAAACTAATTCTGTTTTTTTGGCATTTAAATATGACCAGACAGTTATAAAAGGAGAAAGAAGGGGAAGGTAAGTAAGATGTACATTACCAACTGAGTGAAAAAAAATGCACAAATGTGTAGAGTTATGACTTCTGATTATCAAAAGAAAAAAAGAAATGAAAACCCAAGACCTCTTGGCACCTTGTTTTCAAAAAAGATTATCTGTTAACTTGTAAGTACTCAGTAAAAGAATGCTAAGCTGCTCTAACTTGGTGTATAACCAAAAATATTTCATTCCTGTTATGGCTTTTTTAAAAAGTCCTATGAAATGGGGATTTCTACCCTTAAAAAACAAGCAAGCCTTTAAAAAGCAGGCAAGCAAGCAAACAATAAACAGTTTTATAACCTTTTAACAAACAAAAATAAATAATAATAATAAAATAATAATAATAATAAATGAATAAAAATAGCTATTTGGGTTCAAGATTCTCACTGCTTTAAAGCAGAAGTTGCTCCTATGATTAGAGGTTCTAGGAACATATTAATTGCCTATCTATTTCTAATTTTCACCTCCTAGAAAATCATGACTAATGCAAATGCAGTAGGTAAGCAATATTTTGATATTCAAGCAGACAATTTATTTGATTCCATATCATCACCGATTGGAGACACAACATAAATATGGAAACAATGAAAACACACACTTTTCAGGGATTAAGAACAACCTATAAAGTGTGCATAAATTGAATGAATTAATTTATACATTTACTTCAGGTGCAAGGTGCTAACCTCTATTAGAATATTTATCCCTAAGACACTGGCCGCGATCCAATGCCCTGTGGACTGTGTGCATGCGTGTGTGTGTGCACGCACATGCACAGTTTCTGCAGTGCACAATGAGCCCGCAATGCACATCCACGCAGTTTACGTGCAGCTGTGCATGCGGTCCACAGGGGCATTACTATTTTGATCCCAAACTGTTAATAATCTAATTCATCTCTGTACTTGTGTCTTTGCTGGTTTCATAGTTTGTTGCTTTAATGCTGTTGGCCCAGTGCACATCCCACCTGGTTTATACACAAACATTTTCAGCACTGTATTCCACTGCAGAGGTAACTACTGAGCAATTATTTCATTAAAGTAAATGAGTAGAATGTGGAGTGACTGAGGCTCTTAATTATGACAGGCAGATATACAAGCAACACCTATATCCACACAATTAAATTGGAGTAGTTATAACTAGGGTTGTACGGAATAGTACTTCTGGATACTTGTGCCGATTTCTGAAGTTTCAGGCAATCAGCCTGGGTACTTGGCGGCCCTTTGGAACGGTTTCTGAAGTTCCGGGATTCAAAACCGGAATTCGGAACCTCAGAAATCTTTGGAACTTCAGAACGTGGAAACTTGGAACTATTCAGCGCCAACTTGGTACCCTCAACAGATGTTGTCATGTGCAGCAGCTGTAGCTATTTAATTGCCTAGCCAATCAGGGTGCACAATAGCACATCCACCCCTTCCTCCCTCCCGCTCCCCCTTAATTGCTTAGCCAATCAGGTGCACAACACATTCAGCCCTTCCTCCCTCCCCCTCCCCCACATACAGTATGTAAGGGGCTGCAATTCAGTCTTTTTGTGGTGTGGGAAGGAGTGTTGGTGGCAAGGGGAGTCAGGAAGAGAGATCCTTCTGGCCTCATGGTGCCAAGCCGCTGGTAGAATAGTAGAAGTTACAGTTAACTTACACTTTATAATTAGGTTTTGCTGTACCATGCAGCAGCCACGACCTTGACATGACATTGGTACTGTGGCACTGGTAACTTGAATAAACCAGGCAAGGGGAAGTGGAGCCAGACAAAGAGATCCCTCTGGCCTCATGGTGCCAAGTGCCAACCAAGCAGGAGGCAGAAGCAATGTGACACCGAATTATTATTATTATTTTAAAAGTATGACATGGTAAAGGTAAACGTAACCCCCATCCCCCAGCATTGGCCTTATGGACAGGACAGGACAGGACAGGACAGGCCAAACCATACCATACCATGCCATGCCATGGCCAGGACAGGCACTCCTTCCCTCCCCCAACTGATTACATACAGATCCAGCTTGTAGCACACAGCCAAATTCACCAAAGAGAATGGAAAATGGCTGCACCCACTTTTATTTTGTTCTGCCAGCCAATCAAAACTTGCCATCTGGCTTGGCCAGCCAATTAAAACTTGCCATCTGGCTTACCATCACTCAGCTGTCCCCTCCCATACCCCTTCCTACCAAATATGGCACTAAGTTTCATTTCCAGAAGAAGTTCAACTGTCCAGCCACGCATGCAGTGACTTCCGAAGTTTTCCAAGGAACGGCCTCAGTACTGGAACGGCCTCAGTACTGGAATCTTCAGTGAATTCTGAAGTTTTACGAAGACTGACTTTCAGCTCTAGTTATAACTCTTGTGACATACAGTTAACAACTCTGCAATGACCTGAAAATTATTATGTAGCGGTGAGTGAGTCCCCGGACACAAAAATCTTTACCTCACAGTTAATTTTAGTTACTCCACAGGGAAGTAATCAAGGATAAAGGACTTTGGTGTATCCTCTTGTAGCTGAGAGGAAGAAGCACTTTCCTACCATGTGAAACAACTGCTGATGCAAAGGATCACCAAACACTCCAATGTGGATCTTGAGCATCAAAAGATGCAAAGACCAGCAAGGTGTAGAATGGGATCCTGCCTGTCTATAACTCTTCATGTAAGAGGTACATTGAATCACTCAAGCAGAGATCTCTGGGAATTTTTAAACAAGATGCTACCACACATGGCCACCCAAAAGCCACTCATCTGCCTGCTTGTCTGAAGGTGCTGTAAGTGAATGCATGCTCTTGTGAGCCACACAGCACCCACTCATGGCCATTCACGGCACACTGCTAAGAAATCCAGAGTGTATCGTGTCTGGCAAGCAAAAAAAGTGTGTGGTAATGGGTGTCCACACATACCCTTCCTGTATGAACTGGGGCAGTCACCCACACAAGCAGACCAATCTGCCACTCATAGGCACTGTGGGTGAAGGACACGGACTTTGCACATCACAGGAACTGGCCACAAGCCCTGGGGAGCTCAGGTTCCCCAGCGCTCACGCCGGGATATGTCAATTTGAAGGGTCAGCCGAGCACACTTCCTCCTCCCCAATGGTCCATTGCAGGGGGAGTGTGAGGCATCTGCTGCAGTAGCCATGCTGGGAACCTCCCCACACACTCCACTGTGTGGCTGCTCCGCAGTTGTGCCACTCAGCAACCCCAGATTCTTCCCCCAACCCAGTCTTGCTCATTTAAAACACCCTCTGACAGCTCACTCCAAAGAAGATGAGGGAACACTCCCATGCTGAACTGGCATTTGGAGAGGAGTTATCTCACATTCATCCTCACTCCAGCAGATAGAAAACAGTGTATGAAGTGTGTAGAGGACTGGGGAATACTGGAGAAGTTCCTTAAAATGACAGTTAAAGAAATGTAGTTGCTTTTGTTTTCCAGTAGTAACTGTTAAAAATGTACTAGCTTTGCCATGAAGCAGTGATCTCATTATTGGCTTCACCATTTTTTAAGGTTCCACTTACAGTTTATAAAGGGTTAATAAATAGTTAGAGGACATTTTAAGAAATGGCCATGAACTTAATGTATTACAGAGTTCTACTGGTCAATAACTTGTTTATTTCAATGGCTTATAACGATCTGGACCATTTATTGATTATAAAACTCTATAACATGCTACTCATATCTGTAACATGTTTACAACCTCCATTAGTCATTTATTGGCTCTTTGTAGATGAAAGTTTGTGACCCATTTAATACAGGAGATGGAGACAAAGTGGTTCAAATGATATCTTTTATTGGACCAACTTCTGTTGCTGAGAATGTGCAAGCTTTGGGCCACACAGGGCCTTTCCTCAGGCATTTAGCATAGCCAGTCAGAAATATATAAACTGAGCACATGTAGGACAGGTATATATGAGGAAACACAGAATGACATGGGTGAGAGTGGATAAGACAAGGTAACTGGTGTGGGGCGGGAGGGGGTAGACTGGGAGAAAAGAGAGAGGGGGGGATATCAGACATTTAAAAAAAGACCTTGGCTATATTGGTATAGGAGACAAAGAAACAATATTTATTAAAATTTATTCCTAGCCCTTCCCCGAAGACTCAGGACAGTTTACGGTAATAAAAACACACAAAGTACAATTAAAATACCGTAAAATTCCTTAAAACGGGTAAAGGTAAACATATTGCTAGGACGAGGCTAAAGCACCTATGGGTTGAGGGGATAGAAAGAAACAGCTTAGCTGGTGAAGGGAATACACATACAAAAGGAACTGGATTCGAAGCAGTAACACAAAGGTTGAGTATAGCCAACAGTCTGTCAGTTATTACAAATTTGTATAATGGATTGAAAAGCTTAGGTCTCTGTTGAGTCTATTATTTTTGGTCTCTTCTAATAAAGTTATGAATTTTAAATGCTCTGTTTTTAAATGTCTGGTATCTCTCTCTTTCACCTCCCCCCCCCCCCAGTTACTTTGTCTTATCCTTCTACTCATGTCATTCTGTGCCTCCTCACATATACTGTCCTACATTTGCTCAGTTTATATATTTCTGACTGGCTATGCTACATGTGCCTGAGGAAGGGTCCTGTGTGGCCCGAAAGCTTGCATGTTTTCAACAGGAGAAGTCAGTCCAATAAAAGACATCATTTGAACTACAGTGGGGCCAATCCAAAGCCCCATGGATCCCATGTATGTGTGTGCGTGCGCACGCCAGTGTGCGAACCGCACGCACCTCCATTGTACTGTACTGCACTGTATAGTACTGTACTGCACAAAACTGTGCACACTTGGGTGTGCAAGAGATCCACAGGTCATGGGATCGACCCCTTTGTCTCCATCTCTCAGACAATTTTTAGATGCAATAGTGTTTCTCCCAGACTTCTTCTCTTTGATATCGAGGTTTTACAAGTCCAGATCTCAAAGCGTGTATGAGTTCCCTAGAGTCCACTGTTTCCAATGGTGCTCGACCGATTTCTGGCATGTAGCATCTAACCCTCCACAGTGTTCTGGAATGGCTAATCCCCTCTGCCCCCAACATACAAGTTTATTTCTCCCAGATTCAGAAGTACAGGAGAAATGTCTCATCTAAAAATGTCCTTATATTTGTGACCAACATGGCAATCACAGTCTCACTTAATACAGGGAGCATATACTGCGTCTGGATCTCCAGGTGTTGGCTGTAGTCAGGAGTGCGTTCCGCCAGCTACATCTCGTGAGGAGTCTCCGCCCCTATGTCTTGAACTCCAACCTGGCCACTGTCATCCATGCATTTGTCACCTTGAGGCTAGATTACTGCAATGTGCTCTACGTGGGGCTGTCCATGGTGACATTTTGGAAGCTGCAGCTAGCGCACAATGTCGCAGCCTGTCTGCTTACCAGGATGGGCCACTGGGAGCACATTATGCCGGTGCTTCAGGCACTGCACTGGCTCCCTATCATCTTCCAGATCTGATTCAAGGTGCTGGTGCTGACCTCTAAAACCCTAAAAGTCCTGGGTCCTACCTATCTGAGGAACTGCCTCACTTTCTGGGCACTTGGACAGCTTCTACAGTCATCGGGAGCGACCTCCTGGAGGTTCCCCACTATAGACAGGTGGAGATCAACAGGAGGAAAATCTTGGCAACTGCTTCAGTGCTGTGGAACTCTCTCCCGGTAGAGATTCGCCTCAGTCCGAGCCTTCTTGTGTTCCACCGTCAGTGTAAAACCTGGCTCTTCTGCCAGACATTTGGTCGGGGGTGGGAAAGGGGAGGGCTGAGGGGTGGGTTGGGGGGGGAAGTTGTTGCATTTTTCTTCTATTGGCTTCACACCATATGTATTTTATTGCTTTATACAGATTATTTATATGATCTTTTATATTGTTATTTTATAATTTTTTCTTATATGTATAATGTATTTTTTATTACTGTTGTGAGCCACCCTGAGCTGCCTGAGGCAGGAGGCGCAGGGTACAAGTTTATAAAATAAATAATAATAAATAAATAAATATACAGAAACTCCAGCAAAGACACAAGCAATATGATTTTGTTATCTCATGGCAAGGAAAAAACTTGTTTTTATTTTTGACAAGAGAAAATTAACTCAACTAAAACACAAATTAAGGATGTGCTACATTTCTATCATTTTACAATTCTGCAATGAAGCAAATCATAAGAAAAAGAGAATCATTAATAAGACCTTATACTCAGTAGAGAATCATTTTGTGAGACAGTTCTAAATACACTGCACAAGAAAATTTAATCTAACTGCTTATGAAAGGGACAACTGAGGGTGTTTTCAGACATTACGAGATCACA
>QEPC01010816.1:2236150-2247512 GCA_003113815.1 Sphenodon punctatus | reverse complement strand
GTGTTTGTAGGAGTAGGTCTGTGTACTTATTAGATAATCCATTTAGTTCATAGCATTTAGAATAGTTAATAGCAGTTAGATTTAGTGTAGATAGATAGATATAATATTAGATTTAAAAAACAACACCCCATATAAAAACCAAAAAACCAATTAAAAAAATAAAGAAAACCATATAAAACCCAATAAAAAACCAAAAAACCATATAAAAAACAAAAAAACACCCATAACAACATTTTCTGAATGACCGAACGGCTGAACCGAACAGTCTAATAGCCGAACCGAACGGCCTGTTCGGACGACCGAACCGAACAGCCGAACCCAAACTCGGCGAACTAGCCAAACTGCCAAACCGAACGAACGAACCGAATGCAGCCAAACCGAACAGACGAACTGAACGGACGAACCGAAGGCAGCCGAACCAAATGGCCGAACCCGAACCGCGATCTGTTTGCCCATCCCTAGCAATTTGTTTAAAATTTTGTTTAGTTATTAAAACAAATGGTGCCTCATTAGTTTTAGTAACTGAGATCCAAAAAATGAATGAATAAGCAAACAACATTAAATTGCTTCCACTCATTTTCATTACAAAATAAAAAATTATTTAAAAAAATAAATATCATTGTGCATGCAAAAAAATGGCCACTGGACAGGTATACGCATGCAAACCCCTTTTCAAAATGGCACCGTGTCACTTGTATCATAGCCAATCTGCTATGACATGCACAAAATAGCATGCACAAAATGGCAACTAAACATGTGCAAACTGGCTGCCCTTTTCAAAAACAGTGGCGGCAGTCACCACTCCAATGGAGAACCGGTATTTTTTTCATTTGGCAGAAATTAATTCTCTGTTTGGATCAATGAGCAGCAAAAAGAGGGTAGAGAGAGAAAAGAAGGCTTCTAGGCCTCTACTACCAATAACTAGTGCCAAAAAGCATAGTCCAATGGAGAAAAAAAACTTCACAAGCAGCAGCTGAGAAAGAGTCGACAAGGAAAGAGAAATCTTCTGTTTCATACCTTGGTTTCCTTCCCCTTCCCATCAGCCTTGGCATCATAGGTTAATTTCAGACGTTACGATACCACGGTGAAGCACAGTGAACCCCCCATGGTGGCCACGGTACTGTAACGTGTAAAGGGCGTTACGCCAGATGTTCACCCCAGTGAATACCTGGCGGGATCCCTTTGACCATGCTTCCTGACCTCCAGCCACCCAGAGGTCCGGAAGCATGGTTAGGTTAGCTGGACCATGGCTGGGAATCGGCAGAAGGTAATGTCTGTTACCTCAGCCAATTCCAGGTCGTGGCCCAGACCCCGGGAGGCAGGTGGGCGGGTGCAGCGGCCACATTGGCTGCTGTGCCCGCCTGTCTCGTGGAGGGTGGGCGGCTGGGGGAGTGTGGGGGGCGGGGCTGTGCGGCCACACGTTGCGCTGCACAGCCCCGCCCCCTCCCCGATCCCCCTCCAGAATCCAGCTGGCACGTCTGTTGACCAGCCAGCCGGATTCTGCAGGGAGATGAAAAGGTGATTCCATGCCGTGGCCCAAGGGAGGCCCGGCACGTCTGAAATCACCCATAGATAGATCTTCTCATTCCTAGCAAAGCACAAAGGGGGGCAAAATAACCCTGTCCAAGTGTGTTTAATGAGAGATACCCAATCCTTGAACAGGAGAGAGAGACATACGAATGCCATATTATGGTCAGGGATCAGTATTCACTGTGTTTTCTCCATTGACACCAGTGGGGAAAACACAGCGAACATGGGTCCCTGAGATAAACGAGTATAAGCAATGGGAGAATTAAGATTTTCACCTGCAGGTTTCTGTGATGAATCTGGCTCACATTAACCCTTAACATAAACTGGAATTTTCAGCTATCTAGGGACCTATATCGGATTGGGAGCCTTGTTTTAAGGAGCCTATAATAAAATTGCCATCACAATGGGATTCTTGTTGGCTATGTCAGCAATGAAACTGGAGAGGATGCTGGACAATACTTTTAGCCCTAGAGGTGGTAGCTATAACAAACTTGAGCTTTACTGGCAAAGTGGTGTTTATTTAATCTATTTATGTAGTTAGTTAGTTAGTTAATACATAGATTTAACTATCCCACACCCTCCAGCACAAAGGCAGCTCGGGGTGGTGTACATATATCAAAATAGATAAATACATTATAAAAACACAATAAAATTCAAACATTATAAATGCATCTAAAAATACAACTGAAAAGAACTATAAACCCCCATCCCATACCCAACTCTTCCATTGAAGGCCTGGCGGAACAGCCAGGTCTTAAATTGTCGTCGGAAGGAAGGGAAATCCGGAGCCAGATGAATCGTTACCGTGAGGGGATTCCACAGCCACGGACTGGCCACTGAGAATGCTCTCCCCATGGTTGCCACCAGAAACTCGGGGGACCTTGAAGAAGGTGCCCCCAGCTAAACACATGGGCCGATCCAGGATCTAGGGAGTGAGGCGGTCCCACAGGTAAGTGGGGCCCAGAATGTGTAGGGCTTTATAGGTCAGCACCAACACCCTGAATTGGGCCTGGAAGACTATAGGCAGCCAGTGCAATGAATGAAGCACAGGTGTTATGTGCTCATGACGACTTGTCCCTGTAAGGAGACGGGCCACTGCGTTCTGCATCAGCTGCAGTCTCCAAACCATCATCAAGGGTAGCCCCATGTAGAGCGCATTACAGTAGTCCAATCTTGAGGTGATAAAGGCATGGATGAGAGTGGCCAGGTCAGAGTCTGAGACATACAACCAAAGCTGTCGTACCAGATGTAACTGGCCAAATGTGCTCCTCACCACAGCCACCACCTGGGCATCCAGGCGGAAGTGCGAGTCAAGTAGCACCCCCAGACTAGGGAACTGAGGGACCACGGAGGAGCGAACCCCATCAATGATGGGGGCCACCAACCCCTGAGCCCTTCCCACCAACATCACCTCCGTCTTGTCAGGATTCAGCTTGATACAGCTCATCCTTATCCAGTCCCCCGCAGCTGCCAAACAGCAAGTAAGCACCAAGACTGCCGGACCTGGGTCAGCTGAAAATGTGAGGTATAGTTGGGTATATTGATGACACCAACATCAAACCTTCTCACAATCTCGCCCAAAGGCTGCATGTACACATTGAACAAGAGAGGGGACAGAATGGAATCCTGTGGTACTCCACACGTGAGGTCTGGGGGCGGGGGGGATGATGAAAAATCCCCCAGCACCACACACTAAGTACTCATGGCTAGGAAGAAACAGAACCATTCAAGAACAATCCTGCCCACCCTGGCCTGCTCCTGCAGGTGAGTCACCAACAGAGGAGAAACTAGCATTGGCATTGTCCATGTCTTTTCACCACAAGTACAAAGAAGCTTGCAGTTTCCAGAACAATCAACCTGGTCCTTTCCATGAACTCTAAATTCATTTGAAACAAACTGAAAAGGAAATTAAAGACCAGTCCAAATTGTTGCCTAACAGTAGGTGACTGAACTATATGAGTTATGAAGTTCCTTCCAATCTTCTTTTCTTTTCTTTTTTGTTAGCAGAACATCAGAGTGTCGTGGATCCCAATGATCCTACCCATCTCAGACCTTAGTGCTCTGGCACAAGGGTGCTCCAGCCTGACTCTATGGCCTGCTAGAGTTCAAGACATTTTCCCATGGCCTCCTGTGAGATAGCCTTCAACACACAGCTCCTGGGGTAAAGAATCAGGACAATTCAAGACCAGGATTCCCAGTGCCTTGCACCTAAGGGGTGCCCTGCTACCTTAGGCTAAGGCCAGCAACAGATCCTTCACTCACTTCCTTGCCTTCACCTCCTTTCTGTGTGGTATCTCCTTGCTGGGCAGGCCACTGGAGAGACTGAACTGAAAATCATTCCCTTCAGGGCAGCAGGGCACAGACTGAGAGAGCGATCACTTGTCTCCCTGGAAATGGTTATCTAGCATAATAACACAAACAGTTGTGTCTGTTTAGAGCAAACCAAACTCTACCCCTCTGCCTCCAGGACTGAAGCTCAGAGGATGTTGCCTGAGCTAAGGGGTATGCTTAGGCTTTAGAGGGGTTTGCTGGGCCCAGACAACTGTGAGTAGAAGCCAGAGGGTCATGCCTGGCTATATAGACCGTGGGAACTGCAGAAGAAGATAGTAGTGAAAGCAGAGACTGAGAGGGAGCTCTGCTCAAAGCCAACGGGTTCAGAGGGGGGTGCCTGGGCTAGAAGGTAAAGAGACTTTGGGAGCCAGAGGGTTGTGTCTGGGTTATGGAGACTGTAATTGGATAGACTGTGTAAGGAAAATAGAGACTGTGAAGGACTGGAGAGCTAATTCCCAGAGTGCGAGACTATGTTGGGCCCAGACCCTGTGTTGGGCCCAGCCTGTCCCTGCCACACGCACATGTGAAGAATGGCTCCGGTGGCATTTAATTTAATTTTTTTTNCTAACCAACCCCTAATGTGTACCCCAACAGGGTGACCCGACGGGTCCCAGCAAGCCGGCCCTGTGCTCCCAATGCAACGGATGAGGGAGCACCGGGCACAGGTATGGTGCCGGAGGGAGGAGCAGGCGGAGGACATAGTCCACTCCACCACTGAGCAGGGCGAGTGGATGATCGCGGCCATCAATCGGATGGAGGCGGCCATGGAAAGGGCCAAGCAACAAGCGGAGGCAAGGGACCAGAGGCTGCAGGCAGGTGCGATTGGAACGGAGGCGGGAGCACCGGGAGCACAGCAGGCAGATGGAGGCGTTCGGGTGGCTGGAACAAGTCACAGACTGGATGGTGAGGGAGCATTCAGCCGAGATGGACCGGTCCCACGACATTGGCACCTCGCTGCTGCTGCACGCGGGGACCATGAGCACGTATGTGATGGAAGCCGCCCCGCCGGGAAACCTTCCTGCCCCAGCCACGATGCCGGGCCCCTCAGCACCACCACCTCCACCACTGCCCCATGCCTACTGGGCCCACGCATCTGCCTACCAGTCCCTGTAGGCCTCTGGAGGGAGCAGCCACCCAGGGGGTCCGCCTGCCCTCCCAACACCGCCTGGCCCTCTGGACATCGAGGCCTCCCAGGACACTGTTGGGAACACGGACAGTGGGGGGGAGGGGAGCTCCTAGAGCTCCATGGCACCCACAGAACGGCCATGAGGGAGGCCCCAGAGACATGCAGGTCGTGGGGGATGGGGGGGAAGGGGATGAGCGGCCTGGGGGGGTCCACGGCACTTGGAGGAGGGTGGAAGGGGGCACCTGTAGGTGGTGGTAAGAATATATGTATGGGCACCACAGTCACTTCCGTGATTCTGTTCATGGGCCCGGGGCTGGGGGCAGATGGGCGTCAAGGGGCGCAGCGAGGGTGCTGGTGGGGGCCCCGGGAAGGTGGATACGAGGGTGCGCGGCCTCATGCCTCGGCCTCCTGGCCAGGGCAGCACGGATGCGCTTTGTGTACCGGTACTCCCGTGGGTTCTCAGCGTTCACATAGAGAGGCACGGGGCCAGGAGGGCGCCGGGGCACGGGGTAGTTGAGGGCAGCTCCATCGGTCTCGCACATGTTGTGGAGAACACAGAAGGCTCCTATCACCAGGGCCGAGGTCTCCACCGTGTATTGCAGCCAGTCCGCAAGGCTCCTCCAGCGCTGTTGAGGCCTCTCGACCATGGTCCTGCATGCGCACAGGCGGGTATTGTAGAGCACCTCCACAGGGTTCCTGGTGACCGGGTACGCCTTCATCAGCCACTGGGTGAGTGGATAGGCCGGGTCCCCCAGGATTCAGGGGGGCATCAGCACCCCCTCGATCCGGGTCATCCCCATGTCCGCGAAATCCCCGCGGTACATACGGACATAGAAGGGGGAGATGGTCATGATCCGGGCATCATGGCTGCACCCAGAGTGGCCCGTGTAAATGTCTATGAACCATCCCCGGTGGTCCATGACCGCCTGAAGCTGCAGGGAATGGTACCCGTGTTGGTTGACATATTCCNGCCCATCCCAGATTGTGACCAATGCGATTACGGTTGGGGCCCGATCTCACCATGATTCTGGACCTCCAGCCGGCCGGAGGTCCAGAATCGTGGTCATCTTGATTCTCGCCAGTAATTCACTGGGGTGAACAACTGGCAGGAATCAAACAGACGTAACGGCACAAACGGCCACCACAGGGGATTCACCGTGGTGTCGTTACAGCTGAAATTACCCTAAGTGTTCCTAAATCACTTGGGCTTGTTTGAAAATCTCACCACAAAGTCTTGCTGTAATTCAAATAAATAGACATATTGAATATCAGGCTGCTGCTATGAACTCATAAAATGTGTCAAATATTAGTAAATACTTCAAAACTGGCTGTAAATGATGAATGTTTTATATGGCATATCTCTTGCTGAATCCAATAAGTTAGCACAGGTAACATCATTGACAGTCCTTTTAATATAGACTTTCCTCTGATGTCTTCGGCATCTCCTCTTGGTCAAGTAAAAAGGTATTCTCCTTCACCAAGAAAAACAAGCTTTAATTGATGATTTACTATAAAAATTGGACCTTTCCACATATGCCATTAATAGAATAACCAATGGCATTTGTGAACTATACCTTTCCTTCCTCAGCACTTTGAGACTAATAATGATAAACTGGTTTTATTGCGACATAAACCATAGTTAAAAGGACAAATGAGCTTTGTCATGCTTGTACAAAACGATACCCATAAAGCTTTATGGAGACACGTCTGACTGCCTCATCTCCACAAATTACAGAGGCATCACCTTATTTTTCAATGGGAAGGTCCACATTTTTACTTGTATGTTTCATAGATGCAACTGGCTAAATTTCTTGGGAGATAAATAGCCATGAATTTTGAAGTTCCTCATATAATAAACTTCCGAGGACAGCCCATATGCAAGTATGATGTAGTTTGTGGATACCCGAGTAACATCCGAGTATGTGAAATACCAACGTTATGAAAAGGTTTAACGTTCGCTGGCATTGCAGGGTAACTTTTGTCAACAAGTGCAGAATAGAAAGTAGAGCCAGCAAAGCTTAGTGGATAAGAAATTGGACTTGGGAGACCAGGGTTTAAATCCCATCATATCCATTATGTCACTCGGTGGCCCTAGGTAAGACTCTCTCTCAACCTCAGTTCCCAGTCTGTAAAATGGAAATGATAATGACCTTCATCACAGAGATGTTGTGAGGATGAACTAGATAAGTATTGTAAAGCACTTTGAACACTGAGAGTGTTATATAAATGATAAAAAAAAATAAAGCAAGTTTTTATGCTACAATCATCATGCTTTCAGATATCAGGAAAATGCAGTTTAAAAAGATAAAGAAAACACCACATGGTAACCCTTCAAGGATCTCCAGAGGTGCCTAGAGGCATCTTAACACCTGTATCACCTGATAACCCTGGGGTGAATTTCCAAGTGGTTACTACAGGGGTACCACATGGTATAACAGTTCAGACGTCAGTAAGAGCCAGGTGGAAACTTTCCCCATGGTGCTTTCCATGTCATTTCTATATTAATATTTATTGATTTTATATTGCAACACTAAAATACAAATAAAATCATCAAAATAATAATAAAACACTAAGCATTACAAAATAGATAATTAAACATACATACTATACACTTAGTAGAGCTTGGGGGAAGTGTGGAGATTGGCATTATATACAACCAACTAATATACATATACATTTAGAGGATACCAAACTACCAACAAATCAATTTATAATCTTAGAGGATTCATATTACACTGTATGTCATTATATTGAGCCAAATTATTTCTATTTGTCCATGTAAGCTTTTCCATTAAAGCAACATGCGTAAGTTCGTTTAACCATTCCGAGAATGAAGGTACGTTGGGAATTTTCCATTTCCTTAAAATTAAGTGTTTAGCAACCAAAAATATTATAGCTAGCCACTTTTTTCATGGAACCAGACAATGGTAAACAGTCCACAATCCCCAGTATGCATAATCCTGGCGATGGTACCATGTTAATTTTAAGTATCTTAGGGTGTTTTTAGACAAGTGTCTCCCCTACCCATTACCCACCCATCATGCATGTTGTAGGGCCACATTGGCGCCCTATGTATAGGGTGGCTATATCTGCTCTTTCAAAGAGGATGCTTATGCAAAATACAAGTTGCAGGGCTGCTTTGGTTCCAGTGCAGCCCTGGACCATGTATTTTTCATAAGCATCCTCTTTTAAAGGGGAGGTATGGCCACCCTACCTATGCATCCCTACAACATGCATGATGGGTGGGGAGGCACATGTCTAAAAACACCCACAGAAAGTGCTACACATATGTTAAACCAAAAATTAGTAATTCTAGGACAGAAGAATAAAATATGACTAAGCCTGTTTTCACACGGACGCCCCCCACCTCCCAGCACACGTGTGTAGATGGGGGTGCCTGTGCAAATGCGGTGGTGGGTGCAGGGGGGATCAGTGGGTGCCCGTGGGAATGCCGTGGGCGGTGGGGCGCGTGTGCACTCCCACGCTCCACCCACCACCCACGCACGGAGCAACTAGCGCCAATGCCCAATACTCCGTTCGTGGAGGTGGGTGGGGGTCCATGGGAACGCACCCCCACGCACCGCCCACCCACCATGATGCCAACCCATCCCCCCACGCACCCGTGCCTGTTAGAAAAGGGCCGAAGAGACCCAACCTGGTTTCCACATCTCCAGCAATAATCATTCCAGGCTAGCCCTGCTTTAAATAATCTATCTGGTGTCCAATAAAACCTATTTGAGATCTTGTTCTGAAAAAAAGCTTAAAAGCAATTAATTAGACATTTTACAAAGTGATTTCCAGTTACTTTCCCATTTCTGATCTATTAACAATATCTGTAAATCATTTCCCCATTTACCTTTAATGTTAACAGCTGCTGGATATAGCAACTTATTGAACCATTTTATGTATTAACAACAAAGTGAGATTTAGTCTTCGAATACAACGCATATTTTTCCAAATTCATGTATGAGAAACTATTCCATATGTTTCAATATGTCTTATTCAGTGGAGCACAAAGTATTTTTGTAAAATATTTCATGGTCATTACATAACTGAAACTTATTACGTATATAGGCAAAAGGTGCAAGACTATTAATTAATTAATTATTATTATTATAACAAGCATTTGTATACCGCAAGCAGTGTACCTGGTGCTTTATGCGGTCCCTGCCTTTGGCTTACAATCTAATAGACTAGGAGGGAGGAGACAGGGATAGGGGACATATGGAAAGGCAGGGGATAAAAACATTCAAGTGGATGCGGAGTTTCAGGTGCACGTGCTTGGCTTGGTTGCAGTTAGGCAGACAGTGAATGTTGAGAGGGGAGTACTAGCAGGCGTCAGGGAAGGTGGTGAGGAAGAGGTGGGTTTTGAGGAGGGATATGAAGGAACAGAGGGAGGGGGTGAGGCGGATGTGGGCAGGGAGGGAGTTCCAGGTATGGGGGGCAGCAAGGGAGAAGGAACGAAGGTGGTTAGGGAAGCAGGAGAGATGAGGGAGAGCGAGGGAGATGACAGAGGAGGAACGGAGAGTGCGTGCAGGAGTGTGTAAGAGATGAGGGCTGAGAGGTGGGGGGGGCAGGTTATGGAGGGTTTTGTAGGTAAATACCAGGAGTTTGTTAAGGATGCGTTGGGGGAGAGGGAGCCAGTGAAGCGAGCAGAGGAGAGGCTGCACGTGGTCAAAGCGACAGGCCGAATGGAAGACCCTGGCAGTGACGTTTTGGATGGAAATAAGGGGGGACAGATGAGAGCGGGAGAGGCCAGTAAGGAGGAGGTTACAAAAGACTACCATCCTTAACAATGGAATTTATTGTAGTTATGGCCACTTGCACACGAGACGGTGTGTGTGTGTGTGTGTGTGTGTGTGTGTCCTTTCTTTTCCAGATGTTTGAAATTCCTGTATTATCTCTAAACTTCAGAGTAAGTTGTGGCAGGATTAGGTCCACATGAGTACTCTCGTCGGGGAATCAACTTTTCAGTCTCGTCGTTCTCTTTACACAGTCTCTACTCTCAGTCTCCAGGCAGGTATGAACTCTCTGGCTCCCAAAGTCCTTGTTTCTCTAGCCAGGCAACTCCCTCTGGCTCTGGCACAACCTCTGAACCTACAAAGCCTTCTCAACCCAGGCTACCCCCCTCTGGAAGAGGCTTGGTCTAGAAGTAGGGCTTTCACCCAGCTCCTGCTTCCCTTGTGTCCTCTCAGTTCCACAGCCTCCTCTCACTGAGCACTGGCTCACGTTTTCGATCAATCAACAATCAATCAATCAATCGTTCTTTTTATTTAGGCATTAACTTTCGCCATAGCAAATTAAGACTAAAACAAAAATACAAATATATAAGCACAGAATAGTGTCAAACAATGTCATACAAAGGCTCAGGTTTTAACTCTCCCTGGACTAGCTCTACCATGCCCACACATACCTGCTTCCTCTCAGGCACTGTCCCTCACCTCTCACAGTGCTGCAGCTCTGCTAGCACTGGTACCTAGATGGTGCTAGCTCTCTTAATGGGTCACTGGCTCACAGGGACTCCACCCTGTCATACAATCCATGAAGAGTTAAATACAATATTTTATTTCAGAGGTCTAAGTAAACCTTTAAGAAATGGAAATGAGTATAATGATCCAAATTTAGATGCTAAATTTTCTTACCATGTCCAGCCATATAGGTTACTCCCCTGACAAACCTATACATGCAATTTTGAGCACCTTTTATGAAACATCAAATAATATAAATAAAACTCTGGGACACCTACTTAACGATGGCACCTTCTGAGGGTTTCGGCAGCCATTTTTGTTTTTTTTAGATTGTTGTATAAAGTTGAATATAATTTTATTTATATACTTTAAAACAGATGCAGGTACTTTCAAGGACAATAAACTGGTTGTATAAGAGAATTCAGGGACAAAAATTAATTGTGAGATTATCATATAGAAAGTGTTTTCCATCTTTTCATATCCAGTTTAATATTTGTTAAGATTGTGTCAATATTTATTTGCACCATATAGTAAAGATTACAGTGTACCTATATGTCTAAATATTCTATTCCCTTACAATTCCTTAGCTTAGAATGGAAATATTTGGATGGATATGGTCTCTTTGACACATTCATATGAGAGGATTTATGCCAATTAATCTCAAGGCCCTTCTCCCTCGCTACCCCGCACGCCTGGAACTCCCTCTCTGCCCTCGTCCGCCTTGCCCCCACCCTCCACACCTTCAAGTCCCTCCTCAAAACCCACCTCTTCCGCTCCGCCCTTCCTAACTCCTGCTAATCATCCCCACCCAGAATTATCCCCCACCTGTTATCTGCAAACTCCCAATTTACTGTAACCAAGCCAAGAATGTGTACCTGAGTTCTAGCATCCTCATGAATGTTGCATC
>QEPC01010816.1:2190561-2222594 GCA_003113815.1 Sphenodon punctatus | reverse complement strand
GTAGCCGGGGCGGAACCTAGATTGAAAAGGGTCAAGGAAACTGATGCTGTCCAAATGCGACTGGAGCTGCAGTGCCACTTCCCGTTCAATAACCTTCCCTAAAAAGGGAAGATTAGAGATGGGTCAGTAGCTGGTGAGTGCGTCCACATCCAAAGATGGCTTCTTCAGCAGGGGGCGTACCACAGCCTCCTTGAGACTTGGTGACAATCTCCCCTACATCGCCAGCACCATCCCCAAGGTCTCCCTGGAGGTTTTCACCAACCAGGATGGGCACGGATCTAGTTCACAACTAGTGGCTCTAACAGACCCCAGGACATTCACCGCATCAGCTGGCGTCACTTCCTGAAATTCATCCCAGAAAGATCGACCAGACGGTGCCTCCATAACCTCGTGCCCCTCACTTACTGCTTCAAATCAGGTGTCAAAGTTACTCTGGATCTGAGCGATCTTGTCTACAAAGTAGGTGGCAAACTCCTCACAGCAGGCCTGGGACAAGTCCCCGTCTAGGCAGAGGGAACCCGGACTGATGAGCCCCCGCACCACCCGGAACAGCTCCGCTGGACGCGACTTTGCAGACGCTATGAGGGCGACAAAGAACTCCTTCTTTGTTGTCCTCACAGCCTCAACATAGGACCACAAATGGGTCCTATGAAGAAGTGGGTCAGATTCAGAGCGAGTCCGACGCCAGCGTCGCTCTAGTCTCCTACCTACCTGTTTCATACACCACACCCCTCAGTAAACCAAGGGAGCCTGCGGTGACGAGACAGAGGGAGAGTGTAATCTTATGATCCCAGACAGTAACAAAAACACATAAAGTAAATCAAATATGGTAAAACAACATATGGAACCCAGAATATCCATGGAATGGCAATTGCATGAACATCTGATCTGTGGAAGAGCTATCTAACACACTGTAAATCTACTGATACATTCAGTGGTGACTACGATGAAAAAAACAAAGGCAAAACTGTTAAATAAACAAATAAAACTGTGGTAAACCCATGGTAAAAGCAGATACTATTTGAAATGTAATGTCTGAAAGTACCCATAATCCTCAAAGGTATTGAGAACCTTCAACTTGTCTAACTCTATTGGGAGTTCAGTGATCTGTATCTAGCAAGGTGCTCTGCAAATTGCTAGACAGATTCCTCACACACACATTTTCAGAACTTGATGTGGACCTTTCTAGTCATGAGTGTAAATGATTTATTCCTTACTATTTCAAGAAATCATGGTAATGATCCTCAAGCCTATGTCGATTATAAAACCCTTTTGTAATTACAAATTAAATTCAAAGGCAGGATGGACAGAATATGCCTTTTCTGACCTATTTTCCTTCTGTTCTGCTTTTGTAAATGCTCACCATCTTAGTGGGGGAAATAGCATTCTGCTAAGTGACATTAAAAAAACAGTGCCAATAGCAGCCCTACAGCTAGAGAAGGTGAAAAGAATTACATTCTTAATTCACAAGGCCCTTTTCACAGATAATCATTTCTTTTAGGTAAAGGTCAAGCTACATGATTTTTTTGAATTATGCATAGTGATTTCCATTTTGGCTTATTATTCAGCAGTATAAAATTTATGATGTCAGATTTCATGACAGTTAAACTTGAGTTTGTTCTATTTCCAAGTGACATCTGGATAGAGAGAGGATAACAAACCTAATGTATGAAAATTTCCTCATATTTGTGGGCTCGTTTTTTTTATAAAGGACAGTAGACAAGTACGTACAAGGATGGCTATTTAGAAAAGATGTTAATTCCTGGGATCGGTTAAGAGAAAGTGTAATATAAGAGGCGCTATTTGAAGTCAACTTTGGCTCAGCTACAAAAAAATCATCAACTCTTCAGATTTTAAAGAATGGGTGAAAATGTGTAATATTTACAAGGCTATTCCACGGGCTGCAAGGGGGGGGGGCACTCTTAAGAAGTATATTATTCAACAGTGTAGTATAGTCCAGCTATGAAATCTGCCATGGTCTTCAGGGGTAGATTAACACTTTGTAAAAACAGGAATTTAATGTGTGTATAACACAGATACACAAATAATGATTTTTGCTGACAGTACAATTATTTATTATGACATGGCAACATCTTTAGAGCAAATTATGTAGTCTTAAGGTGCTCCATGCTGTTCAGTCATGCAAAGAATCCTTGTCAAATATTTTAATGAGAAGAAAAGTATGGCAGCCAAGATTAAAAGTCAAGGTGACCTTTAACTGTGCAAAACAGTATCTACATATCACCTTACAATTATTTTTTTTATCATCATCACTTCTCTCTTGAAAAGTTGATCCATAAACGGAAAAGAATGGTATAATGCTGGATTAAAAGAGGTAACAATAAAAATTGTTCTTAGTTCAAAAATTCAAAGTCTGCATTACATGCACTTTAAATTACTTATGTCCTTTGCTGAAAAACCGATGTTCTCCATAAGTTGCCTACAGGGAAAAGAGTCATGAAATCGTTCAGTACAAACAAGGATGCAAAATATTCATTTAGCCTTTGGTAAAGATATGCCACATTTTCCTGGAAAATAATAATGCACGCTCTAACGAACAAATTATATAGATTTGTTCTTGATTGTGACATCAGAAGCAAACTGTGATGGTACATGTCAAGTGGGCTTTTTACAGGAGTAGTGTTCCATTGGGTTCAAGAGGGAAAGCGGGGAGGAGGGATGTCACACCCCATAAGCAGAATTAGTTGGGAAACAGTTGCTGCTGCTGCTGCTGCCTTCAGAACAGATCCACCTGGTGGCCCAGCCCAGGAGCAGAAGAGGAGCTGCACCACTCACTAGGTCCTGGCAGTGGTGTAGTTGTCTCCCCCTAGCTGGCTTCCTCGTGGCAATGGAAGCAGCTTCTGCTCTCCCAGGCTGGCCCCAAGGCTCTCTCCTGGTAGAGGTGGTAGTGGCATTGCTCCCAGTCCAGGGCCCCAGCCAGAGTCCTCTCACACCCAACAACAGCACAGCTCCTTCCCTGCTTCTGGGCTGGGTCCCTCGACAGTTCCGGCAACTGGGAGGCATTGTATTTTGTGGGTGGTTTGCATTTTGTCTGTTTGTTTTTGCTTTTAAGCAAGTGTTTCAGGCGAACCAGTTGGATTTTAACAAGCAGTTCTGCCAAACTAGCTAGCTATCACGCTGCTTATAGCTAATTATTATTGCTGTATTAAGAATTTATATAGCACCAGTAAAGTACCTGGCACTGAACAATTGTTAATTAGAGACAGGCCCCTGCCCCAAGGGGCTTACAATCTAGGAGAGACAAGGATGGGGAGACAAGGAAGAGAGGGGAACACAGGAGACAGGGAAACTTTCAAGAAGTTGACAAGTCACACATGCTTAGCTCTAATTGAGCTCTAATTGGGTTTGTGGCTCTGCCTATGTTCTGTGGTTTTAAATTATATTTTTATATTGTATTTTTTGTTATGTGTGTTTTATTGTATTTTATTATGTTGTAAGCCACCCCGAGCTGCTGTGGCAGGAGGGGGCAGCTAAGAAATCCACGTAAATAAATAAATAAATAAATTGTACCTGGCTACTCCTATCCTTCAAGGGCCATGTCAGCAGCTGGAGACTGAGAATGCAGGAGCATCCTGGGCTATGTGAAATTGGAAGGTTATCGAGGAACTAAAGCCATCAGGTTGCCTTTACCTCTAGCAAGATAAATTCCCAGATACCCTAAAGACCTACACCCTGCCCTGAGCTCAACAGGACCCATCTTCAATTGAGTAAATCAGTTAAAAAATTTCTGAAGGGATATTTTAGCCTACTCCAAAGGTCATACTCTACATTTGATGGGTATATTGGATTATTTAGCATGAATCAGTTACTGATTATCTCCCAAATGTCAGAAAGTTTTAAAAGGGACCATTCACTGACTTCTGAGCAAAGCCGAGTTCTCATCAGAATGCGCAATTTCATATAAACAATATGACTACCACTTTTTAAGAACAATAAAGTCCCAGATTTTATGGTTTTGTTTTAGAAAATGGCATCTTTATGATTCATACACTTCTTTTATGGACTGCCTATTCAAACTATGTAAAATGGTTCAGCTAATTTGCATTGATTTACACCTTTTGAGAAACTGGTCCTAGTTTCCCTACTTGTATTTCACACCTCTGAAAGTCAAGCAGTGCATAACTGCTGGGAGAATAAACACTTTTCATCTGCTGCCAAAAGACGACCTGATTCACTGAATTTATTTTTTCAGTGGAAGCACAATACTAAAAATTCTTGGTCTTTGCCTCCCAGTCCCCCATTACCTCCCTCTTCTAAAATAGTCACAGAAAGACAAGCCTCTGTAATTAAGTTCTTTGTGAGTTCTGTTTACCGCATATAATGTAATGGATGAATATTGAAGCAATCAGTTTATTCATGCAACAGTCATAACCAGATTGAATTATGAAAGGTTGCAATTGTAATACAGATCACCCTAATTAAATCATCTGTAATATTTTATATATTTCAGGTCTGTAAAAGATACAAATTAGTCTCTACTTCACACAGAAAAAAGAAAGAGAAAAAAGAAAAAAAGAATGCTTTTATTCTGTGGATGAGAGAATTTTCTTCTTCTTGACTGTCTTTGCTACATTTCTTTTAGAAATGTATTTTCTAACCAATATACTGCCCTTAATTGCTATCTTAAACATTATTATTGTCCAGCTGCTAACTTTTAGAAAAACAAAACACAACCCTACATAATATAAGGCCTAACACAGAGCCTTTTTTTCTGTTGTGGAAAACAACTCTATCCCGTATTGGCTCTAGCGCTTTAGGTTTTATAGCAACAAGCACACATTCCTTGTTTGGCGTCTGCGGAGAGTTGGCACCATTTACAAAGATTTAGTGATCCAGTACTAAATAGAGTACATTGCAAATAGCCTTGCACCAAACAGTGCCTTAGCACCAGATTGTGATTTACAATTAGGCAAAGGGAACGGGATTACTAATTATGTACAAAACACTACCCTGAAGGAAAAAAACACAACCTTACATTTACAGCTACGGTCTTGTAGGGGAAAGAGTCTTTAATACTCAGGAGACTAGCTATTTATGTAGATATCTCTTTTTTATGGGAAAAGGTACATGTTTGATTGCTGCTTTCAATGGGGAAATGTTAAGAGATCCACCAGTTAATTTACATGACATTTTTCTTTAAATCCCTGATTTTAGTCATGCTTTTATAGTTTACTGCTATCCAGGCCTTTTCTTCATGGCTTCTCTAGTAAGAATTGCTCCACCCCATTAAGGGGGTAGTGGGTTTGCGGTGTGGTAGGGATGGGGGCGCATTTTCTCCTCCTTCCTCCCCTCTTGGGTGGGGGGGGGGGATGGGAGTGCAGGACACCAGCACCCTAGCCACCGAGTTGGCAGGCCGTTTCTTCGAGCTTGGGGATCACATGGATCCCCAGGCCAATCAGAGCCTGTCTTTGCTGCAACTTCCCTTCAGTTGGATGGCGGTGGGAGCATGGCAGCTCTCCTCAGGCTCTCTGGTCCTTCTCTTGCTGTGGCAGTTTGGAGGGGAATTTTATTTTATTTATTTATTTCCAGTACTTCTAACCCGTCCCCTCCTGCCACATGGCAGCTCGGGGCGGCGAACAACAAATAAAAATACAAAGTAATAAAATAATATAAAATATAAATAATTTAAGATTCATTAAAATGAACAAACCCAGGGCCAGACGAACCCCCAAAGAAAAGAAAAGAAAAACATCCCCCCATCCACTACCTGTCTCCCTCACTGAAAGCCTGGTGGAACAGCCAGGTTTTACAGGATTTATGAAAAGAGGGGAGATCCGGGAAAAGGCGGATCTTCAGTGGGAGGGAGTTCCACAGCCAGGGGGCGGTCACCGAGAACGCCCTCCCAGAGGTCGCCACCCAGAGGACCTCGTAAAAATCCAAGAGGGCGCCCCCCCGACAACCGCAGGGGCCAATCCAGGACATGGAAGTTGAGGCAGTCCTGCAGATAAGCGGGACCCAGACCCTATAGGGCCTTAAAGGTCAGCACCAACACTTTGAATCGGGTCCAGTGTTATATGCTCCTGATGGCCTGTCACTGTCAGGAGGCGGGCCATCACTTTCTGCACCAGCTGAAGTCTCAGTGATGTCACCAAGGGTAGCCCCATGTAGAGAGCATTGCAGTAATCTAATCTTGAGGTGATAAATGCATGAATGATGGTGGCCTGGAAATATATGGCCAAAAACGATGGACCAGATGTAATTTACAAAAAGCACTCCTTGCCACAGCCGCCAACAGGCCATCCAGATGGAGCTGTGCATTGAAGAGCACTCCCAGGCTCTGGACCTGGGGGACCAAGGAGGGATGCACCCCATCAATGATGGGGGTCTCCACTCCTTCGCCTTTCCCCACCAGCACCACCTCCGTCTTTTCGGGATTCAAGAATCTTGTATGTCCAGACTATGCCCATAGCTCACTAGCACCCTGTCACTGGTCATCTGGGGCTCTCTGGAAGGGTTCCTTACCCTAATAGGTAAGCAATTCACTCAGGTTTGAATTTATTTAGGTTACTTAGTCCAGGTTAGGCAAGGTGATTAGAAGACAGGTTAGGTGACCAGGTGTCTGGGATATATGGATACAGATCCCAGTCAGAGAAAGGGACCATCAGGGAACAACAGATTTTGAGCAGAGACAGCCTCACTGGCTGTATCTCACTTTGGGCTTCTCCAAGCAACAAGTGGGAAGGGATTGAAAGTTTGCCCATGGATTCTAGATTATAAGGGCTTGTCCTTGAGTTGATTTGTCAAAGGGGCCAGGCCATATGGTTTGCACAGAAGTCTGGGCCAGAGAAGGGACTGATAGCCGGTTTTCATCTCCACCGGTGAACTCTGAAACAACTTAGCACTGATTCAGAGTGACTCCGTTACACTCCATCGAGACAAACAATGTGCATTTACTCACAGGGCTGTTGGAAGTATTGATAAGGTAATGAACATCAAGAGCTAAATGGCTGGGGCCCAATGTGTCTGAAAGACCACCTTCTCCCCTATGTTCCACCACTGTCCTTAAGTCAGTCAAGAACAGCCTCTTCCTAAATTCTATCATGGCGCCAAGTGCCTACAGTTGAAAAAGACCGCAGTAATAAGGTTTGATAGTGACTGCCCCTGAAACTCCCTTTTCTTGGAAGTTTTCTAAATAAAATTTAGCAATTTTCATTTTGTTATTCTGAGAAAATAGAAAAACACTGAAAAACACATTTTGGGCTACAATGTTTGTTTTTCATTCAATTTGGATGACATTTGGAGTGTATCCAAAATGGAGGTCATTCTACCTGCCAAATCCAGGGATTTGGGCCTATCCAGGGGATTCTCTGATGTTTGTCACAGTGGTACAAGATGTGTTTGTGATGCCAATTGGCCAGCAGAAATGTCAACCATATATCCTCATTCTGTGCTGGGAGTACCCCAACCCCTCCCCACCAGTTGATACTGGAAAGTTTGAAGCATCTGCTTTTAGGAACGAGCCAGTAAGGAACTCTCTTATGTCCTCTGTCAGTGTGCTGCACGATGTGATTGTGATGACAACTGGACAGTCTGAATGTGTGAACCATGTCTCGTGATTTCTGGGATGCTTCCCTCTGCCTTGCTGCCTCAAATCCCAGTTATGTCCCTTCTATGCCTGCCTCAGAGCTGCCCAGGATTGGTCCTGGAAAGCTGGAAACATGCAGTTTCCAATGCAGGCAAACATGCAGACAAACCAATCACATCTCTCCCAAGGGTGTGAATGTCTTTGAAATACTAAGCCAGTTGGCCAGAGGAGATATCCATCATCTCTGCTGTTTGACACAGGCTTCAGTCTGGGTGGGCACCCCAGGTGAGTGGGGGTTCCCATCAGCTTGCAGAGAACACACCAGAAGGGGGCAGGAGGACCTTTATCAAAATTGAGAACCTGTATCAAATCTTTCTGAAATTTAGCATAGATAATCCTGAAGGTGTGAGATAATCTTGCCAATTTTCACGTAAATTGGATGGAATATATAGATGTTACAGCCAAACATATATTTACAAGTAGATTGCTTATAACATCGGGACCCTTTATCCAATCTTTCTGACATTTGGATGAAATAGGAATGATTTGGGGTGGGTGGGAGGCGTGCCTAGGATCTGGTTTGGTGGATTAGGCAGTGGTTGTAGTGGTACTGGTGTTGCCCAGTTGTCGGTTTGAGCCCTGGCCCTGGCAATACTAATCCTCTGCAAATTGATAAGGAGAATGCAACGGCTTGGAAAGAGCAAGTGTTGGACAGGTACTGCCAACCAGGAATAGCTGGGACTAGAATGCACTTTGAAAATGGTGCGTTGGGCTTCTAAGGCAGACATTACATGCACACTAATGAGAGCGAGGAGCAGGAGAGGGACTGAAAGTGATAGCACTGCGGAATGCTCAAGGCTTTTTTGCCCACAACTCGATAGTGATGATGGACCTAGACGTGAAGAGGCTGCATGCAACCTAATTGGCAGAATGTGGACATGTGGGTGCACAACTGCACATTAGCCCGCATTTGCCTGTACAGTGGGCTACACATGCTCTGGGAACCCGCCGAGAGTGTAGGCTGTGTGTCTGGTGAGTATTGGCCATGTGGACGGTGGGGGCGAATACTTAATAAACAAGCAGGTGGACACCCACCTGACGCACTACCCCAACACTCCTGCTCACCGATCTTTTGAAAAATTGCACACAGCCCTGGGTGGGGAGAGGATTCCACATCACTGATCTAGAGTTTGGACCAGTGGCCTATTAATGCATAACCAGTGCAGTCCTAAACTGTGTTGCAATTCATTTATAATTTTTAACCATGCAACTGTATTTGCAGCAGAAAATACTGTGCAAGATCAAATAAAAATGTATTCACTTTATTGTAATTTGGGTAATTTATATGCTGATTAACACAGGGAATGCTACATTAAGTCATGTACAATGTGTATTATTATTGATGTATTGCTGCTACAAACCTTAATAGAAGATGATGATGATGATATGTGCTGAACTATAAAGCCCTAAATGGTCTGGGACCTACCTACCTGAGGAATCACCTCATTCCCCCACACTGCGGGGTGGCCCCTGAGGTTGTCTGGGGGCACCCTCCTGGAGGTCCTGCATTTTCATCGGGTGGCCACTGTGAAGAGGGCGTTCTCAGTAGCTGCTCTGTTGCTGTGGAACTCCCTTCCGGTGGAAGTCCGCCTCTGTCCGAATCTGCTCACCTTCCAGTGGTAGTGTAAGACCTTTCCGCCAGGCATTTGGTGGAGGGGATGGGTAGGATGGTGAGGTTGATATGGGGGGGTGGGGTGGAATGGATTTTAAAATTGGTATTGTTGTTTATTGTTGTATATGTTATTTATTTATATATTGTTTTATATATGCTATCTATTTGCAATGAAAGCCATCCCAGCTGCTTGAGGCAGGAGGGGCAGGGTATTAAATGTAAAATAAGATAAGATAGATCTCTTAATATTCCATCTGCAACTCTGCATTTATTCATTATTATTATTAAGTATTTATAAAGCACCTGGCACTTTACAATTCTTGAGAGTAAATAGGGGTCCTTGCCCCAGGGGGCTTATAAAATAATAGAAACAAGGGTGGGGCAACAGAGGGAGAGGGGAGGATACATTCATAAAGGCATGAGGTCGCAGGTACACGTGCTTAGGTTAGTTACATAGGGGAAAGTGATGTTGGGAAATGGGAAAAGGTGATGTCATTATCTTAAACAGATTCCCAAATAGATATATTGTTAAAGTTTGGGTATTATAAAAAAAGAAAAAGAAAAAGGGGGGGGGAAGCAACCCCTCCACACAATAATGCTATAATGACATCAATAAAAATGAGGGATGTTGAAGGAATAGATTTTTCATTGTTGTTGTTTTGAAACTATAGCCCCATAAAACCACGTTTCAGAAGCAAACTTCTCAACCATGCGAGCGTGAATATGCAACCGTATTTGAAACCCTTAACCCTGGTATACACAGAAATCTCCCTTGTAGACACAGTTGTTTATTAAATGTAACCCTGGTTTATTTTCCAATCATACTCTGGAGATAAGACAAAATTATAGAAATAAAAATGTCTGGGAGGTAGTTTCATTTTGCCTCTTTTATTACAAATCCATATTCAGATATGTTAATATAAAGATGTACAATATTACAGAAAGGGCACAAAACCTGACATTGTGACACTACTGGCTGAATGGCTCAGTTATTGTAGCAGCTCTTATTCAGCTATTTTCCAGGGCTCTCATCAGTCTTTTGTGTGAAAGTCTTTGGTGAGAGTCAAGTCTGAACTGATAAGGCCTTGGAGACATAATCACTGGCCTTCATTCTCCATTGACAGCACCATGCAGCCAATTCACAAACATTTTCATATTAATATTGAGCAATTTCCCTACATTCTAATCCATCAAAGTAGGCTATTAATCCTTCCTGCACTGTTCTCTATTCAAATGCTAACAATTTTCTTCTCACAAGCTAAAACATTTGTCCTACAGCCCTCCACACAAAGACACTGTATTGTCAGCAATGATTGATCAGAGTATTAATATGAGGGATGCAATGTAAATTATATCAATGATACCGTACATATGTGAGGGGAGAGGGGGGGAAAAATCTTTCTAAGGATAAATTGAATGCAAAAGATAATGAATAATTTCCCAAGGAACGTTTTAAAATGTTCCTCACAGTGTATTTTATGGAAATGGAAATGTATGAGGACTCTCGGTGGTTTGAGTGCCATCATTTTGCTAAGGAGAGAAAATCAAATGCAGTTTAATCCTATTTTTAAAAAAATATTTACTAAAATGAGAAGAATGTAAAAACTTAAGCTTCATCCTATCCAGTCTCCAGGCGTCAATGGGACTACTCTGGAGTCACTGGTTCATGGATCGCAGCCTTACTCCGGAAAGATTTCCACTTAAGCCTACAGAGGTTCCATGGGACCAGTCCAGAGTAAGGCCCCTTTTCAAATGGGCTGGTGGTACAGAGGGGATGGTTGGAGGCCATGACAGGTTGGCAGTGTGTGGGCAACCCATCGCAGGGATGCCCATCCCCCTCCACCCCTCTCCACGCCCAGAACAGCTGCCATTGGCACCTGTTGCTCCATGCGTGGGCGATGGGTGGAGGTGGGTGGAGCGTGGGAGCGCACGCATACCCCCCACACCCACCACAGCGATTGCCCAGACGCCCCCACCAACCAAGCATGTGCACATGTGGGTAAAGGGAGGGGGGGGGACATTGGTGCAAAAAGGGCCTAAGAAGTTTGTGGCCTAGATTCTCAGCCTACATTTATCAGGGTAAGGAGTGAGAGAGTGTTGCTCTTCTTTGCCCCAAATTCCACACACTGTGGCAAACTACTAATGCAAATAGTGGCCCAGTCAACTGATGAGAAGGACTGGCACCTCTTAAGGAAGTGCCATATTCATCCCACCACTATGTTCCTGCTCTAGGGTTACAAGTGCCCATGCTAGCTGCTAGCATGAAATATGTGGCAAGGAAAAGAGGTGAAATACGTGGCAAGGAAGAGGGAACACTACTGCCACTCTGCCCATACCAGCAGGCGCCATATGGCTGGAGCCTGCAAAGTGGGGAGAAAGTAGGGACCGATAGAGCCAGCGATACCATTTAAGGGTTCCCCCATAATGGGAATTTTCTACGGCTAAAACTAATATTTGGAATGAATACCAAATTCAATGAATTCATTATATTTGTATCTGTTTTAAGGAAGTGGATACGAAGTGCTATTAACTTGCTGCTTCATTTGCAGAAACTAATATTCATTTTGGCTATTTCAGTGCAGTGCTTTGCTTACTTCCTTTATTGGTATTTCATTCTTTGTTCACTTTGGCAGTACTGTTTAGTGCTATCATGCACCATACTAATCATAGGCCATTTTTAAACAGACGGCGGTGGGTGGGGGGATGGGTGCGCGGTTGCGGTGAGTACGTGCCCGTGGAAACAGGCACACACCCACCTCCACCCATGGAGCATTGGGCATTGGAGCCCATTGCTCTGTGCGTGGGTGATGGGTGTAGATGAGTGGAGGTGGGTATAGCACATAGCACCCACCCCTCGCGGCTTTCACACAGATGCCTCCAGACGCCTCCACTCATCTCCATGCAGCAAAACTCCACGCAAAACTGCGTGGAGATGTGGGGGGGGGTGTCTCGTGTGAAATGGGCCATAGTGCAGTAGCACAGTTAGATAACAGTGTGCCTTGTGCTATAGTTCTACCAAAATGAATGAAGAATGAAATACTGAATAAATCAAGTGAATGAAATACTGAGGCAAAATTACCAAATAAATTACTATTCAAATATCACATAGCGAAGACTGATTTGCATATTCATTTGTTTGGACAAATATCAGTGTTTTTAGAAAAGTGCCTCCCCATCCATCACTCACCCATCATGCATGTTGCAGGGCCACATTGGTGCCCTATGCAATCCTGCAACATGCATGGTGGGTTGGGAATGGGTGGGAGGCACTTATCTAAGAACATCCTATGTGAAGAATCTTTGTGAATACAAAATGCTGTATTTTGTTGCAACCCTGGAATTCTCTATTACAACTATTTATCCTTTACTATTTTACCTTTTGAAAATGTTCAAAAACATTTAACTCAGTAATGGGATAACGTTTTGGAGGGCCAAATGGTTTCTATGGCATGGGATTCGCAGCTTCAGCCCCAATCTCAGTAGGCAAGAGTTTTAACCAGTTGGCACCATATGGCTGGAGCCTGCAAAGTGTTGACTTCCAATCTGAAGGCCATTGGTCTTTGGGGGTCTTGGTTGGCACTCAATATTTTGCAGGATGGGTCCCATATTAGAATTCTTGTTAGCAGTGGTCACAGAGAAAATGGAGAATGAAGCACACACCATCCTGAGCACACACCATAAGCACCTCTACCCCGACTCCTATCCGGCCAACAGAGCTTATACTAACAGTCAAAGTAGCCCATGGGAGGGACAAGGTTTCCACCTCTGCTCTAGTTTTTGTCCCACCAAGACAGACCTGAGGCATATTGGTGATACAGAACAGACAAGGTAGCATTGCCAATGTCCGTAACTACGGGTGAAAACAGACATGCACCTTAACGCCGCTTTAACACGGTTTAAACATTTTCTTATACATGTTGTAAGGATTTCCATAGGGCACCAATACAACCTTACAACATGCATAAGGAATGTTAAGGTGGCGTTAAAACTGAGTTACATACATGTCTGTTTTTACCCTACATCCATTCTGAGAATGAACAGAATTCTTCAGGATTCCTGTCCGACAACCTCTATATAAGCTATATAGCTATATAAGCACTAAAATCGCATACATGCAACAAAATAATAAATGAAAAACAAAAAGTCTCCACCCCAAGAGCTTGTGTGGATTATATCTTTAAAACTGGTAGTTAAAAATACTTGTTCATAAAAGCCATTTAGGCTTCCAATTACTTACATTAGTACTTTGGCTGATACTCAGTCCTTTTTTATGTTGAGTCAGACTCCTGAATCAGATTCAAAGAAGCTACCCAACAATAAACTGTCTTTACATTCAGAAAACCAGGAGAGATACTGGGAGCACCTTATAATATGAAGGAAGAGGAATTCAGAGGGATACTAGAGACTCATGCTGTTAAAAGGGCTAAGGGAGAACCCATTTATTGCAGAATAAGAAATGCAGTCATAATAGTATGTGGTGGGATTATTAATATAGAAATTTATAATCTGTATCTAGCTTACCTTTCTTAAACCTGTGAGATGGGCAATTATTATTCCCATTTTACAGATAGAGAACTGAGAAACAATTACTGGCCAAGACAGACAGTCACTAGCCCAAGACAACTCAGCAAATTTATGGCAAACATGGGATGTGAACCATGGTCTGCCAGACCTAAATCCAACACCTTATCCATTAGGCTACCGTGGCTGTTAACCAGGGGCACTGAGTTTACAATTACTTCAGGACAGCATGGCTTGACCTAGATTCCAAGGCAGTCCTATTTCCCCTGCCCCACCTGAA
Source organism: Sphenodon punctatus (assembly GCA_003113815.1). NCBI lineage: Eukaryota > Metazoa > Chordata > Lepidosauria > Sphenodontia > Sphenodontidae > Sphenodon > Sphenodon punctatus. Next base: position 2,208,575 of record QEPC01010816.1, on the reverse strand, counting down.
AGCATCACCAGATAAGACAGTCAGAGGGACTAGTAGCTGTACTCTTGTGCCCCTATCAGGAGTGGATGAGTGCTCCCTGGGGAAAGAGACATCAAAGGCAGTGGAGGCAGCCCCACATCCAGCCTCAGACCTGCTTGAAACAGAAGAATCTGTTCCAGAACCAAGGAAGCAGGGCTTATCAGATAAGAGCCATGGGGAGAGAGCAATGGCTTCCTCCTGGTGTGGAACTAGGTGCGTAAGACACTGGGATGCTAGTGGTGAGTATCTGTCAGGCACATGTATCAGGAAGGGCCTGGGGAAGACACATGAAGCAGAGAAGGTGTCTTGTGTGCCCACCCAGAATGCCAAGATAGAAATGATGCCAAGTTCTTCATATTGATCTTAACGGTATCTGTATATCTTTATCTTTGATTTAGCAGTGCTTCTCTGGCTAGTGCTATGTTAGGAAAAAAGCAATAGTTTTGGAAGTCTAGAGTCCTTCATCTGAGGCCCTAGTAGTCAAGTCTGAAGTCATGCTACCTTGTGGAATTAGCCAATTACAAGCTAAGTAATGTCAAGTAAGATGAATATGTTGATCAGCAATAACTAAAGAAAACCAGATTCCTGAGTTGATGACTCGGTGAAACTCTTCCTTTTAAAATAGTGCCATGCCAGCATCCCAACAAAACTTTCCCACACATAGGTTTTTCAAGTGAAGGTTTGGTCTAAAAATAAAGGTTCCGGACACTTTGGGTGTTTTCAGATGTTACGCAATCACCGTCAACCACAGACAATCCCCTGTGGTGGCGGATGGTCGCGTAATGCGTGGTTGCTCGCCGCCAGATGTTCATTACAGTGAATCACCGGCGGTGAGCAAATTGACCACGCTTTCGAGGATGGTGCTGGCACCAGGTGATTTCAGACGTGATGGGGCGCCCATTGGCTCCGGCACAGAATCACCTTTTGATTCCCCGCCAGAATCAGAACAGCCCATCAACAGACGAGTCAGCTGATCCTGGAGGGGAATTGGGGGAGGGGGCGGGGCTGTGCGGCACAAGTGCGACCGCACAGCCCTGCCCCCCCCCCACGCTCCCCAGGCCGCCCGCCCTCCGGGAGATGGGCGGGTGCAGCAGTCAATGCGGTCGCTGCACCCGATTCCGTCCCAGGGTCTGGACCATGGCCTGGAATCAGTGGCGGTAACAGACGTTACCGGCTGCCGATTCTGGGCCATGGTTCAATTAACCATGCTTTTGCAGATGGTGTCAGCTCCATCCTCAAAAGTGTGGTCAATTTGCTCACCGCTGGTGGTTCACCGTGGTGAACATCTGGCGGCGAGCAACCACACGTTACGTGACCATCCACCACCACAGGGGATTGTCTGTGGTTGACCGTGATTGCATAACGTCTGAAAACATCCACCATCTCAGAAAGCGTGGTTAATTGAACCATGGCCCAGAATCGGCAGCTGTTAACATCTGTTACCGCTGCTGTTTCCAGTCCGTGGTCCAGACCCCGGGACGGAATTGGGAGCAGCGGCCACATTGGCCGCTGCGTCCGTCCGTCTCCCAAAGGGCAGGCAGTCTGGGGAGTGGGGGGGGGGGCAGGGCTGTNGTTGCACCGCGCAGCCCCGCCCCCTCCCCTGATTCCCCTCCGGGATCAGCCGGCTCATCTGTTGACGGGCCATTCTGATTCCGGCGGGGAATCAAAAGGTGATTCCATGCCGGGGCCAATGAGTGCCCTATCATGTCTGAAATCACCCTTTGTAATAATATTTTAGGAACCTTCGCAGGAAAGATGTGTTAAACTGTAGTGTCCAACCAAATTCCAGTTTAAGTAAGGTTCTGCTGATGTAATTTCAACTGGAAAGATAATTAGTCATCATTTCCTGCTCATAGCTGTTCCGTACTAGGACATTGATGTGCTCCACACCAGAGGTTATTTCACTTCAATTTTAATTAAAGTCATCCCTGCAGTTGGGAGAGAATGCCATCAGCTGAGTGCCAAGTTTCCTTTTTTTAAAGCTGAAGGCAGTATTTAATCCAGGCGTTTCCATGTGCCACAACTCACAAGTGAGAGAGGCAGGAAAATTAGCAAAGCATATTTTTAAAGTCACACTGACCTCCTGGAAAATTTACTGAAATCAGGGAAAGCCGTGGTAATTGAGGGCCTTTGAAAAACAAGTCATTTATATTGGGGTACCTGAATACAAATTTAGGATCTTAAACATAAGCACCCAAGTTGGAAAAATTTGGCTAGGAATGGCTGATTTATGGGCGTTTTCAGACAAGACACTCTCCACCCACTACCCACCCATGATACATGTTACAGGGCACCCAAAGGACAACACTCCAGCCCTGCAACATGTATCGGGGGGAGAGGGGCTACTGGGTGGAGATTGTCTTTTCTGAAAATGCCCTATGTAAATGTCACCTTCTAATAGAAAGATCACAGGGGATATCAAATATAATGGTGTTCAAGCTGATGTTTTTAGTGCCTCCCCAAAATATAACAGTGGATACTAAGAATAATGGACTCAATTTAGATCTGAGCTTTTCAAGCCATGCATAAATATGTAACTGACATTCTGCTGTTTATTCTCATCTGCTGTAATTCTTTCATTGTCCTCAGTCTTGTTGATATGCAGGTTTCCTCTCCCTTGGAAACTAAACCTGCCTCCTACCAACCCCTCCCTAAATGTTCGTCCTAGCATAGTTCTTAATCTTCATTTACTGTTAACAACCATCAATGGTTTATCAATGGTTTATCACTTATTCTTTTTAAATGGAAACACCTAAGGAAGCCTCAGCTACAGTTGTTGCTTTCATGTATACACCAATCCTACATTTGCTCACTCTACAGTTCTGATTTATCATATACCAGAGGAAGAGCCCTGTGTGACACAAAAGTCTGCATACTCTAACCAACAGTAGTTATTATTACAATAAAAGTTATGGGGTAAAAATAGACATGCGGGCGGCATGGCAGTTCTCCTGCCCGGAATGGGAAACAGCGGCCACCCCTCCCTGAGTCAGAGAGTGGCACTGAGCTAAGGAGCTCATGGCCAGACAGCTGTCCCGCTGCCCACATGCCCCAGGTAGGGTGGATAGCTCAACAAACATGCAACCAGCCAACCCTGCCTCTGCCCTGCTCCCATCCCGCCCCCCACCACGATGAACAACCATTAGCGACCAGCTCCTGCCCTGAGGTGGGAATGGGGGTGGGGGTCAAACAATGGGCCCATGTTGGCCCACGCACACAGTCCTTGGCTCAAGCTGCATCCTCAGAGATTTTCTCAGGATGCAGCCCGGCTAGTCACCTAACTGCCCGGGGCAGTGCTGAGCCAACATCTGGGGGCACATGAACATGTGCCGGTGGGTCCGTGGGCTTAAGCGGGCCATCGTCTTATCTTTTTTTAAACCATTGTCTGAGCTATAATGGGTGAAAACAAATGTGACGACAGCAAGGCACCTCCAGGACCCAACCCGGAGCAAGCCACTGCAGCTGTCATGCCTCAGGTTAGTGGGGAGAGCAGTTCACATGAGCAGTCTCCCCACCTGTAACCCAGGCATGGGGAGTCATCACAGGTCTCTAGATGCCACGGGTAGGTGTGAGTAGCTGTCCACACAGGAGTAGGGGGGGACATGCCCACCCAGATTTTTGAGAGCCCAAAAGAACCCCTGCCCAGCCCCCATTCCTCTGCTCTCCCCACTATCGACTGTTATCCATCACCTATGGTCCTGGGGTGTGTGTGTCCCCATCAGCTGTTTGGTGTGCTCATCCGACCTGCAAAACAGTTGATGGGGGCACCCCCATCAGCTGTTTGGTGCGTACACTCAGCCCCGCAGTTGCTTGGAGGGTTGGGGCTGGAGAAGCATGCACACCACACCCCACCAAATGGCTGATGGGGGTGTCTAGAGGAGCATGCACACCAGGCCCTGCTGAACAGCTGATCAGGAGGCCTGGAGGAATGTGTGTACCCACTGAACAGCCTTGCTCCTCTAGTCCCCCAATCAGCTGTCCAGCAGGGCCAGGTTTGTGCACTCCTCCATGCCCCCCCCTCAATCAGCTATTTGGCAGAGCTAGGTGCACACATTCATACACCCACCCCCCATCAGTTGTTTGGTGGGCCCAGATGTCTGTGTTCCTCCAGTCCCCCTGATCAACTGTTTGGCGGGGCCTGGGTGTGTGCTCTCCTCCAGCGCCCCCCCCCAGTAGTTTGGCGGGGTCAGCTGAGCGCACCCCTCCACGCACGTCCCCTTCAGGGAGGCCAGGTGCACGGACTCCTCCAGGTCCAATTCTCCAACCTCGCCTCATGGTGGGCTTGGGCGGACCCATAACAGATGGTAGGGAGACCGTTTGCTCAGTTTAGACCAAGTGACTTGGCCTTCACATAGGCTTCGTCTTTGACCTCCGCCACCCCATGCATCCCATAGAGGCTGGCAGCCCACCCTGGAGTGGTATCAGGTGAATATCTGGTGGCAACCAACCATACATGCAGGTGAGTCCTGGACTGAGGTGGGCTACGGCAGGCTACTCTCACGTCTCTTTTCACCCTTTGTCTCCATCTCCTACATTTGGGACCAAGATGACAACCACCCATTCTTTCTAGACTAGTTATGGAATTGGCATACATATATCAGTTTTAGCTGGGATATGTGCAAATCTAAGGTAGTCTGAGAGTAAATCCAAAATAGATTGAAAAACCATTTATAACAAAGGTGCAAATCTTCATTCATCCCCCTGTGTAAGGGGATTGTGCACGCATACATTGCACAAAGAAGTGCCACACTAAACTTGCAAACACTAGATGTGTGCAGTGCCAATGCATTGCTTGAGCTATATAAATACTTAATAAACAAACAACAACAACAACAAGGTGGTGCTAAATCTCATTTACTGCAAGAGGTATTACTCATCATCTACTCTCACTTGTCCATGCATTTTGCATGCCACGAGCCAGCATTGTCAGTACTTAAATGCAGTCTGACCATTTCTAAGCGTGCCCCAGGTACAGAGGTGCATTCTGCATTTCTGCATTACAGGCAGCAGTCCACTGACCGGTTATGCTGCACAATGATGTCCCTTGCTGTGAATACGGATTTGGTACCCACTTAAGTGAAGCACAACATTTTGACATGAAACTAATGCACAAACAACCATCTTGCATATCAGATGAATGAGGGTTGTGCCCACTATCTTTAATTATACTATAAGGTATACATGCAAAACGTATGTATTTTGTGATGGAGGTAAATAGTACTTAAACAAAAATCAACTATCACCAAAGTGAATAACAAACCAAAGGTTTATTTTAAATGAGACTCCTTTTAAAAAATCAGAATCCATTTTTTCTACAATGATGTCAACATCCTTTTAAGTCTTAAAAAAATGAATGAAAGAAAAAGAACTAGACGGAAAAAGAAGTTCTATATGAATTTAATTTGGTGGAAAGAACTATTCATACTGCAGTATTTGGCTTCTTGTTTTCTATCAATATGTCCGAAAGGCATTTTTGCATCACATACTCAAAAAATATGATAAGCTCTCAGATAAAAAAAATATCCTGTTATGCGAGTTAATATAATTCTGAAAAGAATGATTTTGACCAATTGGCGTAGTGCCTCAATGCACTAGTGAACTAGGCTTTCTGCATCCAATGGTCCAAAGTCTGAATTTTATGCAGGCTGAATAAGGAGATGAATTTAAAATGCTTAAATGACAAGTTTGAAACTTGACTGGATCAGACAAAAGATGCTGCCTTTAACCCGTTGCCTGCTGAGCTGTTCATCATCAATTTGAGTTGAAGGGCCAGAATCGGCTCAGAAATTGTGTTAAAGATACATATTTTTTTGAACAATTATGATTTTGAGGCACTTTTGGAAAGATGAAGAAGTGGGGGTTATGGAAAATTATAATTATGCTCTTCCATAAAGAAGAAATATTGTACCAAGATTCTGCAGCGATTAAAAGACAATATAATGGAAACATACACATAAAACCATTTTGGGAATTAAAATGCAAAGATGTATATGTCCTCTGAAGTATTTGGCATCAAGATAATTGTATATTACACTACACAACTTGCCTATGGCAGTACTGAAATTCCCTCAGAATGACTGTTCTGATTGAAACACCCTTAAAATGACAGTTGTAAAATAGCCTCAGACAGGACCCAATCCTGTAATATTTGCATTTATAAACAGTCTGCTTAACTTCAATGGGACTACTCTTTGGACTAAAGACTGAACCCTTAATAAGTGTATTTAAAAATAAGGAAAATATCCTGCTACCATGAAGTAATCAGCCTGCAGTCTCTGTGCTCCGGAACTGGAAAGCATAGAAAGTCAGTGAGTAGATAATTATTCAAGGTCAAACCTTTCTAGCTTGAAGCCAGAAAAGAAAAGAAAAAAAAGCAAACAGTGTGAGCTAGCCAATATTTCACAAACACTTGTTTAAGGATTTCCTAATTACTATAAGTGGTTCCTCCAGTCCTGGCACTTAAAAAGGCAGTTGTATATGCATGATGTCATCCTTTCTTCCCATTATCTCTGCAGCAAATTTACAATACGAGGGAAAGAAAGCAAAAATAAAAGTCACAATAATGATTTTTTCCCCATGTTTTCGACCATTAAAAGGAGGAATTTCTTGTGTTATGGCTAAAAAAAATGGCTCCAGTCTGAAGTATGGATCTAATTAACTGTTAAAAATCTACCAATGTTTTTGCCCAATATTACAAAAATGTAGCTATTTTTCTATATACTGTTACTCATAAAGAGCCAAATGGGAGCCATATGGTTACATAAGAGCTAGAGCTCAAAACAGTTTGTGTTATTTATTTATTTATTTATTTATTTAAAATGTATGGATAGAACTGACAAGATGATCAGCTACAATAAAATGCAAATGAAGAGTGCTTCAAAGCTGCTAAACACAAATCAAACAGCTCTAATGTGTCATACTATAGAATGCTAGATCCCTAATTCTAACAGTGGTAGCTTCAGGTCATGTGTGATGTGACTCAAGTAGCAGCCAAAGAAGATATTCTGTGCAAATGATCCTTTTAGGACTCTGCTTCTAAGTCCACCGAAGTCAACACTTTTTCATCAACTTCCAGAGTTTATGGATCTGGACTGAAGAGACTAGAGAGGGAATCCTGAGTTTGCCGAAATCAGTGGAAGTTTTTTTCTGATGCATCTAGTTACAGATCTAGATGGTCATAAAAAACTTCTTTGCTGTGGCTTAACTCTTCTCTCATTAAAGTCAGTGTGAGTTTTATCTCTGATTTCAACAGAACCCAAGTTAGGGCAATGTTAATGAAGCACCTGAGCATGCATTCCAATGTACCGTACTAAGAACAAAGCGCGTAAGGACTACTATACTGGGTCGGGCCAATAGTCCATCTAGCCCAGCATTCTCTTCCCAAAAGTGACTAGCTCAGGTTGCTTCAGAGAAATGCACGAGAGTTCATAATGGCATAATCCTTTCCCTGCTATTCACTCCCAGCCCTAAGAACTTGGACTCATCCCCCAACCAGTTGACTAATAGTTATTTATGGACCTATCCTCTAAGAATTTGTCCAATCCTCTTTTGAACCAGTTATACTGTTGCCTTCACAACATCTATTTCACCATGAATAAATCTGCGGAGATTTATGAAACTGAAGTGGATTACTGTTTGAAAACTGGCAAGCCAAGTGTTGCTGAACAGAATCTCTCTTCAATTATGTATACAACAGTTTTTATTAAAATTTATTATTATTATTATTATTATTATTATTATTATTCCATCCTTTCCGCCAAAGGCGGCTCTCGGCAGTTTACAATATTAAAATATAAAATACAAATATAAAGCAACCAAAAATACAAAACATAAAATACCCCACAACACCTCCCTCCCCTAAACTCCCACTGCCAAACACCCTTGTGAATAACAGAGTTTTGCTCAAGATCGGACATAAGCAAATTTTGTAGGGGAGTTCCACAGCTGCAGAGCGGCGGCTGAGAAGTTCCTCCTTGTTATGGAAACTAAGGCCATTTTCAGACATGCCCCCCCCCCCGGTGCATATTTGAGGTGCAGGGGGGGAATGCTTAGCCTGAATATGCACTGGGATCAGCCAGTCTGAAAGGCCAGCAAAGCTGCGTGGGGGGGCCTTTTGAGACCGGCCGATCCCCGTGCATATTCGGGCTACACATTTCCGCCCCCCCAGCCCAAATATGCATGGGGGGCCATGTCTGAAAGTGGCTTTAGGTAAAAACTGGTACCTCCAGACAGGTGTCCCTAGCCAACTGCAAAGGATGCAATGGGACATGGTAGGCCAGGCAATCTTCCAGATAAGTGGGTCCCAAGCTGTTTAGGACTTTAAAGGTAAAAAACAGTACCTTGAACTGTGCACGGAAGACAATAGGCAACCAATTCCAGATTCTGGAGAACTGGTATTATGTGTTCCCAGCGACCCGCCCCCGTAAGGAGCTGGGCAGCCACATTCTGCACCAGCTGCAGTTTCCGAACAGTCCTCAAGGGCAACCCCACGTAGTCTAGCTTCAAGGTAATGAAGCCATGGATGATGGTTGCCAGATCGAAATAAGAAAGAAAAGGCCGCAGCCTTCTCACCAGATGAAGTTGGTGAAAAGCACTTCTGGTAACCGGCACCACCTGGGATTCCAGGAGTACTCTAAGGCTGCAAACCTGAGTGACCAAGGGGGCCAGATCCCATCAAAAACGGGGGTCCCAATCTCCCCCAAAATCACAAGGCCAACCAACCATCATCACCTCAGTCTTGTCAGGATTTAATCTTAGTCGACTCACCATCCAGTCCCCCACAGCAGCCAGGTAAGCACTGAGTTTGCAGGACCTGGGTCAGATGAAAAAGAGAGATAGAGCTGGGTGTCATCAGTATACTGATGATGACACTTCACTCCAAACCTCCAAATGATCTCACCCAGCGAGATCATTCCACTTGGTGCACCGACAGCCACAAAATTTGGGGCCCTTACTTTTTGGGGGGCCCTATGTCCCACACTGCCAACTTTAGCTGAATTAGACTTTAGGATCCCAATTTATTAAGCAGGGAGCCATGCTCACTGCAATTTGTCCATTGCCACTAATGAGGAAAATGCAGTGAACACAGAACTCTATTATTAAGTGTGGGGTACAATTATGGCCATATGGCTGGTAGCTCTAGCCAGCATGGGAGCATCCACTCTACTCCCTCCGATCTGTATTGGATATAGTAGCGAAGAAAGGGGGCAAAAGGAGCAGGCAGGCAAGGCAGAATGGTGGCTTGTGTGTCCCACAAAAACAAGAGGTCCTAGGTGCTTACCTTATCTTAAGGCCAACCCAGTGGCCATGCATAAAACATCATAGATCTAGGATCTGATGTTTTATCATTGAAGGGCAAGAGGCTACTTGAATTTAAAATACATATGATCTTTTTGATGGGAGCGCCACCTCCTATGCTATACAGAGAGAGGAGTCAAGTGCAACATGGAGTTGAAGGAAGTATTTCTAAATGTCTTGCTTACCGTGCAACAAGTATTTTATCTACAGCACTACGTTATACGCACTTTATTGCTTTAAGTGGTTACCAAGTCCCCATCTTCCCCATATGCCTAGCTGCCGTCCTTACAAGACAGGTATGCAATATCTTCTTTCTGTCATAGCCAGTTTACCAAGCAAAGCCTCCCAACCTGAGGGAAGATGTTTGCCCAGAGAGGGAGTGGGGAAGATACGTTAGAAAGCAGCAAATCAAAGATGCTCTCCCACCTTCCTGATCTGTCCCAGACCCCTGTGCAGCATCTTGAAGTCACAGTCCCCTAAAGAGGGTGTTGCCATGTCAAAAAGGACTAGGAGAGTCTCTTTGCTCCACTCCTTTCTGACGTGGCCATGCCCCTTCTAGAACATCATGTCATTTATGGCATTCCGAAGGGAGGGACCACAGCGAATTATGGGCGGATGCAAATGGCCCCCTTTCCTGCTAGCACCCATGTTTCTCAGCTGGGATTCCAGTTGACATGTTGTGTTTTAGGCTACCATGGAGAAGTATGCCTGTAAAAGACAACCGAGGGAACTAAAATTCCTAATTATGTCTAACAGCAAAAAAAAAAATTAACAAAATGGTGATTTTGGTTTCATGACTCACCACAAGTGTCTGTGACAGGCTGCCTACTGTTTATGCTTATATCCTCCATTTCACCTTTATTTGGGTTTTTTTCCCATCAGTTACCTTGCAGACCTTTCACAAACACTTCTGTTCAACTGAACTAGCAGTGCACTATTGTGTGCTACTATTCAAACATAGTTTGCATTTAGCTCAGTTTCAGCTCCAGCCTTTTTACTTTTGCCTGAAGAATAGCTTTGTGAAGCTCATAAGCTCACACTCTCACTAACAGAAGCAGATGCAATAAAAGGAATTATCTTAATCAATTACTTTTTCTCCTGCCTTGCACTCCTATTTGGTACCAGCACAGCAACCCCACTACAGAGGGTGTTTTTAGACAAGTGCCTCCCCACCCATTGCCCACCCTATGCAACCCTGCAGCATGCATGATGGGTGGGTGATGGCTGGGGAGGCGCTTGTCTAAAAACACCCAGACAATGGCACTGAATGGAGTTGAAGTCTGCTTGCGAAGCATTGAAGGAGGAAAGTGTATTGGCCTGCATAGATAGTATTTACTTCTTCCAGACTGAATGTGGAGAAAGGGAATGATTTAAGTTTGGATAAGGAATTGACACTGGAGCCAAGATTTCGTCCTTTGTGCTTTTCTTCTTGAGCCACCAACAGATTGTTTCTGAAGGTGCTCAGCTCTCCACAATTGATCGGGAATGGGATTGTGCTTGGTGATTGTGATCATCTCTCTCAGCCTGCTAAGACTAAAGAGGTTCACGGTGATGTGGGATTAATTTCTTTGCCATAATCAACAGTTTCTTTCTCTTCAGTTTCATGAGTAATTTATTTTCTCTAAATCATTAAGTGACATAGATAATGATTGGCATGCATGCCCGTTTCTGTGGCCTAAGGCACATGAGGGAATGATGTATGTAGCCATTACTACATTTGACTTCACCAACCCACTCAGACTCATTTAAACATGGGTAGACTGGGGGTAGTTGCAACTTGTCTAGTACCTGTCTACCTGGTGGGACTTGATCTCATGATTTTCAGAGATGTAAGCAGGTGTTTTATTCACTCATCCTCTACACTTCTTCTATGTCAGGATGGGGAACCTTTTCTTTCCTGAAGGCCACTTCAAAAATTAGTACAATCTTCACAGGCTAGAGGCTTTGGGGGTGGGAATGTTTAAGGGATGTACTCAGAATGGGGGATGGAAGGAGAGGATCCAGATCATGGATCTGTGCCATGAATCCATCCTCTATCCTTGAGTGCATGCCCCCTCTGCTCCCTTCTCCTCAGCTCACTCTTTCTGTGTTTAACGGTAGGGACTGGATCCATGAGTCAGATTCAGGAACTGGAACTGGAGTAAATAAAAACAGCTGCCCAGATTTGCCAAATAGAATCCTTTAGGTCATAACACAGAAAAAAATAGGCAGGCTAGAGGGAGTGGTTGGGTCTTATCCATCCCAGTGAAGAGAAGCAAAGGAAAAACTGCGCTGTGAAACATTTTTCTCTTACTCAGGTCTGCCGCAGCTCCACGCCCCCATTACAGGCTCCGCTAGCAGCTTGCACATGTGCAGTGCTGCTCCTGAAGCCAGAGAGCCTTCACATGTATTCTGTTTCATTCTCCATAAAAATACAACTTCTAGCACTGCGGAGCTGAATATTCCAAATAGCCAAATAGAATCAAGGTCTTAAATCTTAACTGGTGCACTTCTCACAGGAAACAATTACTCAGAGAGAGAAAATGAACATTTGATGCTCTGAGCAAGAGGCTGCTGGAGAGAAACAATCACATGAAATGTTGGCCTCATGAAGTAAAAGTGGATGTTTCCGTCACACATTCACTCAGATGTCTCTCCAGCACCTTCCTTCCCTCCCTTACCATCAGATCAAGAAAGTAATAAAGGGAGGGGTTTTTTTTCCTGTTAAAAATAAAATAAGTAAATGGTTTTTTCTGCCTTTTATAATGTCCATCTCTTAGCATAACAAAGCTTTTCATAGCTTACTAATGGCTCCCTGTCACTAGTGTTGAGAACTATTATCAATGCTCTGCCCCTTCACATGGGCCTTTCAAACATCACAGTTTCACTTAATTCTTTCACCTCCTTCAGTTCAAATGCAATAAAAACCTTTCACTGGCTGACAACTAAAAAGGCAGAACAGCCTCCAACTGCTGTATAATTCAGGAGGGTTCTTTCTCATTTTAATTGGCTGCCTAATTGGAATGTTTATGGGTTCTGCGATAGCTTGGGATGAAAAGGCAGGGTGAGCAATTATGTGCTCGGCATTCCTATCTGGCAGAGTTAATAGTTTAAAAAGAAGAGAAGGAGAAAAAAAGCTAAAGTTCACTGGAATGCCATGTTTTTGTTCTCTAAGAAATACCTTGATTTGAAACAATGTAATCCCCAAGTCAGAAATTATGTCAAGCTGTGCTTATCCAGTAGCAAGTTTGAGCTTTTGGAAGCTTCTTTGCTCTTTTTTGATGTTAGCATAACATGAAGAACAGGAGGCTATCTGGTGGCTGTCAAGTTTATAACTACTTGCTCTCTCACTGGCTGGAGATAAGGCTGTAAGCAGAGCACTTGATGGACTTGATTAATTCTCTGGAACGAAGGTTTGTCTTCATTGGCTCGATGAATGACTTCATTCTGGTAGATGAGGTCACTCAAGTCAAGGCAATAAAGTTTCAGATATTCACATGAAAGCAAGTTTTCAAAGCTGCCAAACCCCTAAAAAGAGAAACACAAATGTTCCCTCATTTACCTAGATTACAGCAGCAGAGCGCACAGTGCGATTGCTAAGCCTGGTGTCTTCCTTCTCCACAGCATAAGACCTGGTATTTATTTATTTATATTTTTTTCCAGCTACTGAATTTATTCCAATATGACAATTGGTGCAGACTGTGTTCTCAAAAACAAATTTACTTGCAAAAATACTTATTCAAAAGCTAAGAAGGAAGGCAGTGGTGGGGTGGCCATGGTGGGGTGAGGGTGCTATGGAGGATTTCCAGCTATTTGTATTTGGTTTTCATTTTAAATTTAACTTTGCTGGCCCTCCGCCAAGGGCAGCCCATCACGTCTGCCTATGAGGCGGTGCCCCACAAGACTCTGCCCGCCCCCAGTCTCCAGCTCCTATGCTTCAACAGCAGTGCTGGTAGCCCAATTCACTTACCCGACTCTACTGCAGCTCGATGCCACCATTACAGGTTCCCCTAGCAGCTTACACACATGCAGTGCTGCTCCTGAAGCCAGAGAGCCTTGGTGCACGTGCAAATAGTGTTCCCATGCTGTTTGCACATGCACAAAAGCTTCCCAGGCTTCAGAAGCACTGCACAAGTGCAAACCTCAAGGGGAGCCTGCAATGGTGGTGCACAGCCGCAGCAGAGCCAGGTAAGTGAACTGGAGCCTGGGGAGGAGGGGCGTTGTGCTGGACATGGGTGGGCACTCAGGAACACATGTGCAAGTGGGCTATGGGCAGTTTCGCTCATGTTTTTTCCCTCTGTCTTGCATATGTGTTCTTGTCTAGGAACAGGGGTGGCAGAGGTATTAAAGAGTTAGCCCATTGTTTCCATAGGAATCCATGGGCAAATCACAACATTTAGGGACATTTTTGGGGTGACAGAGCTATCACCCTGGCCAATCAGAGAAGAAAGGGTAAGAGGAGGACACTGGGGTGGGAGTGGGGACTAGAGCTCTCAGTGAAGCACCTTCCCTCCATTTCTGGAGCCTTCTGCTGCTCTGCAGAGATTGGATAAGAAGAAGAACTAGGCTCTGTTCTTGGCCCTCTCCTCTTCTCGATCTATACCTCATCCTTAGGCAAACTCATTGCCTCCCATGGCTTCCAATACCACCTCTATGCTGATGACACTCAACTCTATCTCTCTANTAAAGTGCCAGGTACACTGCTGGCGCTATATAAATGTTTGTTAATAATAAGAAGAAGAAGAAGAACTAATTTTTATTATTTTGGTGGGGCCAAGGATGTGTGTGTAGTGTTCCTTTGGGGTTTTCCGTGACCATCTTTACTCCTTTAGAGTTGATTTAAAAAAAAAATTTTTTGGGGGGGAGGCGAGCAGGGTATGGCTTGGGCTTCAGTCCCTAGTCCGGGGTGCCTGATACTACTGTTGCTGTTTTTTTCCTGGGCTTGTTCCGTGTTTGCTCCTTTAGAGTTGGTAAAATGTATGTTTGGAGGGCAAGTGACTTTAACTACCCTCAAAAGCCTTTGGTGTACTAGGGAGATTTTTTCCCCTGTCAGTCACTAATCCCTTCCCTAAGTGGCACTGAAAACAGTTCAACTGCTGCTGCAGACAGGACAAAACAGGGTTCTCTTCTGTTACAGAAACTAACTGAGAACTACCAAAGAAGCAAAATAACAGGAGAATTTCAGGAGCTCATAGGTAGGTATTGTAGTTGCAGCCTAGGAGATATGGCATATATTATTTAGTATATTAAAAATTGTATTGCATTGCTAATATAGAATCCTTCTCCTTCCCATGCCTCACCAGTGTAATCGCTAGTGAATGTTTGGGTGCCTTTAGACAAAAAGGTGATCGGGTGTTTAAGAAGTTAGCCACGTGATTGTGCATTGTTTCTAAGCCCTATTTTTGGCCACTGGTCTGCCCCCTGTTAGCCTCTCATTGACTCCTCCTTGGTTGCGTGGATGTCTCGGGTGCCTAATTACTATGTCTGGGAGTGGGACAAACACACGCTTAAGGTGACATGTAAGTATGTGTGTGTTTGCTGTTACTTCCGGTGAATGATCATAGAGTTCAACATACAGAGCGGTTTGTCTTGCAACTTCCTGCAAAACTGAAGATGCTTTTGTCTTGCTCCTAAGCAAGGGGCCAGCAACCATCTCCCTCATCAGGTCTGCGAGGGAGAAAGAAGACAGGTTTCTGCTGCTGGCCAGCCCTCCGTCCACACTCAGCCTGAGCTGTGCTTGCTTCCCCTCCCCAGTCACAAGAAGGTTGGAAGCAGTACCCACTCTCAGCCTCCTCTCTGTTTTCACAGTCCCAGCAGGGACAGCCGGAGTCCTTCAGACATGGCCTCACTCCGTATGACTCTGTCACCGGGTGCACTCAGAGTTCCCCACTCCACATAATTTCACCCTGTCCCCTCATCAATGTGCTCTTTCTATGTGTCTTTCACATTAATCCAGGATATCCCTTTGTGAGCATGTATGGAGCCATCTCGAAGAACCTTGATTACAAAGAAGCAACCTTCTCTTTTTTTAGAACTTTCACAATTACTGAGGGAAGGTGATTTAAAAGCAACAGCACTGTATAGCAAGGGGAAGGAGAAGTGCATCATGGGATATCATGCTTTTTACTGAGGGGAGGGAGAAGCACATTATGGTATATCATCCGGGGAAGCTGTGGAGGGTTCCACGTCAGTACTAACATCTAGTGTTTAAGTCAGCACCGGTAGATGTAATCATGTAAGCACTGCAATGCAGTAAACACGGGAACATACGTGTGGCTAAACAATGATGTCAACACACATCCAGACACCCATTTCTGTTGTGTCTAAAGGTACCCTTGAATGACTATCAGTAACCTTCAAATCAAGGTTAATATGAATGTTCCATATAGAGTCACTGTGTACATCAATTCCTCATTCTGGACTTGTTTACACTAAGGAATAGATGTGCTTGTGGTAATAGCTATGAGGAGTATGGTTCTATGAAATGGTCTATATGTGCTGGGAAGAGAAACAACCTTTTTAGCTTGCCAAAAGAAAACATCTGCATCTGTGAATTTCTCTGTGATCTCTGAAAGTGGAAGTTCTCCCAGTTCCTTCCAGGAATGTTTCCATAGTGCGCTGCTTAAAATTATTTATTTATTTATTTCAATTTATAGGCTGCCCTCTTCTGCCATAGCAGCTCAGGGTGGCTCACAACATACTTTAAAACCACATCAAACACACTATCTCAAATCATAATATAAACAGTAAACCAAATTAAAATAACAATAATAGTAATTAAAAACACTCCATGGAGAGCCAAAAAACCCTACTCCAACCAACCCCCTGCTCATCACCCATCTGACTCACCGAAAGACTGGCAGAACTTCCAGGTCTTACATTGTCTTCAGAAAGAGGGGAGGCCTGCGGCCAGGCAGACCTCCATCATGAGTTTCAGCCGTGGTACAGCAGCCAAGAACACCCCCTCATCGTTGCCACCCGAGATACCCGAGGGATGCATCCCCCGCCAACCTCAGGGGCCAATCCAGGATCCAGGGGGTGAGGGAAGGCAATCCCGTAGGAAAGTGGGGCCCGGATCATTTAGGGTTTTATAGGTCAAAACCAACACTTTGAATCGGGTCTGGAAGACTATAGGCAGCCAGTGCAGAGAATGCAGCACCAGTGTAATGTGTGCATGGTGACACATGACGACCCGTCCCCATAAGGAGATGGGCGGCCACATTCTGTATCAGCTGCAGTCTCCAGACAATCACCAAAAGGTAGCCCCACATAGAGCGAGTTGCTATAGTCCAGTCTTGAGGTGATGAAAGCATGGATGATGGTAGCCAGATTCACGCCTGAGACATATGGGTGAAGTCGACACACCAGATATAATTGGCAAAATGTTCCCTTCACCATGGCTGCCACCTGGACATCCAGGTGGAGTCATGGGTCGAAGAGCACCCCCAGACTACGAACCTGGGGAACCAAGTGAGGGCATCAATGACTGGTGCCACCACTCCCTCAGCCCTCCCCACCAGCATTACCTCCATCTTGTTGGGATTCAGCTTCAGACGGTTCACCCTCATCCAGTCCCCCACAGTCACCAGACATCGGGTAAGCACCGAGACTGCTGGATCTGTGTCGGTAGAAAAGGAGAAGTAAAGTTGGGTGTCATCAACATACTGATCAGCATACTATATATATTATATTTATATTTTATAGATTTATACCCCGCCCCTCCTGCAAAAGCAGCCCGGGGCAGCTTCCAACAATAAAAACATCATAAAATACAATCTAAAATCATCATAACAATAAATAAAAATTATTAAAACAGGGCTACAAACATTATAAATAATACATCAGGTGGGGGAGCTAAAAACCCTTCAACCTACCCTCCCACCCTCCCCAAAGACCTGGGCAAACAGCCAGTTTTGCAATTTCGCCGAAATGTCAATAGGTTGGGGGCCAGGCGAGCTTCCTCCAGAAGGGAGTTCCAAAGACGAGAATGCCCTCTCCATTGTGGCCCCCCGCTTAACACGGAGGACCTCCAAGAAGGCACCCCCGGCGGACCAGAGGAACCGCTCCGGGGCGCAGAAGGCGAGGCGGTCCCTGAGGTATAAGGGGCCCAGATCGTAGAGGGCTTTATATATCAACACCAAAACCTTGAACCTGGCTCAGCACGCTATCGTCAACCAGTGCAGAGCTTGGAGCACAGGTGTTATATGCTCCCAATGGCCCGTCCCTGTAAGGAGATGAGCCGCCGCATTCTGCACTAGCTGCAGCCTCCGAACCAGGAACAAGGGAAGCCCCACGTAGAGCGCGTTACAGTAGCCCAGCCTCGAGGTGACGAAAGCATGGATGAGGGAGGCCAGGTCCGGGCCAGAGACGAACGGACGCAGCCTACGCACCAGATACAGCTGGTGGAAGGCAGCCTTAGCGACTGCCTCCACCTGCCGCTCCAGGTGAAGATCTGCATCCAGTATCACCCCCAGACTCCGGACCTGCTGAGCTATAGGAGGGCAAACCCCCCCGACCAGGGGGGCCACTACCTGCCTCGCTCTCCCCACCAACATCACCTCTGTCTTATTGGGGTTGAGCTTCTGTCTGCTCTGCCGCATCCATTCCGCCATCGCCTCAAAACAATGGGTTAGCAACAAGACAGCAGGGTCTGGGTCAGTTGAAAAACAGAGGTACAGCTGAGTATCATCAGCATACTGGTGACACCGCACCCCAAACCC
>QEPC01010816.1:2149921-2174309 GCA_003113815.1 Sphenodon punctatus | reverse complement strand
GTGATCCAAGTTTCAGTAAGGGCAAGGAGCTGGAGGGAGCGAGAGAGGAAAAGATCATGGATATAGGGAGCTTTACTGATAGATGAGCGACAGTTCCAGAGGGAGCAGAAAAATGGTAGTTGATGAGGGGGGAGGCAAGGAATAGGGATAAGATTGGGAGAACCGGAGCGTTGTGGTAGGCTAGAGACAGGAGGAATAGGGATAAGATTGGGAGAAGGGGAGCATCGAGGAAGGCTAGAGACAGGAGGAGTGGAAGGGGAGCAAGGTGAGAAGGTAGCCAAGGGAGAAAAGGATGTATGGGGGAGGTCAGAGAGTGGTGATTGGTTGGAGGGAGGAAGAAGCAGGGAGGAGAAAAGTAGAGGGAGAAAAAAATGGACAGGAAGAGGAGAAGGGGAGGAGGGAAAGAAAAGGCGAGAAAATAAGGCAGGCATGTTAGCGAGTAAGATAGGAGGGAAAAATACAGTAGAAAAGAAATGGAGAAAAGTACCTGTATGGCACGCACCGTAAGGCGCGCGCCTCTCGGCCCGCTGGTCGGTGGAGCTTGGGGTGGCAGAAAGGCCAAACCCCAGGAGAGTCACGGCGTCCTCACACGATGACAGCCAAGGATGCTGGGAGCGTATGGAGATGAGCTGCAACCTTAGCTATACTTGGTGTTATAGGTAAACTCTACACTAAATTGCTTGAAGGGCTTTTATCTAGCTGGCTAAAGAATGTAAATATCATTTATCCTGAACAGGCTGGTTTCCAAAGGAATCATTCTACTTTGGATCATATTTTAGTTTTGTCCCATTTGGCTGGGAAATATATCTCTAAAAACAAAAGATTATTTGCTGCCTTTATTGACTTAAGGGCAGCCTTTGATCTGGTGAATAGGCCACTTTTATGGGCCAAATTAAATCAGACAACGATTGATTGTAGGCTATTGTATCTAATACAAGTCCTCCATTCTAATACTTCTCTGGAGGTAAAGTACAATAAGTGTGGACATCTCACTGATCAGATTCCTACCTGAATTGGTGTTCGTCAGGGCTGTGTTTTAGCCCCGACTTTGTTTAACCTTTTTCTTAATGATCTTGTCCTGATAGTATCAATTCCGGAATACTGCTCTCCAAAGCTGGCCTCACATTTCATCGGAGTTCTGTTATATGCCGATGATGCGGTATTGCTTTCACAGACACGGGGAGGCTTAAAGAAACAACTGGTAGTTTTGGCAGATTACTGCCATAAAAATAAACTCCAAATCAACTACTCCAAATCAAATGTTTTGGTTTTTGGTAAGGAAAGGAAGATCTATAATTGGACTAATAGGCTCTCATTCTATTCACCAGGTCAAACAATATAAATATTTGGGGGTAAATTTCCAAAGTACAGGTAGCTGGGCCAATCAGTTTAAAATGGCCCTTAACCAAGCCCTGGGTACAAAAGGAGCCATTTTGCATTATTTTTATGGGAGGGGGGATAATAGGGTGAATATGGCTATAAAGGTATTTAAGGAAAAGACCCATGCTCAACTTCTATATGGGGCAGTTACTCGTCCTTTTAATTTAAATAGTACTCAAATGAAACTCTTGAGAAGTATTCTTCAAACCCCAATTGGAATTCCCTCAGTGGCAATATGAGTTGAAATGGGCCAAGTGAGCTGGAACATTAGAGCATTAAGATATGCCCTTCATCTTTGACTGAAACTGAGCCTCTCTGAGCAAGCAGGGCTCTTTAGATTTCTTGCAAAAGACTCTTTCAAATCCTCATGGTCTCTGACCATGGACCGCCAAGTACAAAGACTGAGATTTTCTTTAACCTATTGTCAGCCTAAGGGCTATCACGCTGTTAAAACTGAAATAACTTCCAGATTGGATGATATTGCCCGTCAAACTTTTTTATCTCTCATTGCTGCTACCCTTTAATTAGGCCCTTTCCCTGCTTTGGTCCCTCCGCAAGGGAAAATGGCCACTTATTGGCTATACCACCTTACTCCCAGGCAAGGCAAATTATTTTTCTTAGCAAGTATGAATGCCTTACTTACGATGGTTTTGGAAGGGCGAGGCTTAGCTTTACCATTTGGTTCTCATTTGTGCCCTTTTGACTTAACTGAAGTGGGAACAGTGGGGCATGTACTCTTTGAATGTCAGCTCTACCAAACTTTAAAGATGCAGTATCTTGCATCTCTCTTGGATTGATATCCAGGGAGAGCAATTTCAGAACTTCTTTTAATTTCTCTGGCCAATCTATCCTCAGAATTTACTCATGTGTTGGCCAAATTCCTGGTTCAAGCTCTTAACAAGAAAGAACAATTTTTGAACTTCCATTCCCTATAGAGTTATCTGGGATGTGGCCCTGGCTGGAATATGTTTAGTTAATCAAATTATTCTTGGGTACATATGAAATATTCTTATTTGATTATGTACTTATGCTTATGTTTAAAGTTCTTTTTTAAGAAAAGATTGGGGATTTTTGCATTGATGTTAGGTGTATTATATTTACATATATTTTATAAAACTTCTCTTTTTGGCAATGGCCTTTTGGCTACGCTACCAATAAAATTGATTTGATTTGACTAGAATTAACCTGCCTTAACATTTACAGTAACTTCCAAGGAAGGCTAGTTTGGTGTAATATTCTCAAAGACAGCAGCAAAACTTGGAAGCAGTGAATTCACTCTGTACTATCATCTAATCTAAATCGGCACTATCCTCCAATCTTACATTAGTTGGATTCCCAAGGTCAGAAAATAAGGAGGCTTTGGCATTTGGGAAGTGGGATAAAGAATAAATCAGTCTGGTTAAAGGTACTATAAAGAGTATGGAGAAAAGGGAAATGTTTTAAATTATGTCTAGATTTGCATGTCCAGTCGAATGTTTTGATTTTATAAAGCTAGACGTTAGAATAATTTTCTAGTTATTCCAATATAGCTTAGCATCAGATTTAAACATTCTAAATATACATTATTCATTTTTCCTAATGGCATGAAAATATAATGATACTAAACCGATTCCAGCTTCCAACAAAATGTCACTAACTACATATCCCATAATACTTATCACAGTACTACAAAAGCTCTTCATTGACTGGTTCTTATTGAAACCTATGGCTGCTTGCCCACATTACACAATCTAACNGAGAAGGTAGCCAAGGGAGAAAAGGATGTATGGGGGAGGTCAGAGAGTGGTGATTGGTTGGAGGGAGGAAGAAGCAGGGAGGAGAAAAGTAGAGGGAGAAAAAAATGGACAGGAAGAGGAGAAGGGGAGGAGGGAAAGAAAAGGCGAGAAAATAAGGCAGGCATGTTAGCGAGTAAGATAGGAGGGAAAAATACAGTAGAAAAGAAATGGAGAAAAGTACCTGTATGGCACGCACCGTAAGACGCGCGCCTATCGGCCCGCTGGTCGGTGGAGCTTGGGGTGGCAGAAAGGCCAAACCCCAGGAGAGTCACGGCGTCCTCACACGATGACAGCCAAGGATGCTGGGAGCGTATGGAGATGAGCTGCAACCTTAGCTATACTTGGTGTTATAGGTAAACTCTACACTAAATTGCTTGAAGGGCTTTTATCTAGCTGGCTAAAGAATGTAAATATAATTTATCCTGAACAGGCTGGTTTCCAAAGGAATCATTCTACTTTGGATCATATTTTAGTTTTGTCCCATTTGGCTGGGAAATATATCTCTAAAAACAAAAGATTATTTGCTGCCTTTATTGACTTAAGGGCAGCCTTTGATCTGGTGAATAGGCCACTTTTATGGGCCAAATTAAATCAGACAACGATTGATTGTAGGCTATTGTATCTAATACAAGTCCTCCATTCTAATACTTCTCTGGAGGTAAAGTACAATAAGTGTGGACATCTCACTGATCAGATTCCTACCTGAATTGGTGTTCGTCAGGGCTGTGTTTTAGCCCCGACTTTGTTTAACCTTTTTCTTAATGATCTTGTCCTGATAGTATCAATTCCGGAATACTGCTCTCCAAACTCACATTTCATCTGAGTTCTGTTATATGCCGATGATGCGGTATTGCTTTCACAGACACGGGGAGACTTAAAGAAACAACTGGTAGTTTTGGCAGATTACTGCCATAAAAATAAACTCCAAATCAACTACTCCAAATCAAATGTTTTGGTTTTTGGTAAGGAAAGGAAGATCTATAATTGGACTAATAGGCTCTCATTCTATTCACCAGGTCAAACAATATAAATATTTGGGGGTAAATTTCCAAAGTACAGGTAGCTGGGCCAATCAGTTTAAAATGGCCCTTAACCAAGCCCTGGGTACAAAAGGAGCCATTTTGCATTATTTTTATGGGAGGGGGGATAATAGGGTGAATATGGCTATAAAGGTATTTAAGGAAAAGACCCATGCTCAACTTCTATATGGGGCAGTTACTCGTCCTTTTAATTTAAATAGTACTCAAATGAAACTCTTGAGAAGTATTCTTCAAACCCCAATTGGAATTCCCTCAGTGGCAATATGAGTTGAAATGGGCCAAGTGAGCTGGAACATTAGAGCATTAAGATATGCCCTTCATCTTTGACTGAAACTGAGCCTCTCTGAGCAAGCAGGGCTCTTTAGATTTCTTGCAAAAGACTCTTTCAAATCCTCATGGTCTCTGACCATGGACCGCCAAGTACAAAGACTGAGATTTTCTTTAACCTATTGTCAGCCTAAGGGCTATCACGCTGTTAAAACTGAAATAACTTCCAGATTGGATGATATTGCCCGTCAAACTTTTTTATCTCTCATTGCTGCTACCCTTAAATTAGGCCCTTTCCCTGCTTTGGTCCCTCCGCAAGGGAAAATGGCCACTTATTGGCTATACCACCTTACTCCCAGGCAAGGCAAATTATTTTTCTTAGCAAGGATGAATGCCTTACTTACGATGGTTTTGGAAGGGCGAGGCTTAGCTTTACCATTTGGTTCTTCTTTGTGCCCTTTTGACTTAACTGAAGTGGGAACAGTGGGGCATGTACTCTTTGAATGTCAGCTCTACCAAACTTTAAAGATGCAGTATCTTGCATCTCTCTTGGATTGATATCCAGGGAGAGCAATTTCAGAACTTCTTTTAATTTCTCTGGCCAATCTATCCTCAGAATTTACTCATGTGTTGGCCAAATTCCTGGTTCAAGCTCTTAACAAGAAAGAACAATTTTTGAACTTCCATTCCCTATAGAGTTAGCTGGGATGTGGCCCTGGCTGGAATATGTTTAGTTAATCAAATTATTCTTGGGTACATATGAAATATTCTTATTTGATTATGTACTTATGCTTATGTTTAAAGTTCTTTTTTAAGAAAAGATTGGGGATTTTTGCATTGATGTTAGGTGTATTATATTTACATATATTTTATAAAACTTCTCTTTTTGGCAATGGCCTTTTGGCTACGCTACCAATAAAATTGATTTGATTTGACTAGAATTAACCTGCCTTAACATTTACAGTAACTTCCAAGGAAGGGTAGTTTGGTGTAATATTCTCAAAGACAGCAGCAAAACTTGGAAGCAGTGAATTCACTCTGTACTATCATCTAATCTAAATCGGCACTATCCTCCAATCTTACATTAGTTGGATTCCCAAGGTCAGAAAATAAGGAGGCTTTGGCATTTGGGAAGTGGGATAAAGAATAAATCAGTCTGGTTAAAGGTACTATAAAGAGTATGGAGAAAAGGGAAATGTTTTAAATTATGTCTAGATTTGCATGTCCAGTCGAATGTTTTGATTTTATAAAGCTAGACGTTAGAATAATTTTCTAGTTATTCCAATATAGCTTAGCATCAGATTTAAACATTCTAAATATACATTATTCATTTTTCCTAATGGCATGAAAATATAATGATACTAAACCGATTCCAGCTTCCAACGAAATGTCACTAACTACATATCCCATAATACTTATCACAGTACTACAAAAGCTCTTCATTGACTGGTTCTTATTGAAACCTATGGCTGCTTGCCCACATTACACAATCTAACGTTAATTCCTATCTAATGTTGTTTGTAACGTGGGCAAGCAGCCTTCCTCATTCAGCAGGGAAATTAACATTAATTTCATCACAGATGACAGGGTTGGAAAATCCAGCCCTGTCACTCACGTGAGTAGAAACTAACATTGTAAGAAGAGGGAGAGGCCATGGGCGGGGGCAGGTGGAGGCAACACCACCCACCCAGCCCCGCCCAGCCCCAGGAGAAAACAGGGAGGACATTTNTCAGGGCCAGCCCAAGGGTTTGAAGGACCATGTGCCAAGCCTTATTGCAGGGCCTCAAAGACTTGCTGGTCTGCTGGTACATTTGTCACTGGGGGGGGGGGAGGGGAGGAACTCAC
Organism: Sphenodon punctatus; assembly: GCA_003113815.1. Classification (NCBI taxonomy): domain Eukaryota; kingdom Metazoa; phylum Chordata; class Lepidosauria; order Sphenodontia; family Sphenodontidae; genus Sphenodon; species Sphenodon punctatus. The sequence continues at coordinate 2,168,002 of QEPC01010816.1, read as the reverse complement.
CTGGCCAGCAGTGAAGCAGCTCCGGCAACACAGCCCGAGCCCGGTGCATTGAGCTTCCTCTGCAGGCACAAGCCACACACATCATCAGGTCGTGATTCAATCCAAGATTAAATCTCATGAGAAAACCAAAAACGTGGGCAAGCAGCTTATGTGCAATAAGACTGTTAATAACAACAACCATTTTGAAGATGAAGCATTTGCATCTGCATTAGGCTTACATTAAGGTTTTGGTTATACATATTGCTGAAATACGAATATGCCATTTCGTATTCACAAATGTTACTTGGATTACAAATAATTTTTGTAGTGATTAAATATTCAGATTTTCTTAAATTCATTATTTTGCTTTGATATTTCAGTTACTTCCTTTATTAAAATCTAGAGAAAGAGAGTGGTTGCTGTGCTCTTGTTACATGCTTGAGTAAGGGGCAGATATCATCTCAACTACTTTGTCTCCATCTCTTAATTTATGTAGAGACTTTGTTTCAGTTATTTTAGAAACATTGTTTCAGTATTTCATTTACCCGTGACCAAAACCTATCCCTGTCAACTAGAAACCTGGCCACATAAATAAGCCTTATATTGCCTCTGGAAAATGCTCAGATTCAGGCTGAGTTAAATCTCCAAGGGAAGGGAATTCCGGAACTGTGGAGCAGTCACTCAGAACGCCTCTCTGCATACCCTTACCATATGGATGGGGGGAACTGATGGAACTTGCAAGAGGGTACCCCCAGCTGACCTTAGGGACTACAGTGGAACATAGGGGGAGACACGGTCTTTTAGATATGTAGGGCCCATAGGTGTGGTCATACTGGATCAACTTTTAGGGCCCAAGCCGTTTAGGGCTGAACAACAGTGTTTCCGCATTGATATAGCTGAACACCAGTATGGTGCACAGTAATATTACACGGTAGTGCCAAGGTAACCAAAATGCTGAAAGTTACCAAAGTAATCAAAGTTACTGAAACAGTTACTGAAACAAATTTAGTGAATAAACTAAGTACCTCTTTGGAAAGGAAGATGGCAATACCAGATGATGTGCAACAGAAGGCTAAAAGGACGTCTCTTATACACATCTAGATGTGTATAAGAGACAGTTACACGGTAGTGCCAAGGTAACCAAAATGCTGAAAGTTACCAAAGTAATCAAAGTTACTGAAACAGTTACTGAAACAAATTTAGTGAATAAACTAAGTACCTCTTTGGAAAGGAAGATGGCAATACCAGATGATGTGCAACAGAAGGCTAAAAGGACTCAAAAGATCATAGTTACAAACATGACCGGTGCAAGGACTTTTGTCGCCCTAGGCAAACGCCTGCAAATGCCCCCCTTGTGCAACCTGTGCATATACCTGTCTCTTATACACATCTAGATGTGTATAAGAGACAGGAGCAGGAAAGATGGCAGCGGAAGCTAGATCAATGGGGTGGAGCCACCTAGGGGGCACCTCTCCCACCCCACCCCCATCCAGTGCTGAGCTTATTGCCAAGGCTGCCTAGGGCAGCTAGTTGAAGGGGGCACCTCTCCCATGTCATCTAGCGCAGAGCTTATTGCTGGTGGCAACAGCAGGGCGGCTTTATCAGGAGCAGGAGAGCCACCCTCTTCATGATGGTGCCCTAGGCAGCCACCTGAGCAGCCTAATGGTAGAACCGGCCCTGGCTACAAAGTAACTCTTAGGAGACATACTTTTTGAGAAAGACCCTGTGATGACTAACTGGAGTCCCTTGAGATTTTGCAGGACAAACTAGAAGCAGCTGGAAGAAAGGAGACTTTAAAATACTACAGGGAAAGAACACCCTGCACCATCAATACCTGGATGGTGAACAGCTAGCTAAAGCTGAACACAGACATGATGCATGAGTGACGTGATGGGGGCTGGAAGGATGTACTTTGAAACACTTTCCTCCACAGTTGTAATTTCCATTACGAGCACATCTGCAATCAGTTAAATTTGTATGTAGACTTGAGATCCTTGGCACGACTGCAAACTCCAGTCGTAGTAGCACCATCACTTCCACGTTTGACTTGTCAGACGATTGTGCCCCACCTTACTGGACAAAGATGTGGACATGCATCTCTGAGCTCCATCTTTGATCACCTTCAATGCCTGTCTAGGAACGAAGCTACATATATCAAAAAGTAACAGTTGCTACACACAACAAGGCAGCTCATTGACTCAGAAGCAAGCATTGCTATAAATGTTATCTTAGTGCTTTCCTCTGTTAATTTTTTCTGCATTGATTCTCTATCAAAAATACTAGATGGAGTAACAGTATTTACAATGCTAATGGTTTGATGAATCTGGATCAGGGCAGGGTTCAGGTTGTGGACTATGGTTCAGGTTCATGTTGTGGTTATCTAGGGTTGCCACCACTGAGGGTTTCATCCTGAATCTTAGGGTTTTCAAACATAAGCTGGTAATTCTCAGTGTCAGGCAGTTATCACCTTATATTCTATCTGTCTTTGCACATTTGGAGGAGGGAGAGGGTCCTGCGTGGCATTAGCCAGACCCAGAATCCATGGGGAACTTCCTGTGTTGGTTGCAATGAGAGACAGAACAGGATAAGAAGTAAAACTAAAATCAGCAGTGGGAGGAGTTGTTGGGTCCTGTGGTAGCAACTGAAATACTAGGCTCTTCTCTTCCTTTGTTCCTCTTCTTCTTCCTTATTTTACCCCCGGATTTAGGTCCCCATGCTCCATGAAAAGAGAGAGGAAATGAGAAGCAGCCAGAAGAGGCCCAGGAGCCAGTGCAATACTGTGGCAGTCAGCAGCCGGGGCTACAAGGAGCTGGAAAGACATGATCACAAGCAGTAGAAGTGACTGATGAAGAGTCAGGAGATCCAGCACCACTAGTCCTTATATGGCAGCTCTGATGAACAGGCATGTCTCCTTGCCATGGGGTCCCTCTGTACATGAGCTGTATGGTTGCCCATCTATCACTGCACCCCACGTAGGGGTGGTCACTGATGCTTCCCCAGAATACTGGACATCTTATTTAATGTGGGGGAAAGTGCACCCTACTGAGCCCTCCATCCTGCTCTCAGCTGAGAAGTGCTGTGGGCAGGAGATAGGGGTGTGCATGTTGTTTTTGTTATTAATAATTAATTAATTATTATTTATTATTATTATTATTATATTATAAACATTTGTATAGCGCCAGCTGTGTACCTGGCGCTTTGCAGAATAAGATAGACGTGGTCCCTGCCTACAGCTTACAATCTAATAGACGTGGAGGGGGAGACAAGGAGAGGGGACATAGGGAGAGACAAGGGATAAATATTACAATAACAATAACAAAACTTGTCATTTTTGTTTGTGTTATTGCAATAATGAAAACAACAACCAAGAATAATGACAATGATAATGAAAATGACAACTGAGAATACAAAAAATGACAACTGAGAATACCGATAATGGTAATAATATCGATACCGGTATTAATGCCGATATCGATATAAAAACGATAGCAAAAATGATAACAAAAACAATAACAAAAACAACGTCATTATCATCATCGTTATTATTAGTGCTGTGGCAGTTGGGTTTTGGAGGGAAAATGTAGAGAGGGGAGGAGGGAGCAGACATCTCAGAGTCTTAACAGGGATGAACTCTTGAACTGTGCCTGTGTTGGGAGGGGCGAGCACCTCAGCAGTATCTGATGGATGTATTCCTGGCCAATTAGCAGCACAAGCAGGCCCCAGCAGTCTCATGGGACTCTGTGACTGCTCAATGCCTGCTGCCTCCCACAACCAATCAGAGGGGCTCTGGGGAAGGGCACTGCAACCCTTTATAATGGGAGGGCCAGGTTTTTTCTCTCCGTTGTGTGAGAGCTCTGCTTATCAGGTTGATTTACAGAACTGTGGCGCTTGCACATAAAAAATCCTCCCTAGCCCTCATTGTATTCTTTATTTATTTATACTTTTCCTTCCTCATACCCTACATTTTACCTTTCCCTGCCCTTCTCCCCCCTGTACATTATATAGAGATAGGTAGCATAGATTAGATATAGATATATATTATAGATATATAGATTATATTAGAATAGTTATATAGATAATTGATTAGATAATAGATAGGTTTCCTTTCCCCTTCCTCTGTCTCCCTTAGATTTAGATAAATATTAGTTATGCACAGGAATCAATAATGATATTGATACCAAAAATAAAATATTTGTTTGAAATGGTACCGATATCAATAACGATATAAATAACAATAACAAATATCGATACTGATAACAATACCGATAGATACCAATAACGAAAACTATACCAAAAACAATACCAAAACTGATAACAAATATAATGACAACGAAAATGACACTGTCGTTAATAATGATATCGATGACATTTTTTAATAACGAAAACAAAAATGAAAACCAAAAACTACATGGGGGCCTGGTGCACACCCCTTGCGGGAGAGGCGAGGGAGCAACCTTTGAAACATACAAGCCCTGGCTGGAGCCACTGTGGACAACGGTGCAGCTGCAGCTCCAGGATCGCTTCCTGACCCTCGTGCCACCACACTGCCAACGCTGCTGTTCCCACCCAGAAGTCATAAGATCATTACTTCTGCATGGGTGAAAGCGGCCGGTACTGGCAGTGTCTCAAAAATACTGGACAAAACCGCATCCAGCTAAGTTCAGTAACAGACAAGGGACAAACTCTTCAGAAAATAATGTAGCCTGGTATAAATCCAAATTAATGGTGACCCTAACCCCATGCCTCTGCACCCAGTCTCTGCTCCATGTCTCCAGATCTAACCACTGCCCCATCTATCCTGCATCCACCTCCTGCCCTCATCTTTTTTATTAGCACAAATTTACATAAAACTAAAAAAACAATTTTATGCAAATTAACATCATATGATTTTTCTGGCTAAGAAAAGGGATCCACCCTAGTTGCATAAGGACTAGGGATCTGATTCAGATTCTGTTGCACTGACATCTTGTGTGCAATTCCCATAAGATTTAATCCAGGGTGCAGAATATCTAATGAAAATAGCTAGACTCCTCAACCACCATGAATTAGCTCTGAGCATAGGAATGGTCATACCAGATCAACATCATGGTACAGCTAGACCAGTATGTTTTTTCCAAACAGAGAAAAACAATCTCCTTCTGTTTAACGTTGTATTCACCACTGTGTCATTAATAGGGCTGAAGCGGCAGCAGCTTTTACCACGCCGCAATTCCATTCCGCCATTTCCGAATTGCCCGCGCCACACCGCGGCTTTTCTGCCAAGATTCCGCTAATTCCGTCAGCATGCTGCAAATTCGGAAACTATCAGGAAAATTGCGGAATTGTCGGAAACTGTCGGAAAACCGCTGTTCCACTATTTTGTGGCGCTGGCGGAAGTAGCGAAAATGGCATGTTTCTGCTATTTGTGAAGCCTGTGGAAGTAGCGGAATGAAATTAGTGGAACAGCGGAAGTAGCAAAATGAAACTAGTGGAATGAAAGCCTCTGCCACGCCGTACCACTAATTGCAGAAACACTGTTTCCAGCAGAAATAGCTACCACTGCAACTTTCCGCTACAGCCCTAATTATTAGTACTCATTTGCTGCATAGTAGCATTCAGTAGCTCCCATTGAGATTAAGGTGGCCCCAACTGTACTAAATGCTACATTACACAAAAAGCACAAAGCAATCCCTACTGCATAGGGCTTGTATTCTGGGGGTATCACATCTTTCCTAGAGATTTAACTTGATTCTTGCCTCAGTTTTTCATCTTTACTAACCAACGTGACCTTGTTCATGGAAAAAACCAAGTTAGCTCCCTTGCTCTGAGATACAGGGCAGCACAGGAGTTCCCTTACCTCAAATGTTGCTAACCCAAGGATTCTGCAGTTGCACATACATAGGTTACCATCCCCACACAACAACTGATTGTTACCACAGCTCCTCAGAGCACCACTACCTCTATCCTATTCTGTGGGTGAAAACAAACAAGATAATAGCCTAAATTAGTACCCGCCAAGTGGGTGTTCACTGGTCTGTGTATTAGGTGTTTGCTAGATGTTCGCCTGCAGCCCCCACGCAGCCCCCACTCACTGCATCGTCCAAGGACATCGTGCGCCCACCATGTGGACTAGTGTGTGCTAATTGGGTGCCCATTTATTAGGTTTTCCCATAGCCTTGCACATACTCAGGTCTACCAGAACCATAGAGTTGCACCTAGCATGACTGCTATAGAGTGAGCAGCTGTGAAGCGGCTCCAAGAGGAGAGAGCGGGGGCAAGAGAAGGTCCTTTCTGCGACCCCTGCTCTCTCCTCTTGCAGTCACTTCACAGCTGCTCGCTGCTCACGTGGCTATGAGAGAGTAGAGTGTGGGGGTGCAGAAAGGCCCTTCTCCTCTTGCAACTGCCCCAACACACAAGCACCGCTGCAAGAGAAGAGCACGATGGAACAGGGGGTCACGGTCAGGGAAGAACCCTTCTCTGGCTGTGACCCCCTCTTTCCATCCAAGCCAGGGTTGGGGAGAGGAAAAGTGCTGAGTGGTGCCACCTGTGGCAGCTGCCACCAGTACATGTAATGTGGGCAGGGGGCTGCCCGTTTATTAGCTCTACATGCTAAAAAATGTGATCAATTTTGCCCTGTGTTTGTTTTGTGCTATACTGTCAAGGATTGCAGCCCGTACAGTGAATAAATAAAAAATACCGGAAAAGAAGCTAAAACATGTGAATGGGGGCTGTACAGACTGAACACAGACTCCAGCGGGCTATTTGTCTAGTTTATAAACACCCTGTAAAAAAGAAATGTACTACAAGTCAGACAGAGCAAACAGGAAATGAAGTGTCTCAGAATATATCTTAGGAGGAAAATTTTGACAAGAGGTAGATGCGTGGGTAGGTTTGTGTGTGTTTTTTCATTGTTAATAAATCTCCTTCAGTCAGAGAAAGACAATTAAATTCAATAGGAACTGGGCCACTGATTTGGATTGTATCGAGTGCTTTCATACGGAAAATGACACAGGTGGCAAGAAGCCAGTTGGGGTGATGATGGGCTCCAGCATCAGAACATGAGAAGGAAAGCTGTGTCAGTGGAAAGTGGGGGAGAAGCAGCTATTTTAATTTTTACTACTTCCTCAGGACAGGAGGTTGGACTAGGTGACCTCCAATGTCCCCTTCCAACCCTTTGATTCAATGGCTGTCATGCATTTTTGTAACAGTCGCTTGTTTGAACTGTACAATTATTTATTACACACGGCCTAATTTGACAGATTCTGAAAGTCAGGTGTCCTGATCCCTAATTAAATTATTCAACAAAACACTGACTATAAAGGGTTCTGCTAAAACCTAATTGAGAGTGCAATTTGATAAAAGCACATACTGCCATTTTTGTTTACATTCCTGTATACAAGTCAAGGGGAAGAGTCATTATTTCATGCTTTATGTATTTTGGGTTTCACAGATTTTATATTTTTTCCCCTTATCCAAAGCTGATTTTAACTATATAGAGAAATACTCCAGGCATAGATCATATCAATTCATTAACTGCTGGCAATGTTCAGCTCTGATTTTCCAACAACAACAAAAAAAGCATCCTTCAACAAACTTAATAGAAAGGCATCATGAAAAGATCACTATTTCAAGAGTTGGCCCCTGTTCAAGCTACATATGGTCACATAATCTTTTAAAACGCATGATTCAAGTCTCAATTTAATTATGTAATAGCACAAATGGAATAACATTGTGGATGAAGTGCAGTACTTCAGCTCAAACACATACTGGAGCTGTGTGACTGACCCAGGCTTATTTCATTTGGTCATTGCATTATCAAGCTTAATTTGGATGCAAACCCACATGGCAAACAACAACTTCAATATGGTATCTTTTTCTCTTGAACTAAAATTATAATATTTGCTGGGTTGGAATCCCTTATGATGATAATTTATCAGACACCTTGCAAACATGACCATAATGCAATATTAAACAGCTGTTGCACATGGGCGAGTTTTTATTTACCATAGATATTCGTGTAGCTGCTTAAAAATTTAGGCACACATTTCTGGTCCACTTTCCTGTGTGTGTACAGTGAGGGTAATTTCAGATGTGCCAGGCCTTTCGGCCTGCCACGCTGAACCCTGGACCGGGATCCGTCTCGGATCCCAGTCCATGATCAGACCAGCCGTCCTGTAGACGTGCCGGCCTGATCGCTACCGGGGTTTGGTGAGGGGGCGGGGCTACGCGGTGCACCGTGCAGCCACTCAGCCCCACCCCTCCACGCTCCCTGCCCACGGCCGCCTGCCCACGGGGAGATGGGTGGGCGTAGCGGCCAATCAGGCTGCTGCACCCGACCCCGTCCCGTGGTTGGGGACTGATTCTGGGACTGGGCTGGCAAGCAGACGTGCACCGCCACCATTGCCAGCCCCGTCCCGGATCGTGGCCAACCTAACCATGGTTCTGGAGGTGAGGCCGACTTCACCTCCAGAACCGTGGTTAGCTTTGAACCCCACCAGAGATGCACTGTGGTGAACATCTGGCGGGGCTCAAATAGACGTTACGGTGATCAGAGCCCCCGCCCTGAATCCACTGTGAATCAGGGTGGTTGACTGTGATCATGTAGCATCTAAAATTACCCTGAGACCGAGAGTGATAGAAGGGGCTTGTTTATACACACATCACAGGGAGCAGAGAGACAGAGAAGAGAGCTACCAAGCCTAGAAATATGGAGCTTGAAACAGGCTGAACTTGTGGAACCAGGTAGCTTTGGTTCTTATTAGCACCAATCATGATAGTAACTGCAACAACTTGTTCTCTGATCTAGGCCTGAAACGACATACTGCAATGTCCGACACTTTTGCCGGAAACCTCCCATCCGTTGCCCTTTTCCTGACATGGCATGGACACGGCATCACCATACTTGTTCCGATGCTTGCTGCCACTTTCTGCTATTGCCTGTTGCTATCTCTCGGCAGCGGAGAAATTGTCAGAAACTGTTGCAAGTTCCATAAAGTGTCATAAAATGCTGCAAAGTGTCAGAACGTGTTGCTAAAGTGTTAGAAAAACTGTTGGAAATTGTCACTGTTATCTTAAGATCCGCAGAATACCTGGAACTGTCGCAAAATGTCAGATAGTGCCATAAATTGCTGGTGAATGCCGTCAGAGGAGCGGCAAGACGTCAAAATGTCGACAGTAACCAGTAAAATGGCAAACAACACTGCCGCTTCAGGTCTACTCCCACCTCAGAAATGTGTGCACTAGGCTGGTTAATGCTCTGCCTATTTGTTTTCTCTTCCCCTATGTGTCCCCCTGAAGAGCATGTGGCTTTGGGGGCGGGGGGCAAGTGTTATTACATGCATGTACAGCAAAAATAAAATGTGGGGCTCCTGGGGCCCCTCCCATAGCCCTACCCCCTCAGTGGCACCCTCTGCAGGGCCTTAGAGGTGGTTGTGTTTGGGGCCTCCCACTGGGAGGGAGTGGGGATCCCACACCCTGTCCTGGTGAAAACAGGGGGGGGGGAGTAGAGAAAAAAAAAGAGGGGCCCAGGACAGTCACCTGTGGTAAGACTGGCCCTGCACAGAGGCCAATACTCAGCTGGTAGATCTCAGGCACCTGAGTCTCAAAGATTTTTGGGGAAAGGGTAAAAGGTCCCTGAGGTGCTCAATTCTGGAAGGAGTCCAGGATTGCTATCCCTCCCCTGCCCCTCCCCTTTTCAATAGGGAAGCCATATCCCCATTTTTGAAAACCAGCACCTGCCATGCTCCAAGACAGCGAGCTAGCCACTCTGCCACAGCATCACACTGGTGGTGTAAGGGAACTACAATATTTTCATCCTTCACTGAACAGTCAGCTCTCTGATTGGTGGGCTGGACATGCATCCCAACTGGTCCAAGACTCAGAGCCCAGGTAGGGTTACCACCTGTGGTGGTTTTTCTATCTGACACACCCATAGGCCACAATGGAAGTGTCAGGTAAAAAAAGACCGAAGGTGGCAACCTTAAGCACAGGGCAAAGGGGGCGGGGCATAGCAGAAGAAGCTACGATGTTCTAGGAGTCAGGGAGAGGGGTGTGGTGAGCCACACTGCCCTAAGTTAAGAAGATGCTGCTCCTCAAATGGGACTAGGGGGAGCAGCGGTGACTTGGGGAAGTCACTCTGGAGGGAAACTGCACAGACCTGGGAACTGGGGAGCCATGCTGTCCGAACCCAAGAGGGAAGCCATGCTGCTGCTACCCAGTGGCAGCTGGTGGACTTTCAGTCGGGTGGGGTGTGGTGGAGAGGGCAAGGAAGAGGGGTAGAAACAAGAGGCGTGTGGATGGAAGGGAAGCCAGGAGGGGGTAGAGACCAGGAAGGAAGGTAGAGAAAGAGAGAGGCAGAAACAGAGGATGGGGAAGAGGAGGCAGGGAGGAGGGGATGGAGAAGGTGGCATAGAAATGGGGGTAATGGCTTATGGGAAGGCAGAGAGGAGGAGTGAGGTTGAAATGGGGAGTGGATGGCAGGAAGGGCTGGGAGGGGTAGAAAGGCGACATGGAGGAAGGCAAGGAGGAACAGAAATGGGGTGGGTGGATGGGGAGGAAGGGGGCGAGGAGACAGAAACGGAGGGTGATGGGAGGCAGGAAAGAATAGAAATGGAGGGAAGGGAGAAGAGGCAGAGGGAGTAGTAGTAGTAGAAATGAGGGGTGGTTTAGGGAAGGCAGGAGGAGGGTGGGAAGGCATGGAGAGAGAGGCAGCCAGAAACTGAGGATGGGGGTGGGGAGGTGGGTGGGGAGGCAGTGAAGGACAGCAATGGATTGGAAGACTTACCAGATCCTTGTCCTGGCTGCAGAGTCTGGCAGCCATATTGGTTCTCTGGGCAGAAGAGGAGTGGCTCCCAGAAGCAGCCAGGACTACCTTGCCTCTCTCTCCTGCGCTATGCTCCTATTGGCCCCTGGGGGGGGATATGGATCACCACCAGGAAGCAGTGCTGATTGGATGGGATTGCTGCATTGGAAGTTGCAGGGAGCTCCCCAGACCCAAACTCCTCCCCTTGAATTTAGCAAATGCCTCCAGAACAGCTGAAGGAGACACCGTGGGGGCATACACAGTAAAAGCAACACATGGCCCTCCCCTGCCAGCCCACCCTCTTGCTCACAGATTAGATGGCTTTGTGCATGTGCTGGCAAAGTGATGCAATGGCCAGCTCACGTGCAAGTCGGGAGAGGTGGGGGGTGGCTCCATGGGAGGCAGAGCAGAGCAGAGCAGAACCACACTGTCCCTCTCCCACCAGCCATCCCTGCTGTTGCCAGTTCTCAGATCCGAGGCCCCCTACTGCTGCCACTCATGAACAACCTCAGTAGATTGAGGGGAACCTCAGGGGACTGAGAGGCCCCTTAGGAGTGGCAGCAGGGCCCTGGAAACCCAAGGAGCACCTGTGCCAGGACTTCTGAAGCCTCACCACCTCTCCTGGTCTCCATGGCAACTGCTTTCTGTGGGTCCCCCACAAACAATGGGGTTCACAGCAACTGTCCGACTACCCTACCCTAAGGCGGGTCTATTTGACTTTCTGAGTTAGGCTGCATTCCCATCTGCAGCGGTGGTGGTGGCAGAGAGAGCAGCAAGGGAAGACGTGGCAGCGGGGAGAAGCCGGCTGACAGGAAAAGAGCCGGTGTGAACGGGGATCTGCCACGGCTTCTCTTGCACATGTCAGGGCGCAAAATCCTGCCCTGACATGCGCGAGAGAAGCTGCACCAGATCCCCATTCGCACCAGCTCTTTTCCTGTCAGTCGGCTCCTCCCCACTGCCACGTCTTCCATCGCCGCTCTCTGCCACCACCGCCACCAGTGATGGGAATGCAGCCTTAGCCATAGGTCTTTGTACAGAACAACTGGGCAGTTACCTGGCTGCTGTCTTTCTTGTCCCCCCCCAGCCCGACTCCTCTTTCACATTTACCTAAACCACCCACACTGTCTGACTCCCTAATTCCCACCCTGACTATAGCCTCCTACTGTTGTTTTCTTATACCCTGTTGTAAGGCTCCAGGCTTGAACCAGGGCCCTGGGTGCAGCAGCTGACTCTGCAGCATCACCAGTTCCAGCTGGTCAGATCCCAGTATTGGTCATAAGACCTTCCTTGGGAGGAGTCAGGCCATACGCCTCCTCAGCCTTGCTGCGTACCCGTTTCCTGGTTGGCTGCTGGCCTGTATATAAGACCAGTCAGTAGCCACAGGAAGCTGAGCAGATCCTCAGTCACTTCCTGTTGTTACCTGCTGTGTCTTCTCATCTCTCCAGCCACCTTGTAGTGGCTCTGCACTTCTTGAACCTAGTGTGTCTTTTGGGCCAGCTAGAGACTGGACCTTCTGACTCTTCCTTCTAGAACCCAGTCCTTTGGATCCCGCTGGCGAGTCTGTCTACTGGGATACTGGGGCTCAGCGTCTGAAGGATGTGCCCCCTACACATCCTTCCCAGGGAGCCCCATCCTGCCCAGGGAGACACCAGCTCTGCTTCACCCAGTCCTGCTTCGTCTCGTTCAGTCCAATCCTGTCTCGTCTGTGACTGCTCCCTTGGGTCCATGTGCCAATCCCCACCTTGGACTCCAATCCCGCACTCCCAGACTATCTCAAGGAGCTTGGATCCTAATCCTCCATCAACTCTTTGGACATGATCCTGCACAAACTCTTCCAGTCCATGCTTCCTGGCACTCTTGACCAGCCTGCCCCTCTAGCCAAAGCTGATATGGCCAAACACCGTAACTGTGTTTTTAAGAGGCCTATAATTCTGCTGACACTGACCCTGAGCAGTGTGCATCACAGAGAGATGCAGTAAACAACACTGGAAAGGCCAGGGAGAGCAGGACCTTTAGGGAATCTGGGGGTGGGGTTTCTAGGGATAGGAGGGCTTTAGGGGTCAGGTGGTGAGAACACACACACGCTTTTGTGGTCCTTCTGGTGCCACTACCCTGGGCCGCTATGCCTACCCTAACCTAAAGATATGTTAAGCTAAATATAGGACAATGAGGGCAGGATGCAACCAGATCTTTTGGAGGGGGTTCAAGGGCAGGAAAGAGGTGTGTCAGGGACCAAAGTAAGGGCTAAGCTTGCACAGGAGACCAGAGAAAAGGGGTGTTATCAAATGTTACATTTTTGGTCACTGCCCCATGACTTGACGTTATGGCTGTAGGTGCAGACATGCATCATGCAGTATTATACATTTGCTCCCTGTTCTTTATCCACAAAACAGGAAAAGATATGTAGCCAGTGTAATTGGTAACAATGCTGCCTCCTCACCAGCTGCCCTTCTTTTTCCCCACTTCTTGCAGCTGCCGCTGCACACTCCTGCATGTCTCCCAGCACCTCTCGTAGTACCCCACACCACGGTTCAGCTCAGCATAATGGGTGGATCAGGAAGGGGCTGGGCTTGCTAGGACTCAGGACACAGCTGAGTTAATTCTTAAGGTCTCTGAGTAGGAGCACCCAATCCCCAACTTCTCCCATTCCATGCAAAACAATGGTTGTCCTGCTCCAACTGCCCTGAATAGTGGCAGCTGAGTGTGGAGGGAGCAGGAGTGCTGGAAGTGAGTGTGGGGTACTGTGTGGGAGGTAGAAAGCTGTTTCCGGAGAGGGTCTTCAGTAGAGATAGGCATTCCAGATTCGGATTAACCCACAACTATCCAAAAATAGGCAGTTGTGGATTAATCCATATACATGACGGATCTATGCATATGTATCTGGATTTCTCCTCACCCCCATCCACCCTGGAGTGATACATTACTCACCAACCTCAGAGGGCTTGTCTGAAGTGCTGCCACTGCTGTGGGTGCTCCATCAGCTCCCTTGCCGCAGTGCACTCCCTGCCCCAGATCACACCTGTGCAAAATGACCATTGCCCTTGGCCAAAATGATGGAGACATCATTTGAGCTGACGCCTTTTTGGTTAAGGGCAGGCGGCAGTCATTTTGCACAGACACGATCCGGAGCAGGGAGTGTGCAGCGGCAAGGAAGCTGCTGGAGCCCCCACAGCTGCAGTGGTGCTTCAATCACGCCCTCTGAGGCTGGTAAGCACCATTCTGGGGCCCTGGGAAATAAGGGTTGGGGGAGGTCAGATCCTATGTCCTGGGGCTAGGGATGGGACTCAGGAGTACAGATGGATTTCCCATTGACTTCAATGGGAAAATTCTCCATTGACTTCAGTGGGAAAAAATCCAAATCTGTAATCCGTAATTAAATCAGTAAATTATCGATCCAAATCCTTAACTCAGTCCAAATGCCCAGCCCTAGTCTTCAGGAAGTTTAAAATTTCTGTTGACTCTACTGAACTCTTCACTGAGCTAAAGAGACACAGGGGCAGAGAGAAGTAGGAGGAGCCAGAGCAGATGGCTGAGCAACAGGCAACAGCATACACATCTGTTGATCAGGTTGTGCATTAGATTCAACCTGTGTGGATTCAACACAGGCTGGAATTGCAAGTAGCCAGCACATCTTAACCATACTTAAGCTGTGAGCCAGGAAGTCAGAGCTAAGTTGAAAACTGGGCACTCCAGCAGCACCAGCAAGGAAACTGGGCACCAGCAAGGAAAAGGCTCCCCACCCCTGTCCTAACCCTGCAATTACACAATGAGGCTAAAATGGAGATTCTGACCAGATTTTGTAGCCAGCCAAATTTCCTGTTCTCATTCAGGTCTAGTAGAATTCAGACAGGCCTCATTCTGGTCCATGTTCCCCTGGAAATTTGGATTGGAAACCGTGACTCTCCCCTCACATGCACGGTGCCCATTTTGTGCATACAGAGAAGGTCTTTCTATTAACTGAGCATGTGCAAAATGGCACCACCTGTCAGCGCTCGCACTGGCAGGGCAATCATGGGCGGCTGGCGTCCTGTTGCCCGGCAACAGCCGGGGAAGAAAGACAGGAAGCGATAGGCTTGCTGGAACAAGGGGGCGGGGCCTCCCCACGCTGACAGGGGAATCAAGGCCCCGCCCAGCTTCCAGGTGTACCGCTCGCAGTACGAGGCTCAGAGGCGGGTCGGAGCTCCACCCTGAGCACACTAATCTAATGTGCCGGCGGGGGCAAGAGACACCGCCGGTAATCATTCTGAGAAGCTGGCCCCTGTGTTCTTGTGTGCTCCATTTCTGGAATCCCTGATTAGAGTGAACCTTGAATGCATGCTTCTGGTGTCCTCCCCCTCCCTGTTGCTGAGTGAGAGGTGGTAAGAGTGGTGGTCTTTCCTTGTCTTGTTAAATCGCAGTTTGTGTTCCGGTATACGTGATTTTGAGTTCTTGGTATTGGGTCCCTTAACTCCTTTGCTCCTTGTCCTCCAACCCACTTCCATCTCCCCTCTTGCAATACTCCCTCCCCTGTGTGCAAGTCCTACCCCTCCCCTACACTCCCCTAACCCTTGTGGCTCCCTTCCATCTTCCCCTTCCCCGTGGGCCCTGTTTTCCTTGCTCCCTCACCGCAGTTCTTCACGGTGCCCAGGTCCCTGTATATCTCCCTGAGCAGCTGAGAAAATCCTTTGTGTTTGTCTTTCTTGGGCCAATTGGCTTCCTCTTTACCATCCCGATGATGAAACAGGTTGCCCTCTGCATTTGAGGGAAAACGCACCTTACNTGTTTGTCTTTCTTGGGCCAATTGGCTTCCTCTTTACCATCCCGATGATGAAACAGGTTGCCCTCTGCATTTGAGGGAAAACGCACCTTACACCCGGAGGGATATCTATACGCCGATAGATTACTTGCGACAAGAGGAAGCCGCCCTTTGTTTCCACCCCCTTCCTCTCTCTCTTCTCCTCCCCCGTGTCTCTTCCCTTCCTTCCCCCCATCCCCGTGACACCACCCAGTGTGGTGGTGTCATTTTGTAACACCAGGAGTGTCCCTGTACTGGGCCAGACATAGGTGGGAATGGGCCCTGATGCAGAAGAGGGAATGGTCTCCCTGCTGTAGCGCTCCACTTCAGTGTGCATATGAATTTCTCTATGTATGTTGGCACCCCAGGCAAGTAGACCGAGGTACGGCTGCTCTCCCTGTACCTATTATAGCAGGGGTGGGCAAAGTTTCCTAATCTCGAGTGCCGCATTCATTTACCACAATTGGGCCAAAAGGCCGCATGTGGCTCTACAGCCACAGTTTGACCACTTCTCTTATAGCTACGTATTATAGCTATGCCGTTGTCCCTGTGTGTGGCATCATCTTCTATATGCGCAAAGAATGAAAAGATGTTCTGCGCATGTGTAGAGGAGCTTTTGGGCACAGCACATAGACGGAATATGCTCCAACTTTCCCCTAAACTAAATTGGAATGGATCAGGAGAGATTAAGCACAGTGCATTGACTGCACCTGATTTCCTCAGGCTGTTCTGTTTGCATGCAGATGGAACAACTGATCCATTTCAGCCCTGCTACTTATAGCTTTAATTTTGCACACACAAGGACTTACATGAGATGACCAAAGTGTGCAAAAGTTGAGGATGTTTTTATATATCATGGAAAGGTGTCACAGGTCCCTGTGGGAGCACCACCAAGTTGCCCCAGACTTACTGCATGTTAGCAATTTCCAGGACATCTAGACAAATTTACCATGTGGTAACCCAGAGCTGGGAAACCTTTTCCATCCTGTGGCTCAGGATCCAGTGATCCAGTGGGTTAGTACAAGCTCTGCGGGCTGGATATGAGTTGTGGGGAAGGGCACTTAATGGGGTTGCTCAGGAGGGGAGAAGGAAGAAGGTGGTCCACATCATGAATCTATGCCATGGATCCATTCCATATCCTCAAGTCATGCCCTCACCTCTGCTCCATTCCTCTGACTTCAATCTCTTTTATTGCTTGAGAGGAGAGATGGGATCCATGGACCAGATCCAGGAATTGGAAAGAGGCCAAACAAAAAACACTTGTGGACAAGATACCTCTGCAGGCTAACCTCAAAGCAATCAGTGGTAGGATAAAATAACTGTGGTGCGTCCGCCATGGATCGCTTCAAGGTTACCACATGGTAGATCCATTCAGATGTCATGTAAATCATCACTTCACGGTAACACCAAGGCATTCCCCTATGGTCCACCCATAGAAACTTGCCATGATATCTGACAGCATCCTCAGACTCTGCATTGCTATTCACGGGGCGAAGGTTTTACATGGTGACACACTGCAGTGAGGCTGAACGTCAAAGCCAATTAAAATAACATTCTCAGCAATGGTAAATGTAAGCAACGTGTAATGTGCAGTAACATTAGTATAATCAAATTCTCTTTGATTGTATGTGATCCTATAATCACAGCCCTCTGAGACTTTCTTTTTTGGCTACTTTCAAAAATGTCTGAAATTTACTCTGTAAAATTAATGCACAAGATCAGAAAATTCTACCTTAGCAAATACAAAAGACCATTTGATTAGCTACAAATAAAAGCCCCTAGAGCAAAAATGAATAAGGTTTAAGCTACTTCAAATTATTTTCCCGCCTGATAAAGCCATTATCACATTTACAGCGTTTACAATGCAGAACTACATTCCTTTGATCATCTTATAAAATTAATTGATCTTGCTTATCTATTGTACTATTTTAAATCATTTTAATTGAGGACATTAGGAGAAGTAATGGTAACAACCAATGCATTTATTAGCTGCTGACATTCTAGGCATCCATGTCATTTTCATAATCTGAATTTCTCTGTAACAAAATTCCATTCTTAATGGAATTTACATATAGATCACCTCTAGCTACAAATAATTTACTATTACTTTAAGTCCTAAAGGACAGGCAGAAAAACTGTGAAAAATCACTACAGCCATACTTAATTTTAATTATTCTTTTAAATCAGATATAAACCCTGAAGTTAAATTCTCATAATTAAATAGAAATTAAAAGTTTCTAAAAGCCTTATTTTTTACTCCAATTTTAAATGCAAATGAACATAAAGGAGGATAAAGTTTTCCCCCTTCAAAACTGTGGCCAATATTAAAAACGGTTATTTACAGCTAGCCATAATTGCCCATTTTATTTCCTCATTTGCACAAAACTTAACTTCTGAAACTTAATTCTTGCTGACTAGAACTCTTAATTCAGTGGAGTTTTGACATTGACTACAATAGTTGAAATTTGTGCTTCATGGGCCCAATCCAGAACTCATGCACCCATAATGCATGTGTAATGCATTTGTGCAAACATTGGGTGCAGCCACA
>QEPC01010816.1:2138218-2148546 GCA_003113815.1 Sphenodon punctatus | reverse complement strand
GAACTCGGCTCCCAAACCGAACAACCGAACCGTGATCTGTTCATACATCCCTAACAGGCAGTAGTTTTTAAACAAACATAAGCAGGAGTACTTTTTCAAATAGCACTCTATTAACCTGTGGGACTCATTGCTATGGGATGTTGTGAAGGCCAGTACTAGAACTGGATTGGATAAGTTCAGGAATGGTAAGTCCAACAATGGCTATTAGCCATGAAGGCAAGGGGATGAAACTCCTGACTGTCAGAAGCTTGGAGTATATGACAAGAAACTGATCGCCCCAAATATAGGAAAGAAGGGTATAAACTTCCACGGAAGCATCCGGTAGAAGATAAAAAGTTGGTCTAGATGGACCATCATTGGTATGGTCATGTATGGCACTGCATTTTTATTTCTTCTTATTATATTGGCATTGTTAAGAACGAAGGTATCGACCAAATACTGTATTTGGACCAAACACCAAATATAGGACAGGAGAAAACCCTTTTGAAGATGTGGTCCATTATACTTAAAGATTGCTATTACTTTGGCTTAGTTTATCAAAGGCCAAAGAAAAATCAGACTAAACCCTGAGAGGTAACTTTGTAAAGGGAACAAATGGCTCAGTGAAATTAATTGTGAACTCAGCTACCATTAATTAATCCCACTAATTTTTGCTTTTGTAAATCATCCTTAAACTATACCACTGTACTCTACATGCATGTTCCTCTGCTGGGGTGGAGACATATGGTGCAATGTATTCTCCAGTACTAAACTGGTTCAGTCAGTGGGAGTTTTCAAACGTGATGGTGGCATGGTTTACTATTTTTTATTTATTTATTTTATTTTATTTGTTCAGAATTATATGTCGCCCTTCCTCCCACAGAGGCTCAGAGAAGCTCACAATTAATAAAACAACAATAAAATCCAAACAATAAAGCTCCCACCCTACCCCACAACCCTGCACAAAAAACCTACCCCACCTCTATTCGTGCCTCCCAAATGCTTTTTCAAATAAAAATGTTTTACACCACCTTGGAAGATGGTTAGGCTCGGGCTCAAGTGAGCCTCTGGTGAAAGGTGTTCCATAAAACCAGGGCAGCAACTGAGACCCTCCTGTATACCCCCGTTCCACAGACAAGGGTAACAAATGGAACATGCAAGAGGGCGTTCCCAGCTGACCGAAGGGGCCACAATGGAACATGGTAGGACAGATATATGGGACCTAGACCATTTAGGGCTTTAAAGCTCAAAACCAGCACCTTGAACTATGCCTGGAAAGTTTTGGAGCACTGGTGTCATGTGCTCCCACCTCCGAAAGGAGCTGAGCAGGCATGTTGTGCACCAACTGCAGTTTCTGAACAGTCACCTGTCATATTACTGTGGCAGCGCCACATACAGCATATTGCAGTAATCTAGCGTCAAGGTGATGAAAGCATGGATGACAGTGGCCAGATCAGAGTCCAAAAGAAAAGGCCGCAGCCTCCTCACCAGCTGGAGTTGGTGAAAAGTGCTCCTGGCCACCGCTGCCACCTGGTATTCCAGGTGCAGCAAGGGATCCAAAAGCACTCTAAGACTGCACACCTGATCGACCAGAGGGAGCTGCACCCCATCAATAACAGATGTCCCAATTCCCTCCAAGTTACAAGATCAGCCAACCAGCATCACTTCAGTCTTGTCAGGATTCAGCTTCAATCAACTCACCCTCATCCAGTCTCTGACAGCAGCCAGACATTGAGTAAGCAACGAGACTGCAGGACCTGGGTTGGATGAGAGGCAGAGCTGAGTATCATCAGCATATTGATGACGCCTCACTCCAAACCTCCGAATGACCTTGCCCAGTGGCCTCAGATACACATTGAACAAGCGGGAAGATAGAATAGAACCCAGAGGAGATTTCTACTCCTCAGAATCCTGCTGCCAGGGCTGCAAGAGTACTGGCTGCACCAGGCAATCACGGAAAAGGAGAGGTTTATGTGTGCACTTGTATGAGAATCTTATGGCTCAGGGATGGGATAGGGAGAGAGGGGCTGTGGCTTCCTGCAGGTTCCCTGCCTCTGTGGTTCCACCTCCTGCTGCTTCTGGCTGTTCCCAGGAATCCCAGCAGATCTCAGGGGCCGGATTGGGACTTAGTGCATGCCAGCTCTGTACTACTGTGGCGACCAGAATCACATCCCCACCTCTTGCTGCTGCAGCTGCCACCCCTAGTCATGGACATACATTTCCTCCAAAAATGCTCAGACTTGGGCTTTGGTGAATCTCTAAGTGAAGGGAGTTCCATAATTGTGGCGCAGTCGCTGAGGACACCTCTCTGTGTACCTTTGATGTATAGGCAGGGCTGGACTTAGGAATTTTTCACCCCTAGACCCTTCTCAGGCTGCTACCCCCAAGCCAAGACCTGCTACAAGGCCCATCCACAAGTCAAGCCCCACCTCCATGCTGCGTGTTCATGGGTGGGGGAGCTCCATGTGATGAACGCAGTGCACGCACACGCAGTGAATGGGGATGCATGCATGTGCCCACCTAATGCATCCCCACTCACCCCCCACTCGTCCTCATGCATGGAGCAACCAGGGGAAACGGCGGTTGCTCTGTGGGTGCGGATGAGTGGGAGGTGGGTGGGGATGTGTGTGCGGACGTGTGCACACCTTGCCCATGCACTGGCACATCCACGAACCCAAGAGCCTGTGAGGAGCTGCATTGCAGGAGGGGGCGGGATATAAATCTGTAAAATAAATAAATAAATAAATAAATAAAGAAGAACAGAAGGTTTCTGCCTTGCAAATAAGATTCTTCGAGATGGCTCCAAACATTCTCACAATGACCACCCTTCCAGCCCCACATGGAATTTCTTTCTTATATTCCTGGAAAGGGTTGGAAGGAACTGTCATTCTCAGGGGGAAAGTGCTTTTTATACTAGAGGAGCTCGAGACCATAACGTGGTCTATTTGAATAGGGTCAGCACGCACAACCCATTTGTAAGAATGTTAGACACCATCTCGAAGAACCTTCATTACAAGGCAACAACCTTCTCATTACTCACATGGGGAGGAGTTGTTTGTAAACAAAAAGCTTTATCTCCCAGCCCAATCATGTCCTGCTGTTGCTGCTGCTGCACTACTAGCAGGCAGCGAGAAGGCAGAGGCAGGTGAGGGATGGGGACTCAGGCAGCAGGGTTTGGCTGTGGGCAGCAGCCTCCAGCCATGCAGGGAGGGGGAAAAAATGGAGCGGGTGGTGCTGGCAATTGCCGCCCCCCCTCCCCGAAAATGCCACCAAAGGCCCAGGCCTAGGTCCGGGCCTGTGTATAGGCTTGAGATGACAGTGTACCTGCAAGAGGGTGTTCCTGGCTGATTTCAGGAGCTGATGGGACTACGTAACATTGACAGATATTACTCAGAAGTATTCTCAGCAACACTGGCAAACTCCAAAAGGGGCTCTCAAAAGAGAATGGCTCATTGAGGCTCAAGGAAAGAATGTGGAAAAATCCCAAGGCACAAAGATGGGACACACATTTCTACCTCAAGTAAGGATGTGCTGGGGAAAGACCCACCAATGTCCCCATGACTCTGAGCCATGGTCCCATCATGGATCCAGTTCCTACTCTCAACAGTGAAAGAGTGAGCTAATGAAAAAAGAGCTAATGAGGGTATGCACTCTAGGATAGGAGACGATGGGACCATAGTATAGATCCAGGATGACCCCTGCTCTTCCTCCATACTGAGCACACCATTATGACCCCACCCACCAACTCTTACCTGGGCTGTGGAACTCTTGTACTAATTTTCAAAGTGGCCCACAGGAGGGGAAAAGCTCTCCACTGCATGCTGCTTAAGTGAATATGATGACATGGGAGAATTGCAAGGGCAAATAGGGCGTAATATTTTGTGTCTGTATGTAGTTTCAGTAAGCGTACAAGATACAGAAATAGAGCTTTGTATTAATATTTCCCTGATCTCCCACATATTATTTGCTTACAGAAAATAAGCCTTCATGGCACAAAGTTATTTTTGTAATAAGCTGCGCAGGAGGAGGAACATAAAACTTGTATTTATTTATTTTTAAGACAAAGAACCATAATAGTCTATCTCTGGACATTAACAAATGAGATGTTAGCCCATGTTAGTCCACATCAGGCGAATATCTACCTGCCCATTTATTAGGTTTTCACCCCCACTGGCCACATAGCCACCAGACACACAACCCCCACTCACTGTGGAGTCTTGAAGAATGCAGAGCCCACCATGTGGGCGAATGCAGGCTAACGTGTGCCCACGTGTCCATGTCCCATCAATTAGTTTACATGCAGCACCTCTGCATATACAGATCCACCAGCATCATAGAGTCGTGGGCAAAAATCCCAGAGCATCCGAGGAGCAACCTCTTCCTGCCCCTCTCTCCACAGTTGTATTCATTGGCGCTGACAGTGGAGGCTGCCCACAAGCGCATGAAATACACTCAGGAAGCTGCCAGTTTATTAGGCTGGACACGCTGAACATGTGAGTGGGGACTGCATGGACCGAACTACAGCAGGCTAGTGTCTCATTTTTTTTCACCCTCTATCTCCGCGTGATAGATTTTATCTGTGTGTACATAGAAGGTTGATTGTTTCAGTGAAAAACCATTAAGTAGAAAATATTCCTCTGAAAAGAGATTCTGTACTTTAACCTGCCCTTTCATCCCGAAGTACTTGGGATATGCTTAAGGGTCATGTGTGTTATTTGACAAGTACTGCATTTGGTACAACAGGCAAAGACACAACCTTAATGCTTAGGCTGTGATGCCATTTTGAACCTAGCTCTGGTGGCAAAATGTTATATTTTTTTTGTAATATGAAACTTGATAGCTTAGTGCAGAAACATGAATTTCCAGTCACAACATAATATTGACGTGACCACTGATGATACGTGCAATCATAACCTCTACATAAGGCTCAAAGACTCATTCCACAAAAGAGATATGTACAAAAAACTCTCTAATCATTTACGAATGCCCTTTAGCCTAGATGTCTAAAACTATTTCAGTGAAATACAGGAAACTAAAAACAGTATGGGGGGAGGGAAAGGCACAGGGCAGGGAGCAATATTCTCATTAAAAGTACTCTAAGGATTTATAGAAACAAGCCAGCTTATTCCTGTTGAAATTCCTGTTGAAATACAAAGACTTTACAATGAACACAAGACCGTGACCGTTATGATACATATTGCTTGATTGGATGAAAACCAAGATTTTCCTCCCTCAGACAATGTCATTTTGTATAATGGGGTGTCCAGTGGATTGCTCCATAATACCAATGCAATATACAGGGAATTCTAGACTTCTAGATACTACACATTAGGGCTGTACTTTGGATTTGGCTAAAACACAAATAAACACAAAAGACTTTTCCAGCTTCCATATTTGAAACACAAATACTGCCATGTAATTTGGGGTATGTGTTAGTGTGCTCTGTGACTCTCAATTTCTACTTCTAATTTGAAGTTTCTAGCAGCTTGAGCATCTTTCAAATTTTATTTATTTATTTGTTATTGTTTGGCACTTAGCCATAACAAATACATAACAAAACTACATATTAACAATAACAAACAGAAGAAGGAAAAAACAGACACCATGATACCACAGCAACATTTAAATTAAAATTATGAATAAAACTCACAGAGTATTATCATCATAGGAGCAATTAAAATAGGCCAAAATTAAAAATTGCCCAGCCCTTCCAGGGGCCAATGGAGACGAGACTTGGCCCCAGAATCTGTCCTCTTGGGACCAGCCCAAATATCCCATAAAATGAACAATCAATTCCTAAGATAGAGCAAATATAACCAATCATTTAAACTTATAAGTTTAATAGTAGAATCCAACAAATACTCCCACAATTCACCAACCTCTAGACACAGTAGCCAGTAACAGACCATCTTCCTATTAAATTTATTACTTAACCCAATCATAAACACATCAAGTCAGCTAAATATGCATAAGCAATAGACTATCCAATACAAGACTTAGCCTGATGAGGCCACCCTAGCTGGTCTAAGATCAAAACCATCATCTAATCAACCCGTAGCCATATAATTTGGGTCTTATTTCCCTACATTCCTCATTCATGCCCTGGCGAAGTTTTCTAGTATAAACACACCTTAGAAATTGAACCACCTTCTTGGTCACTGCATTAGAGTGGTCTTCTAGCAGCATCCTTACATAAAAGTTTCCCACCCTTCCAGGAAGCGGGGCCAGCAAGGAAGTAATAAGACTTCTACGGGCCTCCTCAAAAAAGGGACATTCCAGCAAAATATGCTCTAGGGACTCAATGCGATTCAAATGGCATTGACATAGGCTTCCACCATGGCTGACAGAAAACAGTTAAACCTCGCTAACAGAAAAAGTCTCCTATTCTGGGGCCTAAGATCGCTATTCATATAGGGTGGTGGAGATAGATGGTCATTTGCCCAATACAAATAATGGGACAAAGACCCACCGTTCCCAATCGCTGATCTCATCTCCTGATGGATGTTCATTATCGGCCAGCCTCCTCAGCACTAATCTTCTTTCAGTGATAAATCCCAAAGGTGCAAAAACATCTGGGGAAAGGCCCAACTTATTTAGCTTCTAGGCTACCTCCTTCAACCAAGTATTCTGCAGTCTATCCTTGGTCACCAAAAGTGATAAAGGGTCAGCCAATCCAAAATACAGCCTTATCCAGAAGCTTATTGCAGCAGAACAAACCCTCAGCTGCATTGTATGGAGACCACACTCCATAATAAGGGCTAAATTACTAATCCCCGGGGGGGCAGTTAGTAGAGCAGGAATAAAACCTATTTGCATCTTCTCCAGGCTTTCCCCCTTTCCCATGGTCCAAAGGTGTGCTCCGTACAATAGCGCAGGGATTCACTTATGGGAAAATATCTTGATTGCCGGAACAATCGGTTGACCCTCTCTTGATCTAAAAAAGGCCATTAGAGCCCTCGTGAGCTGTTTAGCCTTTTCCAGCATGGCCTGCATTTGTAATGACCAGCCCCCATTTGACTGAAACAACAGGCCCAAATATTTATAGCCCCTAACCTGCAGAATCTCTTTTCCCCTTATCAACCATCTATGGGTTAGCTTCCTACGGGAGAACACTACCACTTTTGATTTTTCATGGTTCAGCTCCAGGTAGTTCATACTACAATACTTCCCAAAGGCCTCCATAGACTGCCTTAACCTCACCTGGGAGCGTGACAGCAGCACCGTGTCGTCCACATAGAGCAAACACTTGATGTTGATGTCACCTAGTTGGGGGCGGGGGGGGGAGGGGTGTGACACAGAGAATCCGAAAGCACCTGGGCCAAATCGTTGAGATAAATATTAAATAGGGTAGGGGCCAGAACACATCCTGCTTAACTCCTCACTCCACTTGAATGCTAGCAGATAGAGCACCCTGGGGGTTAAGTCTAACTCTAATGGAAGAGTTCTTATGTAGAGATCTAATGAGGAACAGAAGCCGCTTATCCATACCCATAGCGTCCAACTTTTGCCAAAGGTGGTCCCTTGAAATTAGGTCAAAAGAGGCTCTAAGATCCATAAAGGCCACAAAACAACACCTTTTGGGGCCCCGCATATTTTTGAATCAGGTATGCTAATACAAAACAATGGTCGCCAGTGGAGCACCCCTCTCTAAATCCAATCTGCTCCTTAGCCATGATATTATGAACTGCCAGCCACCCTTTAAGCTTAGTCAAGAGTAATTTTGCATACAGCTTGCTAATAACGTTAAGCAAGCTGATAGATCTATAATTTCCCAGAATCAAAGGGTTGCCTTTTTTAAATATAGGGACAACTCCGGGAGATTTCCCATGGTATTGATAGCTGTAAATGGGGACGCTAAAATAGGGGTCCACCAATTGGCTCCTGTTTTCAGTAGCTCTGCCAGCACAAAATCAGCCCCTGGAGCTTTGCCCCCTTTAAGAATGCCTATCAATTCCAGCACCTCATCTGATGAAACTGGCTCCCAATGCAGCATTGCCTCCAAGACCTCAAAGATAATATCAGGAGACAAGGAGCTAGATATAAAGATGCAAAACGGTCAATTCAGGCCGCCTCAGTGACCATCATTTTACCATGGGCTAAACTGGTCCTGCTAGGATCCCATCTAATCCCCCTTACCATTTTCCAAAATCTGAGGGAGTTAGTGTCCTTGGAAGCTCTATCTAATTCTTCCCAGGTTAATCTATAATAGTCACCCCTTTTAGTCCTCAAGAGGTTCTTATAATCTTGTCGGCCCTTTATTAAATCGGGTAGGAGTCTAGGACTATTGGTGGTTTTAAATTTCCTATACAGGCATTTTACCTTGGATCGTGCTACCCTGCAATCTCTATCAAACCAACCTGTAGACACCCTCTTCCTATATGTAGAGGGGATGTTAGCAGCCCCTGTGGTGGTCAAAAGGGGTAGGAGCCAATTCACCAAGTGGTGATAGGCAATCAGGCACTTGTCAGGGGAATCAGAATCAATCAAGCTCTTAGCGTACTAATTCTCACTTGTGGATAGAAGAGCAGATGTTAATGCAGTCTCCAACTCCCTATCCCACTTCCTCCTAATTAAACCTTTCCCACACAGTGAAATAATACCAACTGTACCACTACCTACAGTGGTGCTAGTAAAAAATGAGACGGGGGTATTAAGGTGAAACACAAGAAGGAGATGATCACTTCCTTGCCAAGGGCCCACCTCAAAATTCCCAACAAAGGGGATAATACTAGCTGATACTGCCACATCATCTGTAGTACTATACCCTTGTGGAAAGGAATGTAAAATCGCCTGGATAATCCTTCCATCCCCGACCATTTAACAAATACAAATCTAGGTCATGAAGGAGCTTGGCTAACTCAAAGCCATTTTTATTCAACCCCTGATCCTTCCCATAACAGGGAAGCAAAGGGGAAGCATTGTCTTCAATCCAAAAGCCGCCCTTTTGGACCATATCTTGATTGCACGGGCCCATCTGGGCATTAAAGTCACCTGACAAAATAAGGGCAGCAGTCAGGTACAGTCTACAGACCTTTACCAGGGTAGCCAATAGATCTTCCCAGACACTACCATCATATGCAACAGAATTGCTAGGTGGGACATACACCGTGATAACTAGCAAGGAACAGCTCTTAAATTCTAACAGGCATCCACAAACATTACGGGGGAAGAGGGGAAATCTTGGCTTTCAGGGACTTATCAACCAAACAAGCTATTCCCCCACTTGGCCTGCCCAGTTGGGCAATTTTGGTTGCCTTTGCCCAAAATACCTCAAACCCTGGGCAGAAAAGTTGTTCAGTACACCAGGTTTCCTGCACCAGAATAATATTACATTTTCTCATAAAGGTGAGACATCCCGGATCCTGGCCTTCCAGCCTGCCGCATTCCAGGACACAATATCCAGCGCAGGGGTTGCCCTGCTATCACTAAGTCAATCAACCTTAGCCTTAGCCCCTAACCTCCCATCCCCTCCATCAGACGGGCTAACCCAAACCCCTGTCTGTCCTGGGGGAAGGGCGCTTCTTCCCAACAATACAGCCTCCAGAGCTTCGGACTCCAAACTGCGAACCTGGCCCTCAGCCATCACTACCACCTGACTCCCCACTCCCACCCCGCTCACTGTCTCGAAGACATGGATTTTCTCTCCCATCAGATCCTTATCCTCCCTAGTTATTATCTCAGTCAACATATCATCAGAATCTTTTGCACCCCCAAGTTCCCTATCCTCCAACTCATGATACCTAGTACAATTACTGCTTTTCTTGTCTGAGCAGCTGCTTCCTGGATTGGCAACCATGCAATAACCAGGGTCGCAATCCCCTTTTATACAGGGCAGATCCTGGGTATTATCTATCTCACAACCAACAACTTCAGCTCTCACTAGCAATGGGCGAAGAGATTGCGGTTCGGGTTCGGCTGTTCGGTTCGGCTGCGTTCGGTTCGGCTGCGTTTTGTTCGGCCGTTCGGTTCGGCTGCGTTCGGTTCAGCCGTTAGGTTCGGCAGTTCGGCTCGTTCGCCGAGTTCGGGTTCGGCTCAGTTGTCCGAACAGGCCGTTCAGTTACGCCATTCGGCTGTTCGGTTCGGCCGTTCGGCTGTTCGGGAAGTGTTGTTATGGGTGTTTTTTTGTTTTTTATATGTTTTTTTGGTTTTTTATTGGGTTTTATATGGTTTTCTTTTGTTTTTTATTTGGTTTTTTGGTTTTTATATGGGGTTTTTTTTTTTTTTTTAATCTAATATTATATATATCTGTCTACACTAAATCTAACTGCTATTAACTATTCTAAATGCTATGAACTAAATGGATTATCTAATAAGTACACAGACCTACTCCTACAAACACTAAAACTAAA